>LPNX010013317.1:1422389-1555759 GCA_001517045.1 Pseudotsuga menziesii | reverse complement strand
ATCCGTCGGGATTATTGTAAATAGATAGGAATATGAATATATAGGAAGGTGAAAAGGCTGGTTTTCAACCGCCACATCTAATGTATAAATAATAGCTTTTGGCAAAGTAATAAACAATCAATCGGGAGTTATACCTAACAACAGTATCATTATCTTGGGTCCCTCATTAGCCCTCATTATGTTTTTAGATTTGGTACCTTCTTTGACCCTCATGATGTATTGTTTCCAGAGATTCATTTATTGATCAGGATCCTTTTGGTATAGATACCAATTTACATTGAGATATTGATATGAGCATGGGTATTCCCACCTCACCCATATATTTGAGATTATATGTACCTCATCCATATTGCATATTATTTCTGCAAGTATGTTCCTTTGTAGTCCCTTAGGAGGGTGAGTTCACTCCAATGTGGTATTTGTATTCTCTATCATTGTCATCACTTATCTATTGTAAGTATGAAAGTCCTATGATATATTTCGGCCATATGATGAGCTATTGACCTCACACAAAAGGGAGGAAATCTATTAACATCCAAATTTTCTCACCTACCATGTCATCAACTTCATCATCCTTGCACATCATCATTCCACATAATTCACGCCATTTTTCCATCCCATTCCATCCATATGACCTAAGGAAGCAATAAAATGCTAAAAAAATGAAGTTCAAGCCACAAGCTGACCTCCCTAGAAGGGGTCACTACTTTTCCTAAAACTAAACTAACAAGATATCATCATTATTCAATAAAAGAATGATTTATTTTCTATTATCACAAAGAAGTAGTACATAAATGAGCATCTTGGTATATTGAATATGAAATGGGGCCTCTATAGCTATCGAAGAGAAAAAATGTGTATCTCCTTTGCAACCTCACAACTTCCATCCAACTGTAACAATGGTAATCTCCTTTAGGTGAGTTAGAAAGTAAGATATGTATTTTTTCTAATTATGAGAGAATTCTAGCAACATCACAGGTTGAGTGTGAAATGGAAATAATGTGTATAGAATGGTGACCTTGAGTGAATTTTTATAGGAACAAGAGTGGTCAAGATAAGGACCTAGAAGAAATATGAACATTCTCCATTTATGATTGCTTAATGGGGAAATTATGTTTTTTGGGCCCTAGATCCATAACTAATTTGGGACCACGTCAAGGTATGTGTCCAATTTTGGCCCTTTCTTGAAAATGGAAATAGGAAATAATTTTTTTGGTGAAAATCATGTTTTGGGACCAAGATGCACTTTTTTAGGGAAAATCCATGAACTAAGTTTTTTATTTTGAAGGAAAAGTAATGACCCCTTCTAGGTCTTGGTACTCTATGTACAGTGTGATTGAAGAATGATGATATCTTGTTAGTTTAGTTTTAGTTTTTTATTGTTTTTTTCCTCATTTGAATATATACCAAGGATTGCACAATCCCTTGGTATGTTCCTTTTGCATGTGTGGGTACTTATTTACACCTTACAATATATTAATAGATTGGAAAATTGGATCAATGCGGTGAAAGGTGATGGAGTAGTAAAAATATAAATACTATAATAAGAATTATTTTATATTAACATGATTCCACTGTAGCTATGAAAACATTACACATCTTATAAAATTACCTCCAAAAGTTTTGGACACATTTTTTAGCGAAGTGGAAAAGAATGTGAACATGGGTATAACTAATATATTTTTCTCATGCAATAACAAAATAAGCTAGTCACAACGAAACCTTAAAATGGAATTCATGTATTTCAGTTTTAAAGAGCCTTCATTGCAATGAAAGGTTGAGATAGAAATTATGAATGAAAAAATGGCTGCAAGGTGGATGTAGGAAACATTCATGTTGCAAAACAAGTTCACGAAAGTAGAAGTTGGAATTTGTTAATCATTAGTGCTATATTTCGGGAATTAATAATAATGGGTATGAGATCTAGGTATGAAGTATCTTAAAGAATAGATGGCTTCAAATTGAGAGAGTGAAAAAAAACATAATGTCATCCTTGTTACATTTGAAAGAGACTAATCCTTATGAAATCATGCACTAAGAAATAGGCTTGTACCCCATTGAATTAGACACGTTGAAAAGGAGAATTTTATATTGTTGAAGGGTGAAGGAAATGCAACAATCAAATCCCTAAAAAATTGAGCGAAGGTTTATTCCAAAGGAGAAATGTTGGATTTTGTGCAACTTCAGAAGCTATTCTTATTGTCCTCCTTTGGGAGTTGAAATTCTTGTAATCATTCATACAAACCCTAGAAATAACAATGTAAAACTTGGGGTGCAAACCCAACAATAAAAGAAATAAAATAAAATTATAAAATATAAAATTATATTGCTCCCCCAAGTGAATTTGGCCCCAGTTAATGTTTAGTGGGAAAATAGTATAATAGGAGGTGCCCCTCCTCATTTTCACACACAAAAACAACACAACAACACAAGTTCACATACACTATAGAAGAATACTAATTTCAGGGTTTCTATATTTGGAAAGAGTTCCCATACTTTTCTCTTTCTTTCTTCATTATACTATGATCTCAGAATTATTATCTCTAGAAAAAGTTTGTTGGGTTTTCTCCCATTTGGGTTTCCCAGGTGAAAAATGATCGTGTTATTGTTCTGTGCTTTGTCTATCTTCTAGTGATCCTATTGATAAATGTAATCAATATATACTGCTATAATCTTAAAGAAAATATAACATGGTATTAGAGCAATGCTAGAAGAAGCCATTGTTGAAACTCTGTAGGAAACCTTTCAAAACTAGGGTTTCATCTTCCAAGGTCTTCAATCAACCTTTTGGAAGAAAAAGATCCTTGGGAATTTATATCTAAGGAGGGTGCATCTTTTGGTGAAGACATAATTCAATTCTGAGAATTTTCAATTTTGACCTAATTCTGTGGTTGCAACAAAAATTAGGGTTTCCAATTTTGACCTACTTTCTCCACAATTTTGGCCCGACTCTACCTCTCAGCTCGCTTCTCTAGAGCGCATTTATCTATAGAGTCATTTTTCCAAAACTCCAACTTTCATTTTTTGACCTAGCCTCTGCTAGGGTCTCAGATCCATATCTGCAGTCAAAATGATCACTAGAAAATATGACCATCTTAAATGGTCTCCCACCATATTGGGAGTATTTCATCCAAACTATAAGTGGCCGAACCAAGTTTCCCAAATTTGATAAGCTATGGGAAGAATGCACTCAGGAAGAAACGAGAATCACAGCATGCCAAAGACTCCATGGTACTCAACTCGAGGAAAATCAAGCATTCGTATCTCATGCCAAGAAAGGAAATGGAAGGGGAAGGAAGCCATACATTTATAAGAATCAAGATAAGAGATAAAGTTCTCCCCCATATTAGAAGAAACAAAAGAAGGATCTATCTCAGATCCAATGCTATAGGTGTAAGAAATACGGTCATTATTCGCGCTCTGGCCCAAGAACCATGGTTCATCTTTTGGATTTTTGTGCTTGTCTGTGTATGAATACGCAGACTTGACGTACAACCTATAGAACAGATCCTGTTCAAGTAAGGTCATAGTTGTGGAAGTTATCAAAAAAGGAAGCATGAAGCTTCAACTGCTAATGTAGAGTAAGATCATCACCATATGAAACAAAATAATGAATATCGTACAAAATTCATCTTCATATCATCCCTATCAGGTATTGTTCCCACCACTAGTGATACTTGGCTCATAGATAGTGGTGCATCTAGACACATGACGGGATATAAAGAAAATCTCTCGAAAGTAGTTAAGAAGGATTCTCATATTTGAGTTGTACTTGGAGATGATGCCAACTACACTATGAAGGGATCTAGGGATACCTCCATTCAACTAGAGTCTAATGACACTCTACATTTAAGTGATGTTCTCTATGTACCTGGTATGAAAATAAATCTTGTTTCCATCTCCCTAAAAGACAAAGGATATAAAGTATCATTTTCAAATGGAAAAGTACTTTCCTGGCAGAAGAACTCAAGCATAGATACAACCAAAGTAATTGGCATGAGAGAGGAGAGCTTGTACCAACTGAACACTCCACCAGTCCAAGCCCTAGTCAATGAATCTACAAGTATGGGTGAGCTATGGTACAAAAGACTAGCTCATCTAAATTATAGATCTCTCCCAGTAGTGAAGAATATAGTTACAGGTATACCAGTGCTACAGGTAGACCATGATGGAACATGTAGAGGATGTGCACTTAGAAAGAATGCCAAGAAATCCTTCCCAGATAGTGAGAGCATATCCAAATAAATCTTGGATCTAGTGCACTCTGACTTGTGTGGCACAATGATAATTTCCTCATTGGGAGGATATCATTACTATGTGACCTTCATTGATGACTACTCATGGAAGACTTGGATCTAATTTCTTAAGACGAAGGAATCCAAGGAAGTACTGAGTAAATTCAAGGAGTTCAAAGCACAAGTTGAGAATTTGTCAGGGAGGAGGATCAAGATCCTAATATTAGATAATGGTGGAGATTAAACCTCTACAGAATTCAATGATTTATGCAAAGAAGAAGGATTTAAGAGGGAGCTTACAGTTCCCTACAATCCCCAACAAAATGGAGTTGTTGAAAGAAAGAACATAACAATTATAGATGAAGCCAAAGCTATGATTCATGACCAGAGTCTACCCATGTTCTTACTGGAAGAAGCATCCAAAACAACTGTATATGTACAAAAAATATGCCCACATAAGATAGTGAAGAACATGACTCCCGAAGAATACTTTACAAGATTAAAACCATAAGTGGGTCACCTTCGAATCTTTCACTGTCCACTCTATATTCATGTTCCCAAGGAGAAAAGGATGAAGTTATAACCTTTAGGAAAGAAGGGAACTTTCATGGGATATAGTGAATCCTCAAAGGCCTATAGAATTTAGATCCTAGGATCCAAACAGATTGAAATTGGCAGGGATTTGACCTTTGAAGAAGAAATGGTTGTCATGAAAAGAAGAGGATCATACATGGAGATTGATGATGAGGAATTAGAAATGATATCATCTCCCTCTCCATTTCAAAATGAGTTAGCAGGAAAAGATGAACCCATCGATCCCATTGATCCATTTGTGATAGCTGATATTCCTGAAGATATGACAGTAAGTCAGAAAATACCTAGATGGGCACAACAGACCTTACATGATGCAGAGGGGCATGAAGCTCCACATGGAACTTTCCAAGAAAGAAAAATACTCATAGATTCTTGAGTTATGTTGCATTGATGAGTCACATCATTGACTTAAAACCCACCACTTATGAAGATGCATCTATACACCAAGTTTTGAAGGATGCCATGGTGGAAGAATATCAATCCATCATGAATAATGATGTGTGGGAGATTGTACTGAGACCCAAAGGGAATTCAGTTGTAACTTCTAGATGGATTTACAAAATCAAACATGGAGCAGATGGGAGTATTGAAAAATAGAAGGCCTGATTTGTTTCCATAGGGTTCTCTCAGAAATAGGGAGTCGATTTTGATGAGACATTTTCTCCAGTGGCTCGATACACTTCCATCAGATCGATCATTGCTATTGCTTAAACTATGGGATGGAAGTTGCATCAGATGGATGTCAAGACTTCCTTTCTCAATGGTATTATTGAGGAAGCAGTATATATTGAACAACCAGAAGATTTTATTGTCCATGGAAAGGAATCTCATGTATGCAAGCTGAAAAAGGTGTTATATGGACTCAAGCAAGAACCTCGTGCTTGGTATGGAAGGATAGACGGATTTTTGGGGATTCCGGGATTCACCAAGAGTGATGCAGACCCCAACCTTTACTACATGGTTGTGAATGATGAGCCATTGATTTTGGTACTGTATGTTGATGACTTGTTTCTTACCAGAAATGAGAAACTTATCTTATGGTGTAAGAAGAAACTCACCTCTAAGTTTGAAATGAAGGATATTGGATTGATGCACTACTTCTTGGGATTAGAAGTATGGTAGAGGAAGAAAGATATTTTCCTAGGACAAGGAAAATACACCATAGAAATACTTAAGAGATACCGAATGTTGGAATGCAAGCCTATAGCTACTCTGATGGATGCAAACTTGAAGAAGCTGAGGGATTCTGCTTCGGATTCAAATTTGATTGATTCCACCATGTATCTCCAGCTGATTGGTTCCTTGATGTATTTGATGAACACCCCAAAAAATATTCATTTTGCTGTGAATACTCTTAGTTAGTTCATGTGTGAACTGAGGAATATTCACTGGATCGCTACAAAACATGTGCTTGAATACTTACGCGACATTGTGGGATATGTCTACAATATGATTCGGAATGTGACTTGAAATTGCAAGGGTTTACAGACTCAGATTGGGCCGAATGTTGTACTGACAGGAAGAGTACTTCAGGATGTTGTTTCATTCTGGGTTCTGTAGTTATTTCCTGGTGCATTAGGAAGCAAAACTCAGTATCTCTCATTACTATAGAGGCCGAGTATATGGCTTATATTCTAGCAGCTAGAGAAGCAGTTTGCCTTCATAAAATTCTTGCAAGATTGTTTGGCCAGATTCTAGAGCCAATAGTGATTCACTGTGATAACCAGTGTTGTGTGTAGATGTTAATGAATATTGTATTTCATGACAAGTCAAAGCACATAGAGATTTGGTATCACTTCATTCGTGATATGGTGCAGAAAGGTGCAGTCAATCTCCAGTATATTCCGACAGATGACCAAACTACGGATGTTCTAACCAAGCCTCTTCCCAGGGTGAAATTTAAATACTTTCATAGAAGAATTGGAGTAGAGGAGAATGTATCCCTGCTTGAGAGGGAGAGATGATTGAGGTACACTTACCATACCCTTTCCCAAGTACCTCTGCTTTTCCAGGTTCTCAACAAGGTATGGGAGAAATCCCATCGGTAGAAGAGATAGACAAGTAGTAGATGGTCGGGTTCACACAGGTGCCTCTGCTTGTCTAGGTGCTCAGCAAAGTATGGGAGAAATCCCATCATTAGATGAGTCGGATAGGTAGCAGATGGCCATGTGATTGCATAGGTACCTCTGCTCGTTCATGTTCTCATCCAGGTATGGGAGTACCCCATCGATAGATGAGATGAATAGGTAGTAGATGGTCATGCATGTGTGCTCATCCAGGAGCTCTAGCCATGGATGGAAGTATTCCATCTGTAATAGAGACATATAGGTAGCAGAATATTTTCTCTCAGACATTCAGATAGAAAAACTTCATAAAGACAACCTTCAGTATGTTTAGAGGTGATGGAGACAATATAGATGTACAAATGAAACCCAGATGATAATTATGCTAATGAAGACCGAAGAATACCTTCCTTGCTGAGAGGGAGTGTTGGATTTTGTTCAACTTCAGAAGCTATTCTTATTGTCCTCCTTTGAGAGTTGAACTTGTTGTAATCATTCATACAAACCCTAGAAAGAACAATGTAAACCTTGGGGTGAAAATCCAGAAATAAAAGAAATAAAAGAAATAAAATAAAATTATAAAATATAAAATTATATTTCTCTTCCAAGTGAATTCGACCCCAGTTAATTTTTTAGTGGGAAAACAGTATAAATAGAAGGCACCCCTCCTCAGTTTTACACACAGCAGCACAAGTGAAGTGCACAGTTTTTTGGGAGAGAGAGAATTTCGCATAAACTGTAGAAGAAGACTGTTTTTAGGGTTTCTATCATTTGAAATCATTTCCATATTTTTCTCTTTCTTTCTTCAATGTACTATGATCTCAGAATTATTATCTCTAGACAAAGGTTGCTGGGTTTTCTCCCATTTGGGTTTCCTAGGTGAAAAATACTCATGTTATTGCTCTATGCTTTGTCTATATTCTAATGATCCTATTGATAAATGCAATTAAGATATACTACCATAATATTAAAGAAAATCTAACAGAACACATTGGAAAACCTAAAGTGGGGAATGGTTAAAAAACTTGTAGATAAATAAGGATAAATGTTCTTGCAGTAAAAGAGAGATAAAAAATCACCTCCATCTATGGTACATGCATAGTATACGGATTTATCACTTTAGTACTTACATGTTCTTACCCATTAGAGGTTTCATAAAAGTGTGGCCTACTTTTGTGATGTGTCCATGCCTCACCTACCATATGATGACTTGGTTACCTCTCATTCTTTATTATGAAGTTCCTTTTTGTTGGAACNTATATATATATATATATATATATATCCACTGGTCATTAGTTTAAATCTTCTAGACTATTTGGGTCACTCATCTATTGTTTGGGTTTTGTTTAAGTCCCAAAACCCCTTATATGACCCACAGTTGGTTCAAATGCTTCATTTCGTCTCGTCAAAAACACAAATTCATTTGATTTCCTTAATTAGGGTTCCACAATCTGAAGCCTCCTTAACCCCTCATGATTTTTTGGTGCCAATTGAACCATGCATTTTGGAGGCCATATTGCAATACTAAGTCAGGGAGCATGAAAAAAACTGTTGAATTTGGGGAAAATATTGTTGGAGATGTGTTATATTATGAGCATGTCGACTAAATTAGGTGAAAATCTAATAATTACATTCCTATTGTCCCCCATTTACCAGAATAATTTACAAGGAGGGGCATTAGTCATTATTTTTTTTGGTGGGGGGCGAGGTCAATTTTTGTATTTTTTTCATTCAATGTAATTTGTCCCATTGTTGTAACACCTTATTTTTTACCCTGCAATGCAATTATGTATGTAAAAATGAAGTGGATAGAAACTAGACTAAGTGGCCTAGGATTGTCATGTTCTGATCCATCATTTATACCAATAGAGGGGAATGTTTATGAATTCCAGGCTTGTAAATTTAAACCCATGGACATAATACAAATTCATAAAGAATAAAATGCATGTGAAAATGCATAAATGGAAAACACTGTGGAAATAAACTCTATCCACACACACACATCATGCATATAGAAGCATATTTATCATAGGCATAAAATAAAATCATTACATATCCAACTACAAAGAGAATACTTATCTTTGAACAAAGAAGATCCAAGCAACTAGTTATGTAAGAGAAAATGGTCATGTAAGAGTGAATTTCCACCCAAATATAGGCACCCTCTCCAACATATACTATTTATGCTAAGAGACCTCTCCCAAGCTAGGATATGAGGCTACCAAAGTGAAGGAAACACCTATAGGATTCTCTCTCACATCTCACAACCCATTTTGCTCTCAATGCTTATCCAAATGCTCATCCATGGCTCTACATGAATCTCACTCAGCCATCACATCCACATAACTCCCAAATTCTCAACACAACACAAGGAAGGCAATTCCCTTCACTGATCCACGCTTACCTTAGGAAATATAACCCTTATTGTGCTTACTAGTGTGTGCAGTAAGAGTCCAACCTATCGTATGTTGTTGGAGAATATCTTATAGCATTAATTCATGGATTTTGAAGCATTTGTGAGAAACAAAAGTCAAGGGTAGAGGTTCCTATCTTTCCCAACCTCTACGTTCACCTTCAACCATCTCTTTTTCATCAATTCTTCAATTCTCCTTCTAAATTCAAATTTATGGTTATGAAGAGTCTTGTAATTGTAAGAATAACACGAGAAAGCTCTACGTAGTGTAAATTTGCATACTAGAAATGAGTGGTAGACTCCGAAGGATATGAGGAAATGATGAAAAGACAACTGACATAAATTCTGACCATAGAAGAAAGAACTCCTGACAATTGACATAACTATTATAGAAGTAAATTCATTCCATGCTTCCGTAACTACATGAGGTGACTTTCCTTACCAACCTTATACGTGAATTTAATGATTGGGTTTAATAGTAAAAATAAAGTAATTGGCTAATTTAAGGAAAATGGAAGCAATTTGATAAGTTCTAAGGTTGACACTTGGAAATAGAGGATTTAATTTCCCATAGTCCCCTTTTCCTCTTCCCCTCTTGTGGAACCATAACCATTCTAGTTCTCTTTACACAACCATCTTGGACCATTTCATTATTTTTCCAACATAATATTCTCATACCTTTTGTGTTAGCATGACAAGCCAACCGTATGGTCCATTTAGAACTCTCCCTCGTATTCCACCTAAATTACATCCCAATCAATCACATGGTTAGGAGCATGTTCATATTTCTTAAGAAAGGAATCATGATGTTATCTCTCTAGGAGTCTTTCCCTGACTGTAAAGGGAATGAGCCTGGTAACTTAAATAGATCAATAATGTATGGGAAATAGGATCAAGTTATGACTTAATCAATCCTCACTTGCTCAAAACATGCATTAACACACTCAGATGGGCAAGTATTTCAACCACTGTTGTTCATAGAGTTTATAAAAAATGGATGTATGGAGAAAACTTATTATATCGGTAGAAACATACACACAAAATATATATGAATGACCAATTACAATAGGTAAGGAATACTTGCAATTCTAACTTATCAATGCAATGATAAGATGACAGTTATCAAGAATTACACAAACATGAACAACATGAACATAATATTCAAGTGCAAGTACAGAAAAATAGAAGATGGAAGTCTGAACATCAATGGCAAAAGAAGCTTGTATTACTTATATGTAATGAGAAGTCTGAGATTACAAGTATGAGAAGTCTCCAAAGTCAAAACCCTCAGTATCTAAGACTGAGCCCCCCCAAACAATGTTATCTATCTTGGATTTATAGACTTTACATCAAAAACTGTGATCCTATAAAGAAGGATCAAGAATACTAAAAATAACATAGTATAAAACTAATTTACAAAATGATATGAATCAGATCCTATATAAAAGGATTCCAACCATATCCTAATACTAAGTCTTTGACAACTCCTCCTGTGTATTGGACGATGACTAAGCCTTCTTAGAATCTTTAATTGACATATGGAAGTTAATCAGTTCATCTTTCGATTAAAAATAGGATGATCTTTGAGCTTTTTATTCCTTAAATGTGCCTCAAAACGTTGAAGAAGAGAGTAATATTTACCCATTTTAATGTTGATAATCATTTGGAACTCTTCTCAAAAAATTAAGTCTAAAACGATTCGAGCTGAGCAAAAATATTAGCACTCTGCCTATTTCTGCACTTGTGAAGAAAATTGCACCGATACTTGATTTATGATCATCGTTATCATCTGCACCAATGTTTCTCTCAGCTTTACTAAAAAAATTTCCTCCCTTCACCTAAGATCCATCTTTTTTATTTGCAGTTTGACTGGGTCTCTTCATCGGAACCTCAGGAGGCTTATTCTTCTACTTCATTTGCTTCAATTCTTCGTATCGATCCTCAAACTCTTTTAACAGTTGTCTACAGGTATCATCAAAATTCATGTAAACCATTCAATTTGGATTGTAAATTTCTGTAAATTCTTGCTTTACGTTATCTAATAGCTCATCCACATACAAAAGATGCAACATCCACTGATAAACAACCACAAAAGCCAGACCTAACTCATTATGAAATGTCCACTTTAGAGTGTATGAACCCCCAGGTCCATCGTATTGATAAGCTGCATCACCATATCTTTCGTCCGAAAGACAAGGCCAAATAAGAGCATCAATAGGTGATCCTTTAAGAACATATCCAAGCTCTCAGCATGTCCAAACAATTAATCTGCCTCTGGTGAAGATCAACAATTGCTCAAGCATTTGAATAAACAGCGCAGATCTACTGGCATTGTAATTTATAGTTAATCAGATTGGCGAGAAACGCCTTGATACTTTGATTATGGAAGTTTGGGTGATGGATACCTTTCAGTTTGGTGCAAATAGAGTTTTAATATCTATATTTACCATTAGACATCTGCACGCGCTATCATTTACTTGGAAATCGGTCATTTGGCTTTAGGTTTCGATCTGATTGTGTGTTGGGATTACGTGACTTTGACTCGTGGCTTAATCCATAGCTTTGTATTATTATTTGGCACCATAACACTTGTACTTCGTGCTAATTTTTTATCCTGCTCTGTGATTTCGGTGACTTAGAGTGCCCCGAATTTTGTGGTCTTAGCTGCAAAAAGAGAGCATTTGCAGTGGCTTTAGAGGTCATTTTCTAGTGCTCTTAGCCACTGAAAAATGTTCTTTCACATTTTTAACAATTGAAGAAAACTTTCAAGAGTTCTTACAATATACAACTTTAGAGCTCTTGAAAAAGACTCTCAAACATTTAAAAATGTGTGATCTAATGACTTTCCTATCACTTAATGAACTAAATTTGAAAATTTTATTTGAGGAGATAACATCTGGCTCCTAATTAGGGATGAAATCCTCCCTGTGAGGTTTCAAGAACCACAAATATGATGCCTTTCTTGGACAAACAAAATACATAACCTAGTCTAGTGTTCCATTGGGCATGGAGTCTTTTAGCCTGTGCAACTGATCTCTGTACACCTTCAAAAATGCCATTCTCAAAACCTACCTTTATTCACATAAGCTGATTGATATTTATGTTGCAAACTGGAAGAAAAGAAATGCTATGGAAACGAGCTTATTTCATACAGTACTCTACTCTAACATGTTCTGCATTTGGGTTAGGTAAATGTTGTTTTCCATAACAACCATGCAAGAAATTTTAAAACTGAAGAAATCTCATCTTTATCACTGATTAGCAGTTGATGTCTGAAATGTAACATCAGTGATAAGAACTCATTCAGGAAACCATACTTACCCATAAACAATGGTAAGTTAAGGAAATATGAAATCTTCAGGTTCTATGAAAAGTATGAGTCCATGAAGGCTACCACTGGGTCTTTGAAACCAAGATAAAAAACATGTTGATCCACGAAGAACCCTTGCTAGAAAATGACTGCTTCTCTGCTAAAAAGATGATGACCCTCTTGTTCTCTTGTGATCAGATATTGATCATCAATCATTATAATTTCCTTTTGAGAATAGTGCTCACAATAGGATGATAAAATAGGGTTTACATCATATGAATAAAGATCAGTTGAAAACATATAATTGCCTATACAATCATTAGTTACCATAGGCTCATCCTGGTTTGCAAACTGATCATAAAATTCAGATTCATATGTGTCTTGGGAGTACTTTGCAAACACTAAAGAATTTGATTCTAAATTTGAAATGAGCTCACATGCTTACTGTTGTTCCAAATCTGCTTCAAACGCATAATCTTCCTGTTCAAAATCTGAATCATACTGATATTTATCTGGCCCAGGTAGATGATGGTTTTCAAAATCAAACTGTTATGGGATTCTCCTTGAAGCACAAATGTTTTCCTCCACCTCTAAAGCATCTTCAAACATAATGCTTAATGATGAAGATTTCCTTTGTAGCAGAAGAAGGGCAAGTTTTGAATGTAGTCCCATCACATAATATATCATGGCAGCTGTCTCTGTAGGTCGGATCTCCAAAGGCATATCATGATAAGTGTTGTAGAATCTTCGATTAAAGATAATCAAAGTTTCATCTTACTCTCTCTTCAAAGCATAGAAATCAGTGAGATTCAAATCAAGAGATTTGTTCTCACCCCAATGCTTCAAAAAGGCATTTGACAACTCTATCCAAGAGCTAATAGAATCAGTTCTCAGACCCTTAAACCATGTAGCAGCATCTCTAAACAAAGTTTTGGAAAATATCCTCATAATCACATCATCATGAACTTTCTCAAACTGATCAAGGAAGTTCTCAAAATCCCCTAAGTCCCTCTCAGCTGTAACATGATCATCTCCAGAAACTAGGGAAGATACTTAAAGAAATCAAGAGGATAAGGGTTAAGGTGATAGGGCATCCTTAAAGGTTTAAACATCCTATTTCTGATTTTGACCTGAAAAGCAATGGGCTGAACATGAGGGTTAATAGTTTGATAAGAAGGATCATCAATAAGGGGAAAAGGTGCTACGATATGGATAGGTTTTGAAACAAGTTCAACCTCCTCAAGGATGCTCAAATTCAGAAGGAATTTGAATGTAGAACTCTTCTTTAGGAATAGGCTGAGGTAAAGATATAGAATTAACATCAACTACACAAGGATGCTCCAAACCTTCTTCTAAAGATGGATTTATAAACGATGGTTGATAATCTTTAGAATATACAAAACATAGGATAATTATTTTAATATGTGAAGGGAAAAGTATAAGGTATCTGATAAGGAATAACAATAGTTCATAAAGTAAACTAATGAACTGGTACCTAGATTTTGAATTCAGCCTCTTCATCTTCTATGAACCAGATCTCCCCAATGGAGTCTTTAATGTGGAGTCGCCAGGCAAATGATTACAGTCAAAATTTATGTCTATCTCTTTTATGCCATCAAGAAACAAATCTATGTCGTTCTCCCATGGAAACTCTTCTTTCACTTTCATCCCCGGCAACAGCGCCAATTTGTTATCTCTCCAGGAGTCTTTCCCTGACTGTAAAGGGAATGAGCCTGGTAACTTAAATAGATCAATAATGTATGGGAAATAGGATCAATTTGGATGACTTAATCAATCCTCACTCGCTCAAAACATGCATTAACACACTCAGATGGACAAGGCTTTCAACCACTGCTGTTTAGAGAGTTTATAAAAAATCGATGTATGGAGAAAACTTATTATATTAGCAGAAACATACACACAAAGTATATATGAATGGACAATTACAATAGATAAGGAATACTTGCAATTCTAACTTATCAATGCAATGATAAGATGACATTTATCAAGCATTAGAAAAACATGAACAACATGAACATAATATTCAAGGGCAAGTACAAAAAAATAGAAGATGGAAGTCTGAACATCAATGGAAAAAGAAGCTTATATTACTGATATGTAATGAGAAGTCTGAGATTACAAGTGTGAGAAGTCTCCAAAGTCAAAACCGTCAGCCTCTAAGATTGATCCCCCCCTAAAAAATGTTATCTATCTTGGCTTTATAGCCTTTACATCAAAGACGGTGATCCTATAAAGAAGGATCGAGAATACTAAAAATAACATAGTATAAAACTAATTTACAAAATGATAGGAATCTGATCTTATATAAAAGGAGTCCAACCATATCCTAATACTAAGTCTTTGACAACTCCTCCTGTGTGCTAGATGATGACTAAGCCTTATTAGAATCTTTAATTGACATTTGGAAGCTAATCTGTTCATCTTGCAATTAAAAATAGGATGATATTTGAGCTTTTTCTTCCTTAAATGTGCCTCAAAACTTTGAAGCAGAGAGTAATATTTAACCATTTTAATATTGATAATCATTTGGAACTCTTCTTGACAAATTAAGTCTAAAAAGATTCTAGATGAGAAAAAATATTAGCACTCTACCTATTTCTACACTTGTGAAGAAAAATGCACCGAGACTGGATTTGTGAGCATCGTCATCATCTGCACTAGTTTTGCTCTCAGCTTTACTAAAAAATTTTCCTCCCTTCGCCTGAGATCCATCTTTTTGATTTGCAATTTGACGGGGTCTCTTCGTCGAAACCTCAGGCAGCTTATTCTGCTGCTTCATTTGCTTCAATTTTTTGGATCGAGCCTCAGACTCTTTTAACAACTATCTAAAGGTATCATCAAAATCCGTGTAAATCATCTGCTTTGGATTGTAAATTTCTACAAATTCTTGCTTTACCTTGTCTAATAGCTCATCCACATACAAAATATGCAACATCTGCTGATAGACAATGACAAAAACTAGACCTAACTCATTATGAAATGTCTACTTCAGAGTGTATGAACCCCCAGGGCCGTCGTATTGATAAGCTACATCACCAGATATTTCCTCCAAAAGACAAGACCGAATAAGAGCATCAATAGGAGATCCTTTAAAAACATATCCAAGCTCTTGGCATGTCCATAGAATTAATCCACCTCTAGTGAAGATTAGCAATTGCTCGAGCATTTGAATAAATAGAGCAGATCAATTGGCATTGTAATTTATAGTTAATCAAATTGGAGAGAAATGCTTTGATACTTTGATTCTAGTAGTTTAGGCGATGGATACCTTTCAGCTTGGTGCAAACAGAGTTTTAATCTCTGTATTTACCATTAGACATCTACAGACGTTGTCATCTACCTGGAAATCAGTCATTTGGCTTTAGTTTTTTATCTGATTGTGTGTTGGAATTACATGACTTTGACTCGTGGCTTAATCCATATCTTTGACTTGTGATTTGGCACCATAACACTTGTACTTCGTGCTAAATTTTTAGCATGCTCTATGATTTCGGTGGCTTAGAGTGCCCCGAATTTTATGGTCTTAGTTGCCGAAAGAGAGCATTTTTGGTGGCTTTAGAGGTCATTTTCTAGTGTGCTTAGCCACCAAAAACTGTTCTTTCACATTTTTAACAATTGAAGAAAAATTTCAAGAGTTCTTACAATATATAAATTTAGAGCTCTTGAGAAAGACTCTCAAATATTTAAAAATGTCTGATCTAATGACTTTCCTATCACTTAATGAACTAAATTTGAAAAATTTATTTGAGGAGATAACACATGAAATTTTTATGATATTTAGTGTTGGCAGGAAATGCAATTATATAAGCAACTAGGCCTATCCTCCCAAGCACTTAAAATGGACCACAATATCTTGGTGATAGCTTGACACGACTTCTAAGCTTCAAGGAACTCTTTCTTGGCCTCACTCAAAGGTAAACACGATCCCTAACATTGAATTCCCTATGCACTTGATTCTTATTTGCATAATGTTTTAGTCTATATTGGGATTCCTTTAAATTTTGCCTAATCCTTGCAACTTTTTGTTCCATTTCCTTAAGTATTTCTGACTCAAGCACAATTCTATTAACTGTATTATCCCAAATCCCTGGTGTCCTACACCTTTTTCTATACAAATATTTAAATGGATTATTTCCCAGTGATGCTTGATGCCCATTGATATATGCAAGCTCTACCAAGTGCACATAATCTTCCCACTTGGATGGTTTGTCCATCACATACATGTGAAGCATGTATTCAATCACTTGATTTAATTTTTTGGTTTTCCCATCTGTTTTTGGATGGTAGGAAATACTCAAGTTCAACTATGTACCCAAATATGCAAATTACCACTTCCTAAATGGTAAGTTACCACTTCCCATTTCCATTATGGAATTGGAAAATGTTGCAATAAATTTGATGAGTGTTGACATTCACACTTCACTTGTTTGAATTTCATACATCTTGAAATATACTTAGCAATATTTTTCTTCATTCTTGACTAACAATATTAATTCCTTGCTATATCAATAGTTTTCTGGTATCTTGGGTGACCAGAATACAACATTATATGGATTTCATCCATAATAATTATAATCGCATATGCCACACTAAGAATATACATTCTATTTTTATAAGTAAGAATTTCAACATCCTCCAAATGATAACCTTCATACCCCTTTTCCAAATTATGTTGTTGTAATTTATCTTTTATTTGCACATACTTCCCATCTTCAATAAGAGATTCAACATTACTACACAATATCTCTCTTATACAAATTGTCTAAATGTTATTTGGAAAGAGAAATTAGATTCTCTTGACAAAGTACTAATTCAAATAGTTAGTCTCAAAATCTAAGTGTTGCCCAACCTACATCACTGTTTTGATAAGATATTTCTTGAATGTATTGGATGTAATTTTAACATGTGCCCACCACTCATTGAATTTAATGTAAGTCATTCAAAACATGTTTCTTTTTCCATGCATAAATTAAACTAGGTCCATTTGTAGTCATGATCATTGTAGTGGTTTTGTATAAACATTCAACCTATGCATGTTTTTTATCATGAAATTACTAAATCACTTTGAACACATTATTAACCCATTTTAACACGTTTAGATTATTATTATTTTTAAATAATTAAATCATTACATTAATTTAAGGACATCAACAAAATTCGTAATATATGCAAGCTACCAAATTCTATATATGTTTAATTTATTTCAAATAGAATAACAATATATGTACGTATCTACATGTTTATGTATTCATACTTTTTTTTTCTATAAAATTTTGTAGGATCCTCTGCTCTTAATTAAAGTAACTTAATGGAAAGTGGCTCAATCACCAACCATAATAGTGGATGGGTGATGAATTCAACCTAACCTGAACTTGTGATATGTGGCTTCCATGTTAGCAACATGTTTTCGGCAAATGGTTCAAGCTATTAAACTAGCATTTGAGAATATATCTTCAATAAATAATTCAATCGATTAAGCTAACCCTAACTCATGATTATATATATATATATATATATATATATATATATATATATATATTCTCGAGCATGTAATATCCCAGTTGTTAATCCCCAGACTTATGATCCTTCATGTGACTTATGTTCTTTTGCATTATGGACTTATGATATTTTATATGATTATGGAATTATGCTCCTTTGAATGATTAATTTTATTAAGGACTTATTATTAATGTTTGATGACATGACTTTGGACTTTGGCACTATTATTAATGTTAATGTTATTACTAGCATCTCTGATATCTTTGAATGTTGTTACTATTAATTAAATAAACAACTGGCTCAACAAAGGAAACTAAATGAGTATGGGAGATCATGGATTCCACAAAGTGAGGGGAAGGGGACATCCCTAACACCTTATAACTTATTGTTGTCTTAATCTTGTCCATCCCGATTCATATTTGCACCTTGGTGAGATTAATAATGTTGGTCACCCAAACCTTCTACAATGGACCCTATTCTCAACAATTATGGACTATGGAGTTAATATTGCATATTTTTCATACCTTAGTGGTCCCCTCTTTCCTAGGGCATCCTCCTTGGGAAAATATTCCCTCACATTTATGAGCCATTTTCCTAGTTGTTAGGGATTGTAAGCTATTTTCTAGCTTCCACTCTTACAACATGCATTGATGATCCTATTTTTGTGCTTCCATGATATTTATGACCCTATTGGATGCCCTCTCTCACCTATTTCTTCCTTCTTTATGTTTTGTAACCCCCTTTATGCATTAGTCTGACTCCATGTGCTCTTCATGGCTTCGCTCCTTAGTTTTTGGTAACTCTTCCTCATGATGCTAATTCAGGAAAGGGAATATTTTCACTAAGCCACCACTCCACTAATTCAAGTCAAGTCTCCATGGTGAAGCTTAAACCTTACCTCTCTCTAATTTGGGTTGATCCCTTTAGGTTAAAATTGACCTCCTTATGCTATAAATTCATATGCCATCTTCTTATTGAAGTTAATCTTGAGCTTTGGATCATGTGGCTTATGCTATCTAACTATGTTGGGAATGTTGATATTATTGAGAGTGTGTTAAGACTTAGAGTGAGTCTATTTGTTCCCCTTTGATTCCATTATATCACTCTACTAGTCCAGGCTCTCACACAGGAAGCAGAGAAATGGGAATGGTGACCTAGGTCACATCCCATAGGCAGTGGAGACAGACAAGAAAGTAGTAGTGGGAAGTATTGTGGCTCTTGGAAGGGGTAGTTTCGAGAGTAGTGAGACTAAGTGAGCCTCTACCTGTGGATCCATGGTCTCATCTCGGGGGTGACCTATTCAAGCGAGGAAGGCTTGATAGTGTCTACGACTAGGAGGAAAGTTGTCCAGTTGCAACCAGTTGCCCATATTTTGAGATAAGTATTTCTCTTATGTTATGTTTTCATTACATTATTTTATTTGGTATATGTGCAATGATGACTAATTGGTTTATTGAGTGTTCATGTATTGAATGTCAGGATCTGCATGGAGGAAGGATGAATCTCACATAATATGGAATTGGGTTTCTATTCTTATTACCTTCTTTCCATTCTTCGTCTTCTTAACCAGAAATTGTAATTTTGGCTCTATTGTATTGAGATGGGAATAACCATATGATCTGGTTCAACCATCTATGCTCATTTTTTTGTTGTAAGACCTGTTCCATTTCGTCCGGAGCAATGCTTCCAGTGAGCAACACATTTCATTTCATTGAAAAAGCTTTCCAAATGACCAATATATGTTTGTTTTGGTCTGACGGTTTTCTAGTGCCAAGATGAGCACACCTGTCATTTGATTGTAAATCATTTGTTTACATATTTGTTCTTAGTTGCAGATCTAAGGATGAGTGATGTATTCTATATGTAAAAGTAATCAACGGTTGGAGGGTGGCAACCATACAATCTGATTTTTATTAGTGAGAGATGAATGTAGGGGACATCCATCGAGAGCTGATTTTGAGGGTTGTAGTTGCAGACGGTGTTCTTTATTTTTTATGGTTTCAGTATGACTGTAGATTGCAGCCTATGGATATTCCATGATATGTGGTTTTCCTTACTTTTTATCCACACTAACAACAAACACATAACAACACCATCAAAGTAGATTAATTTGCAAATAATCGATGACATCAATACTTGATTATTCATAAACTATGCTATCAAACAAACCAAAAGCACACAAATTAGCTATTCACACCAAATATGATGTTTATCTTGTATTATTGATGTTCTTGTTTCAATTACGACCTTTCGATTGCACTTTAGAAATTACTAATTGAGTGTAGCAATTAATTATTTAATTAGGTGGCGTAGTTAAATAATTAAGTGTCGCAACTTTAGTTATAATTCAATGTCTAGACTTAAAAGTGTTAATTTATTTGGGTGAATGGTTAGTTAACTCACTAGTAATTTATCTATATCCATTGTGCTTAAACTTAAGTTAGTCTTAATTTTAGCACCTTTGGTCTTATCTCAAGGTTCGAAAACATCACAAGCATACATTTTTATTTATTAAAAAAAATACATTTTAAGATATTTAATTTAGATCTATTTTATTTGAAATTTGAAAAAAAATCACAAATAAAAAGTTTGCATTTAAAAAGTTATATATTCTAAAAAACTTCAATAAATCTAAAACTTAATCTATTTTATACATTTTATTATTCCATTATATAAAAATATTTAAAAGATAAATATTCCATTTAACACTTAGTGTAATTTAAAAAAATGTATATTCACACACATTTAAAACTCGATTTAAAACCTTACAAAACTCCACAAGACACAACACCTTACAAATTAAAACATACATATACATTGAATGACAATTTAAAAGCTTCAATTTTTGCCATGATATTGTTTAAAAAAATGTTAATCGCCATCAAACTTGACCATTACTTTATTTTTTATATCCATTGGCATTTGAAGTCATCCTTGAACCTAACACCTTCCATAACATATGCATTGAATGGAGTTAAAAATTTGATATATATATATTTTTAAGCATTAAAGACAATGTTGCATGAAACGAAATCAGGAGTTCATATTTATTGAATGAGTAAAGACATTGTTTTTTTCTAAATATGTATAGAATCAAATCTCAATTTATAAACACAGACGTGCACTGAAATTGCATATATTGGATGAAAGCCACCGCCCATGTGAAGTGGCGGGGCCTTTTGAAAAGCCCAACGTTGATTAATTCATGATTCATCTCGCATATTCAATCAATAATATGCTCAATAATATTAATTCAATAACAAATTTGGCAGGAAATGGAAAGTAAAACGGATTTTTCAAAAAGATGCTCATTATTGCCGATTTGAATTTTCTTTTAAGAAACAACAAAATCCAACAACCACATAGAGATAGTGCAGTAAGCTACAAAATCTATTTGACTTTCATGTATCAAGACACTAATATAATGTTATGTAGATCCCATATCACACATCATATGGAGTGAAGTATCTAGTAGATTTAATTTTTAAGTATTTTTTTTTCATTTCACATCATATGGAGTGGACTGAAGTATTTAGTAGATTTAATTTTTAAGTTTTTCTTTGGATGATGGTATTAAAATAAATTGGTTATTTCTAAATTGTAATTTTGATAATTTGATTAGATAAGACATAAGTTAAATTAATAATATTCAAAAGATTCTTAAAAAAAATTAATACTTTTATCTTTTGTTTGAAATTCAAAATATTCAATCACAAACCACTTCACTAAATTATAATATTTATAATCATTACAAAAATATACAATCGATTATAAATAAACAATTTTCATATATAATTTTCTTTATCCTCCTTTATTCAAAATTAATTTTATTGAATCCATTAACTTTGGACATTACCCTTTCATCCAAGGAATTTGCAATTATTATTCAGTGCATTCAATTTTGACATTACCCTCCCACCCAGGAATTTACAATTAATGTAACAAATTTAAATAAACTATTTTCCAAATTAGATAATTGTGCAAAAGTGGCGATGGGTAAACGTGCTCTCTTGGCTTTAAAGTCTTTGCTGTCAGTTCTCTCCAATGCATAAAATCTCTTTCATTTCATCATTAATATTTAAGTATTTCACCTTATCCCAAAATACAATCTCTCTTTAACAAACATTTTTTCAACAACGAAAAAAAAATCCATGCTTTTTTATTATATTCAGGGAATCAAAGAGAACATCGTCTTTTACATCAAAAGATATTTTAATCTTACAATGTTTCGTCTCACCGTGTTAAAAAAACACTTATAGTTATTACTACAGTATCTTTAAACTGACCCATAGATATAAACATTAGTCCTGTGTTCAAACAAAAAAAACAGCTTATAGTTATTACTACACTATCTTTAAACCGACCAATAGATATAAACATTAGTTGGACTATATACTCAGATTTAAAAAGTGCATCAACGAGAAAGGAAATGGAGGATAAAACATATAAGTATTATAATAAAAAAGTGGATCAATGAGAAAGGCAATGGAGGAGTACATGTGCTTTAATTGTTGCCTAAATTAATAGGAAAAAACGACAAGCCATTTAAAGAGACCAATCTTTATGAAAAGCTAAAGACCACGAATAATAATTATTATCTTATTCTATATATGAAAACATTATACATCTTATAAGGTTACCTTATAAAAGTGTTAGACACATTTTGGAGTAATGTGGAAAAGAAATTGAGCATAGGTAAAACTAACGTGTATATATATATATATATATATATATATATATATATATATCGTTAGTTTTAATAACGAAAAGTAAAATAAGATAACTAAAATTCCTATATGTTATTTAAGGTTATTATTAAATAGATACCATGACCAATGTTTCAATCATTATAAAGAGGAGCCATGACCTATGTTTCAATCACTACGAAGTATGAATGAGAACAAATTCAAAAGGTAGATGTAAGGAATATTCATATTGAAACAAGAGGTTTGTAATTTGTGAATTATTGGTGTTATATTTTAAATATTAATAATATCGGTGTATGTAATTTGTGAATTATTGGTGTTATATTTCAAATATTAATAATATCTGTGTATGTGTATGATTATGAGATCTTACATAAAACATGAAATTATATGAAGAGAGTAAAAATATATATAACGCCATTTTTTTTACATTTAAAGAGACTAATCTTTATGAAATCATGTCAGAAGAAATAGGCTTTTAACTTGTTGAATTGGAAGTAATGCAAATAATGATTTTATATTGTTAAAGGGTGAAGGAAATGGACAACAATAAAATCCCTAACAAAATCAACAAGGGTGTCTTCCAAAGAAAGAAGAGCAAAGAACACACCAAGAAATCTAAAGTGGGGAATGGCTATAAAGCTTGTACATAAAGAAGGATAATTTCTCATGAACCAAAAGATAGATAAAACAATCACCTATATCTATGTGTAGCATATGGATTTATCACTTTAGTATTCACATGTGCCTATACATTTAAGAGGTGTCATGCAGGTGTGGCCTACTTATGTGATGTGTTCATGTTTGACCTACCCTATGATTACTTGGTTACATCTCATCCCTCATAAGAAGGATTTTTTTTGTTGTTGGAAAAATTTCTCTTGAGTCACCTTATGAGCTTAGTCTAGATGTAAGACCTTTAGGGATGCTTGGTACTTAGGTGGGTTTCCCCTATTTTCTTTAGCCCTTGCTCATCAATTTGACTTTACTAGACCATTTGGGTCATTGATTTGTTGGTTAGATTATGTTTAAGGCTCAAAACCTATTATATGACCCTCAATTGGTTCAAATGCTTCATTTTCACTCCTCAACAACCATAATTCATTTTATGTTTCTTAATTAGGGGTTCACAATGTCAAACTTCCTTAACACTTAAATAACTTTTGGTGACAAGTGAACCAATCATTTCGAGAAGCATATTGCAACTGTAGATTATGGAGCATGGAACAAAGTGTTGAATTTGAGGAAAACATTGTCGAAGATGTGCTATATTATGTACATGTTGTCTGCATCAGGTGAAAATATAATAATTGTATGCCCACTAGCCCCCATTTACCATATTGACTTATGAGGAGGGGTATTAGTCATGTTTGTTTCTTTAGGGGGTGGGTGGCATTTTTGTTCTATTTTTAATTTGTTTTTCCATCCAATGGTTTTTGTCCCATTCTAATATAATATTAGTTAAGAAATTAGGGTTTCAATCTAATTCATATTAATGGATTAGGGTTTTGGATGTTGTAGAATACCTAAATATTGGATAGTTAATACTCAACTTAATATAATGAAAAACATAGACGTGTGGCTAAGAGTTAGGTTGTTTTTTTGGTTAAGGGTTTTCAAGGTAAGATTATCTTGTGCATTTTTTTTATCTCCTGCTTCTGTTTTTATGTTGTTTCTCTCATGATCCAAAGTTTTTAATATGGTATCATAGTTACCTTGAGCTATACTCTCTCTCACAAGAGTGGTATTATGTTGGGAGCCATGAAAGAAGGGTGAGAAAAATCTTAAATCTATTTTTCGGATTTGCAAATCAATTGTTTGTATAGTTGGAAAATTGATATTGAGTATAGAACTTATGGGTATTTCATATTTGAGACTAGATCAACTCAGAGTATGGATATTTTAGATCTAATGTGAAAATGCATTGATATGTTGCATCCTATGCATGAAGGTTTGGTTCAGCACTTGCTAGCATGCAATAGTTGTTGATGAGATTGTTGGGAAATGAATGATTTACCTTTAACTAATGGTAATATTAGACTTCTTATGCTACTTGAGTGTGAAGTAATGCATGCAATGAGAGAGATATTGACATTTACATAGTTGGATATAGCATGGAATCTTACATAGGTTGGTTCTTTGTTATTCATACTATACTCTTGGGGATAATTAATCACCAACAAAAGCATGTTGTTGGTTGTCCTATTCTTGGAGTATGGAACAATTCAAGGCTATGAGGAGTTCAAATATCGAGACAATTGAGCATGGGGAATAATTGTGTGAGACTATTCTATAGTCGTGTCGAAGAGAAAAAAATACCATATAATTAGGGATACTATAACACATAAAATGGAGAGACAATAAAACACAATACCCAGGATCACTAACCTATATTCACTCGTTAAATAAAATAAACAAGGAAAAAAAGGGCATACAATCAATAAGAATGGATGATGAGACAGTTGGATCCAGTTCATTGTCCTATAACTTCAACTTGTGTACAAATCCTAATGCAATCATGTTGGTCACTCTATATGCTTATTAATTTCAGTAAACAAACATAGTTCTTAATATAAATTGTCAACTCAGGAAAGTCTGGTTGTTTCAAAGGTAAGTAAGAAAAATATATGCATAAACACTTCAGTAGTTGACTAATTAAATAAATATCATTCATCATACCTAACTGCTCAGCCAACTCAACTCCTTGTGAAATCCAATCTCAATTATCAATCTAAGAACTCACAGGATTCCTATTTCCTACAACATCAATCCAATAACAATTGATTTAAGAGCGAATTAACTAAGATTAATTTTATAGGAAGTTAAATCCTAAAATGTCAAATTAAAAGAAATAAAAACCATCACCAAAATATTAAGTTCATGAAAATAATGATCTATCTAATGTAGCAAATTACAGAAGAGATAAATAACAATAATACACATGAGTTGAGCATGAATGTAACAACAATGCTAATTAGCACACTTGCATAGGAAAGAAAACTACTATACATAGCCGACTGTTCACACCACACTATTGCAGCAAACCGAAGGAAAATTATAATGATGCAATTATCTAATAACTACTGTTGTATCAATATGAAAATACACCCTACTATAATTCCACACCAAACCAAAAGATTTAAAACTAAAAAGTCTACTAACTCTGAAAACTCTATGAGGAGGCAGGCCCTAGACTTCTAACAGAGATGTCGTTAAAATCTCATCAAATCTAAGACACGTGAATATTGAGAATTGTTTCTCCTTTCATTAAAATGATGAAAATATAGTTTACATTTTCGTATCCTTCTGCTACAATATTTCTTTCATAATGCTAACAACCTGGCTCAATTTTCCTTCCTAAACTTATAAAAATATGAGGTAGTTCAAGCCCACTAATTTCGGGAACCCATGAATATCTACGATCTTTAGGCTGTCGAATCGAAATAGAAATAGTTACATCCATTATTACATTAAGTGGATTTAGTTCATAATCATGAATGAGATTTTTAATATGAACTGCTCAACAAGCCGAACAGGTTCCAACTAATTAGGAGGGAAGACGCTTGGATTGTTTCATCTGGACGCATGGAAAGACACTTAAGATTATCTCATCAATAACTTAAACTGAATCTTGAAAAGAGGTAACTAACGCCAGGAATTCTTTAATCCACGAGTTCAGCGAGTTGCTACAACTGGATTCTTTTGAGGTTATGAACTTTTCTTATCAAATCAACACAAGTAAGCGCAATTCAAAGATAAAGTTCATAACCATAGACAATATTAAGCATTAATGAAACAGAGCAATAATAAATTGTACCTTTAAAATCCATGCTTGGCTTAGGAATATATATGCATGAGTTATAGAAAAATGGGGAAAAACATGGGGAAAAGGTATTGATGGATATGGAAAAAAGGGTCTATTTCGGCACTCAACAAATCCCATTGATGAATCTAAAACTTACACCCAAGAACAACTACACCTTCCTCAAATCCTATGGCGATATAACAACATGAATCAAACCATAAATCAAATTTATCATTAAGTGATCCTCATTAATCTATTAGAGACACTCATCCTTGAAACCAACAGGAATAAAAGATAAACAATAATTAAATACTAAATTGGGGGGAACGGGGGGGAGAGGAGACATCTCTATTGATTAACACAATAAAAAAAGTAAAATCACCCAGAATTGTTTCCAGCACCTATTGAAACCTTTGTATTAGTTCCTCTATGATTGAGCAACTAATTCCTTGATCTTCCCAAGCCTTCAATGTTGTTCTTGAATGCAATGGAAAAGGAAATAATAAATGGATAGCTCACTAATCAATGGATGATGGAATATAAAAAAAGGGTTACTAAATAGGGAATGGGCTTAAAAGATTAGGAAACTTGGACCAATTATTCCAGTGCAATGATAACATGAGTGTTAGATACCCTTATCTCTTCCATGAATGATTTATTTATACATTTTTTGGCATGGCTGAGATAGTTAGAGGGCGGTTTTGAGGATTTAAAACCAAGAAACTAATGTTCGAACTGTTCATATTCGTGAATTTCATGATTTTTTTATATTTTTTTGCATTTTTCAAGGCACCTAGTCCTTTCTTGGAGGAAAATAGCATGCATACATGCCCTTCTCCAAATAAAGGTGTGTGTACCCCTCAAAATATTAATTTTTAATGAATTTTGGGTGGGATTAAGTTGGTATTTCTCATGAGCTAGGACCTTCACTTATGGAGGACCCTGATGTATCATTAAGGGACTTTAGTAACTATAAAGGACACCTCTTATGGAATTATGAACATGTGAAGGTCATTAGGGTCTCTTTTATTCCATTAGGGCCACTAATACACCATTAGGGCCACTAATATTCCATTAGGGTCATTTAGGAATCTTTAGGGTCATTGAAGTAACAATTAATTCTATATTAGATGCCCCCTACTGTATGATGTTAGAAGCGGAGATGATAGTCAAAATGAATTATAATGTTGGGAAATAAATGTTGAGTGGGATTAGCTGGAGTTTCTTAGACACTGTATTGGAGAAGTATTTGCAACATAGGTCAATGTATCATATAAATTTCTTCCCTAAGGCACAAACACCAATGCTTAGGTGTAAGCAAGAATGGTCCCCAAATTAAGTACACTATGGATCCATATTTTCACCAAATCAAGTACACTATGGATCCATGAAGTATATAAGATGTTGAATTATGGACACACAAATATACACAACGGATCCATGTCGAAAGTAGATTATGGCCCGATGAGAAAATACAAAGCGGATCTATGCATCAATGAACATAAGGAAAAGAACTAGAACTGAGACAAGAATAAATTAGTTCTCCATAGAGTAACACTATCATAAAGTGTGTGGCATGGTCTCGTGAAACTAGGAAAAACAACATATTAGTGGTAATGCTACTACAACCCAAGGTCTTCAATCCAAATTACCATCTTGTAGAAATCCTTACCATGTGACTAAATGATATGTATTCTAACATGGGTGTTATAGCATATTTTTCCACCTTATTTACATAGATGCACATACCATTCTGACATGTGATCTTTTCTCCACTATAAAATTCCGTTTCCTAATTTGTGGATTACTTTACCTTTTATTGCTTCTAAAAAATACCTAAAAAACTCCTTTTTGCAAGTCATACACGCCCTATACATGGCTATCATGCGTATACATTCCCTATTAGTGTCTAGCATCTATTTGTGTATAAAAAATATGTTAAATTCACGTATTTATTTGGTAAACTATATAATTTTCACCATCTCCTGGCCTCTTGTTTCTCGTAAATAACTTCCCTATCTTCTCTAACTACATATATAAAAAGTATAAATAGGAAAAAGAGAAGAAGAGAGGAGGGGTGAATATGTCTAAAGCATCATTATGCTAGTATTTTATCTTTAAAATACACAAATCCTTGTCTTGTGTCTGCAAGCCTTTTTTCCCTCACATATGGAAACTTGAGTTTCCAATAGTCTTCACTCCGATGTAGTTAGAAAGGAATCAATTACTTTCTTGGAATTTTCTTGGGTGAAGCATGGAGAAATAGAGTTGAAAGTTTATGGCCCGTGTGGAGGAACTTGAATATCAGTTCCAGAGTAGTGCCACAACAGGTTACATGTGATATTATTCTATGTATTTTATTTTTATTTTATAAATATCTCTCTTTTCCATCCCATAAAGCGTGTTCATTTTATATTTATGAAAATATTAATAATGAATACATTAGCTATTTTATTTATAGTCAATCTTTTATATTTGCAAAGGTAGCTACTTTCTTGTAATTATTTTCTTATTGATTGCAGGTGACTCAAGAAAGTGTCGAGCATGAATATTAAAAACTCTAGAGCAGAAGGTTTTTCTCTAAACTTCATAATTTAGGTCGATACTCATCTTTTTCATTCATAAATATAGTTATTTGCAAATGTTTGGATGTCTCTTGGTTGAGTTTGAGATTATCTTTAAGGTAGTTGATCTACCGTAGTATAAACCAAGCTATAGGAGGATTTTTATTGTAAAAATGGGGGATATAGTTCGATTACCTACCATTTATGGATAATATTAACAAATGCAAGACAACCCATTAATGATGATAATGGGTTTCCAGTTACTTAGTAAATTCTAGAAACTGTGAATAGATGTGTTGTCATTGGACACTTATAAAATCTACTAATCAAGGGCCACTAATGTATTCCCACTATCCATAGTGAGGGAACCTGCCATTGATAACTGCAAGTCCCAATGTACTATAAAGTTATCCAAATTCCTTTCCTAAAGAAAACTAAGTTGAAATCAATGGGAGGAGATCCATTTGAAGGGATGCATTAAGGCATCCCCATCAACCATCACAAGCAAATAATAGGGGTTTAATTATTTTGAAAGGTGTTGGTCAAAATATTTACATAAACACCACTGAGTATGTATCTTGCATGCACTAGATGAAAAAAATGAAAAAAATGCATGAAAAATACCCTCTCAACAATAATCAATAATGAAATATATTAACAAAGGAGAGTAACTCCACCAATGACGAAAATGGATTCCAAGGTACGACATGAATACAAAAATGCGAATAGAGCTATTGCTTTCAAACATATGGGAAACAAATTAGTCAATGACCAATGATGAGGTATTATCTATAAATCCTAAGGTATCCTAACAATGATTAAAGTATGGGGTACCACAACAGACAGAGTAACCGCAGAAATCAATCCTTTCCCATATGCAAGAGAAACAAAATATCTAAAACTGAAGGATCTCGAAACATACCTTATTCTGGATGGTTGATGTAGCTCGCCATTGAGCTTTTCTACTCTCTTTTGTATTAGCAATTTTCTCTCTCAACATTCAACAAACAAGACAAGTATGCTATATGATGGTGTTATACCTACTCTAGCATATATAATCAATAACATATAAGCATTTAAAAGAATCCATGGATTCCATACTCATTTAAATACACATTATTGGACACAAAAAGATATTTCTATTAATATAAATCAGAGATTACAATAGTGACAACCTCTGTCGGCATGTCTGCGAACTGGAGAAACTGAGTCCTCCACCTGTGCCTCCACCACTTCAATCCTCCATCTCTCGATAGCAAGCTCACAAGAAAAGGAAAGCTTGGGAAGAACACAAAGTTCTCCAAGGGACAAATGGATGTAGACTCAAGTATAAGCTCCGACAACAATGGACTATAGTTTTCTTGCTCTTCAATTCCTCCCCTTTCAATGTATCCAAAGGGTTCCTTATATAATGCTTCAATGGGGTAATGGAAGGTCAAATATGAGTGACATCAAGGCATATGGAAGGCCAAGAGACAAGTGACTCAGATCCACATCAAGGAAAACTCCAAAACTATTTGGCCTTTTGCAGACATCCCGATGTATGCAGGTTTGAGGGTCATATCCGCGTATATATGTGCGAATAGGTTTAAAAGTCACATATGGTAAGTAATGCATGTTTTTAGGGATGATATTGGAAACATCAAAGGTACAAAAATGGTCCATGGGGTCCAAAGAGTCTGCAGAGGGACAGGGAAGGCCATAAAGGTGTGATCCACCATGCATGGTAAAATCAACTGTAACAGATGCCCCCTAATGTGTGAGGTTAGAGGGGTGATACGATGGCTGAAATACATTACAAGTCCATCCCAGAAGTGGAGTGATGAAGAACCAGCCATCCAACAATATAATAAAATAATCAAACTCTATACATAACTGCAAGTACATATAGCAGTCCCAGATACATAAGAGTACAATGGCCATGAATATGCATGATACAAAATATGACATGTGTGTTCATCGCCATGTACAATATAGATAGATTAGAATCTCCATGATGAAGATATACAAAGGATCATTATCTCCATGAAAGCTGCAAATATATAATGGATCAAGATCTCCATAATGGCTGAAGATATCTGACATACACTAGGATCAAGTCACGAGAGCTGAAATCTCATGAACTCTAGCACGATCAAGGAGGTAGCATATATGAAATGCCACCAATTTGGAAGGTCTTATCCACAATATGATATGAGTACATGTCCTACTATGTGAATAAAGGTGTCGAGGTTGAACATATTAGTCCATCGTCTGATTACCGGTGATTGATGTATACCATTAACAGACACAAGATCACCCACCGATAATGAAAATGGGAATCAAGGTACTAGAGTGCAAACTAACAAGTGTGAATAAATGTGTTGAGGTCGAACACTAGAGAGAATTCATCGATCAGGGGACATTGATGTATTCCCAAAAATGTCGATGGAGAGAGAACCTACCATTGATGACTGCAAGTCTCAAGACACTCAAAATGACTCTAGATTCCTATCCCAAAATAAATGATCTGAAGTTGATGGGATGAAATCCACTGGAAGGATGGTATTAAGGCATCCTTCATCATCCAACATGAGGTACTTAGCAAAGCTGTATAATGTGGAAGGACTCGATCATAATGTGCACAAACCAGTATCAGTACCGGGGATGGCCAACATGCAAAGTAAAGAGAACTGAGGAATGGTCGACTCAGGTTTCAACTTCCTTTGAACAAGAGCATAAAGGTGAATGGTGACTGAATATAGGAAGCATAGACTCAATATACAAAACTGGGACATCTCTGCGACATAGGAGGTATTGACAGAGGCTCCATAGGGACTGGAAGCTTAACCGGTTGGTGGAGATAAACTCAGAGAAACGAGTACAACTCCTAAATCCAAACTATTAACCCAACCAACGAATGTGATATACAGTGCTCTATTCGAAGGAGACACAAATTGAATACTACTAAAGATAACATCTTTTCCTGTCCGGATTTTTGGTTTTTTGATTTTTTTGGACTTTTTCAAATATTTTGAAAAGCTTGAAAAAGAATAAAAGTGCTTTATAGTTACAGACTAGGAGGAGACAAGTGTCAAGGGGTAAACAAACTAGTTCCAAGCAGTGGAACATACCTATGCTCAATGCAAGGACACATGTGTAGGATAACGACACTCAGGGGAAAGTCCCCTCCCCGTTAAAAAAAAAAGGGAATCAAGCTACAAGGGATATGTAAAATGGCTCTACGTGGCTGGACATGAGACAAGATCGGGCTATATAGCTGATAATCAAAGTCAAGGAAGCCAGCATAAGGCTCAATAAGGCAAGAAAAACTCATGATAATGTAATTATAACTTGACATAAGGGATTCCTGGGGAAAAAGTGCCAGCAAAAAGATCAAGAGGAGTATGAGGCTCTTGCACAAAGTCATGGAAATACTATACAAAGGACTCCCACACCCTAACGAAAAAATGTCAACATGGGTGACAAATGCAAAACTGGAACTAACTAGGGCACCCATGTATGGTCAAGCTCTACCATTCACATCATGTCACTTCTAAAAGCAACAAGAAGGTTCTGTGACAAGATAGAATGGGTTCGTACCTAAGGTTATAATGAAACGGTCATAAGGCCATGCAAAGTGCAAATGGATTTGAAATGTTGGGCTATAGGGCAGACCCAGGGTTTATACTTTAACTTCGCACCAACAAAAAGACCCACAGTGTTGGCCCTTTCGTCAACAACCTGCAAACAGGTTGCAGTCTCACCCGAAACAGCTATGGGGTGCTGCAGAATCAGGTTTCTGCAAGCAGAAGAGGGATATTACTGTACCTTTAGCCTTAACAACAAATATTTATACCAAATAGAGCTTCAATATTCACTTAATTAGCTTCGCAGTTAGATAAAAGACTTTTCTTGCTTAACCCTTAACTGGGAATTCACAGCGAAGTTAATATTTAACAATTATCTTACTTTAACATTCACCTACTTATCAAAAGCATCAAAACATAATAGAAACCACACAAAAGAACCACAACACAAGATATAACGTGGTTCACCCCCAGTGTAGGGGCTACGTCCACAAAACTGCGCTTTTATTCCACTTCTTACAAAACAATAGTTCTGATCTGCGCACTCAGCAGCAAATCCTTCCTTCAATCCTAACTGCGCACTTAGCTACAGTTCCTTCCTTACAAAAACCCTCTGCGCACACAGCTGTAGAGGTCGTCCATGCACACAGCTGGGACTTGACCATAAAACCCAAAAATAGATCTAACTTCTTTGCATCATACGATCCTCATTTCATTAGATGATATTGATATCTTTACATGAGTGCCTATTTATACAAGTGCACTATTACAAAATCATGGGCTTACACCCAAAAATTATGGACAATTACAAAAAAGAGGGCTTTGACTCAACCCCGACACCCCTAATACTATTTTGAGTCGCAACTCTACTTACAAGCTTCCACAAAAACCGCGGAGTTACCAAAATTAAGGACCGTTAAGGTGCATGCCCCAACAAGCCCCTAAGACTCACCAGTGTCCCGTCCCGGGACACTCTGCTGCTTGTATGGTGGGAGAATCTTGTTGGCAAAGAGAGTGAACTATTTTTTGAGGCCACGCATGATATCGTCGGCTACTTGCTCCTTCTCCACCAACTCCTGTAATGCTGCTGCTGATGCTTCACTGGCCTTTTCCTGTGCAAATGTATCATATTCCTTCAAAAATTTGAGCCGGCTATCCGCAGCAGTGCTTAAATCCCAGGCCTCGTCGACAAGGGGCTGCATAGAATTTTCCAACAGCGTTGCTTTCATTCTGTACGACTCAATTTCCTGCTGGAGTTCATTGCTTTGCTTCACCTTGAGAATCTTCTACATAGGAGGCAGAGTCTGAATTTCCGCTTTCACTGCATCCAGCTCTGCCTGCCGCTGCTTGATGGTTTCTTGCAGCTTTTCTACTTCTGGATTTTCCTATAGTTTTGTCCAAGTGTTGACACTTTCTTCTAGCAGTTTTATTGCATTGCTCACAAGATCGGTGATCTTCGTTGCTGAGGCCTGAATATCTCTGCGACGCCGCACCCTGATCTCTAGTGGACTCTCCGGAGTGATGCGAAGTTGAAGCTACACGATCTGAGCCTCATGTTCTGCTTTTAGCTTTTCAATATTGCTACGAGACTGTTGTGCATAGTCTTTCAGCTTAGAAATTCTTTGCTCCAGTTCTTCCTCAGCCTGTATGTCAATTTCAGGAAGATTTCGACATGCCTCATCCAACACTCGCACCAGTGTAGCCTGCTTACGTTCTGCATCCCTCTTCCTCTACTCCGCTTCTTCAAACTGTGCTATGAGGTGTGCATTCTGCTTCATGGTATTTTCCAACTGCATTTGTGAGTAATGGTCTCGTGCTTGGATCTCCTTCATGATTGATAATTGACAAAGATGCAGCTCCATCATAGACAACTTGGTGTAATCTATCACTACCGTCATGCTCATCTCCGAGCGAGACATTGCGTCAATTATTATGAGGGTTGTACTTGACACTTGTCCTCTGTTATCTCTGGCTAGCCATTGCCTTATGTCTAGCTGCACGGTTACTGGTACAGTGCTTGTTGTAGCACCAGTCGCGGATTTTTCTACTAACTCCTTTAGTTTGGAAATTCGTTGTGTTACGCCGGTGAGGGCATCAAGATGCGTAGCTGCAAATTGTGACCACTTGCTAGTTAGTACTTCTGTAGACTTTGTCAGAGCTTGGTCAAGCTCTTCCATTGTCATGGCGGGCTCTTCGACAATATTTGTGCCTTTTGATGCCTTCACTTTCTTTCTGGACTGAGGTTTGGTCACTTCCTCTTCCTCTAGCGACTTGTGCTTATCTAGTCGATTGGCGTCTGAGACAGTTTTGACCGAATCTTCTTCTTTATCTTCATCTCCGTCATCTCCACCCTGGTTGCCTTCACTCTGCTGCGATTCAATCTGTTCTTTGCTTTCTTCGAGTGGGTCATTTTGTTGCGTGTGACTAGGGCCTGCACCCACATTGGTGACTGGAGGGACTGGAATGTTAGGTTTTTTCCCTGTGTCCTTCAACCATTTAGCTGGCCATTGCTTGAATATTGCGAGGATGTCTTCCTCATTCACCACATATGTAAAATTCGGCCATTTTTGCTTGTTATCTGCACGGGCCTGAATAAAGACATGATGCATGTCAGCCCTGAAGTTGGCTATTCCCGCATACTGAGAAAAGAGCTCATTACTGAGCCGTGGCATTTTCAGAATCTCATATGAGATACTCATCGAGTAAAAGGCGAACACATAGTTTGTCATTTGCTGGAATATTTTATCCTATGACACCCACATAGATGCGTACCTTGTTGCGCCAGGCATATGCGGAGGCACATCAACAAATTGTGCCTCAGTAGGTTCTTTCCATCCTACCAGTGTAATAAGCACTAAAAACCATGAATAGTGAAAGGGTCTACCTTTCTCCTGCGTGTCGTGGACATCTTCAAGGAATTCCTTAGCAAGGTACGCTGCCTAGTTGTAACTGTAGCCTTCGGCACAGTTTGCAGCAATACTGACAATCGGTGTAGATACTTCATTCGGTCTACACTTTAGCATTAGCTTGCATGCTAGCAGTTCTGCGGCGAAGCGAATGTTTTGATGCTGAATAGTTGAGGTTTGATACCCTTGCATTTCTTTTGTTAACTTGAACCATTCCTTCATATGCTGCACCAGCTTCATGTCTTCGTGCTTCCCAATGAATTCGATCCCAGGATCAGGCCCTTCTTGTGGCAAGCCTGTGATCCTATTAACCAGCTCTCCATTAATAGGGATTCTCTCATCACCAATCCATAGGTTCCCATCATGCACCAATGCCAATAATTGCTTGAATACCACGGTAACCGGTGTGCTGCAACCGAAGTGGGGGACGTTCAGCATTTTCAGCAAGCCTGCTCTGTCTAAGCCAGCAGCCCACTGTTTCGCTTCTAATAATGTCGCTCCAGTCTCCAGATAGTGGACAGAGTGCAAGTATGTCCTAGGTACGAACTGTGGAAATTTCCCATGATCATTTGTATCGTGGTCAGTGTACTTGAGTCGATCTACTTTCCCTGTCATTGTCCCAACCAACTGCACACCCGGTGGTAGCGACAGGGTGCGTAATGTGAACTTCTTTGTCCACCGAGGCAGCTAAAATCCTGGTTGAACATGTGGAAGATAAGGGGGCCGGTGTGATGCAACATTCTCTGCCTCACCGAAGTCTTCAAAACCTTCAGGTGGGATCATCTCTACTGAGCCAGAAGGGTTCATCTCAGGATCCTCCGGTATTTTCCCTGATTGTTTGTGTCTGTCTTCATTCCTCTTAGACCGAAATTATGGTTTAAACTTCTTCTTGGTAGATCATGTCTGCATTGGCTGAGTCAGTGCTGGGGGAGTTTCTTCATGGGGTGCAGAGGCAGGTGGATTGCTCATAAGATTCTGCAGACCCGTCTGTTCAAATTCTCTCAATAGTTCCTGAAGTTCGCAATCAGCTGACATGGACTCAATTGTAAGACTCAAGGAAATGCGTAATGTGATTTCTGCAGACCTGGGTGTCTTCTTATAGAATCCATCGACCAAATCTGCCATAACTGTGCATTAAAGACACCAAATCTGATAGAGATATTGTCCAAATGGCGCTAGATTTCTCAGGATATCATTATTATAGGCAGTTAATGCAGGTAACATACCGGCGCCGCCAATTCTGATTTTTTCCAACGGTCGGATTTTGAGCTCTGACACACCTATCCTTCTTTGGAACCACCAGTAACTCTGGCTGTGCCATAATAAGGATATTCAACAATTCCTGACACCGGCTTCAACAGGGCTTCGAGCTTCGACTTGCGACAGAATGTCTTCCATAGCCTCAATGGTTCCTATTGCGAGCATCTTATCTAGCTCCACCCTGACTTTTTCTTTATACTTAGGGTTCAGCCTATAAGGGTGCTGCTTCACAGGCTTCGCATTAGGTTTCAAAGGGATTTTGATCACTCCTATATCACCAAGGATACCTTTCATTTCTGAGAAATTCGTCGGAAGTAGGTCCTAATACTTATGGAGATGTTGGGTCACTTTGCTTACCATTTCTTCATCCCAATAATCTCCAATAGTAGCATACTTAGGCATTTCTTCTGACCCAATGTTTACTTGCCTTGTCTTCAAGGGTTGAGTCACTTCTGGTGCTTCGACTGCTGGTCCATGTACTTCACAGTGTCCTTCTGACTCAGGAATGTTTATGTTACGTGGGTCATCATCCTCGTCAATTGCGAGGTTATAGCATTCTACTGCATTGGCTTCTTGTTCTTTCCAATCAGGTTGGTACTCGGCTGTTTCTTTACCATAAAACACCTTAGTGTGGATCAGCCTAACAGTTGCGTCCAAAGCAGGGCAATCCTCATTAATAGAAAATGTAAGCACAAAACTATCAACAAGACTATCCCAACTTACAGTACCCTAGCGAAGCTCCACCTCTGCATACCAATTCTTCGCGACAAGTTCCAGGGTGTGCACAAACCGATGTACCCATTCTTCACGAGGGACATGCTTCCATGCTTCATAACATTGCTCCAAATGTTCTTGAGGGCTAGTCTGACCATTAAACCTGCTTCGCACCTCCTGAGGTTGATCCACGAATTTGAGGGGAAGAAGCTTTTGACAAGCTTCCCAACTCTGAATATACTTCTTATGACCATTCCACCATCTGGAAGCTGTGGCTCTGAATACTGAATGTAGAGTCTTCATTTTCTGTGAATCTCGTACCTGCTCTGAAAATTGCACAATAAAATATGCTGGGTCTGTCAAGCCATCAAAAATAGGTAAGACTCTTGTCTGTGAGCCAAGCCATCTGAGAGACTTGGTAATTCTAGCACATCGATGTCCATGTAGTTCATAAAGTCTATTCTTCCAATTCTCTAAGTCTTTATCTAAATCATTCATGCAAGAACTATCACACTTCCAGTCCATTATACCTTCAGGAGTAGGGTTAACATAATCTTCTTCCTTAGTTGTGATGTTGTAGATATGATCCAGAATATCCTGATCTTCATCTCTGACTGGCTCTGTGTACCTTTCTCCTTGAGAAGGGTCCAAGGGTACTATGAATCTCAAGCCTTTACCTTCAAAAGTCATCTTCCTACTCTTAAGGTTGATTACTGCAGAATTCTCTATTGCCCATTCAATTCCTAGCAAATCTGGATAGGGGTTGCTATCATCAATTATCTCAATAACTTCAAAATCTGCTCTGGTACTGACTCCATCAATGTCTACTGGGACGCTAGGGAATCTTCCTAGGGGCACAATATTCTACTGATTGGCTAATCTCAACTGTATAGGGGACCATTCAAGGGTAGGTTTTCCCATTTGTTCCCATGCCTTCTTAGTTAAGACATTTACTTTTGATCCCAAGTCTAAAATGATATCAGTCATGTCATACTCTCCTATCTGAGCATGCAATCTCATTTCTCTTCCAGTTCTTCTAACCCTATTGACAGTATTTTCTTTACCAGAGCTACACTGAGGTTCGCAAGAAGCAATAAATTTCTGTAACGCATTTAAAGCATTCTGATTTCTTAAGAGCTTCATACAACTCTATAAAAATGTCGACAATGTACTTACTTTATCTGTCGAAGCTTCTTGAGACTGTGACTGCTGTTGATGCTGCTACGTAGGTGCTACTGCTGTGCTCGGATCAACAAAGTCTTCTTTGCCTTCCATAAATGTTTCTTTTTCTCTTCCCACATTGAAGGTTGGAACTTTCTATGGGGTCTTACGAACCCAAGCCTCGTCAGGCTATTTCTCCTTATTCTGCACTTGCGTCGTGGCTCCACTCCTTGTAACAACATTAATGGTTGGGACAGGTCTTTTCTCTACAGTAATCATCTGAATATTCTGAGGGGGAGCACTATTTCTTTCTTGTATCTTGGCTATCAGCTGCGAGCATTGCTCAAGTGACATGATCTACTGCTTTGCAATATCAACATGTCGTAGTTGGGTTTCGACAGATTCTAGCTAGATTTCCTACCTGATTACAGTTATAGCACACAACCTGGCCTCGACCTCTTCCAGGCATACCACCATGACCATGACCTCCAAAAGTACCTCGACCTGATGTACTACCATGGTAACCATATCCATCATTTCCTTGTGCATCATTTTGTACCCTATAAGTATCATATGTTCGCTCTCGCATAAGGTCAAAGCTGCGACATTCCTCTTTGTTGTGTCCAACTGACTTACAGAACTTGCAATAGGGATTCTTAGGTACTTGCACATATATTTGTAGTAGATAGCAGTCTTCAGCTTGATGCTGGCCAGTTGTTCTACAAATCTCATAATATAGAACATTAGGGTTAAATGGGTTTGGCACACCAGTATTCAGGTAATTTCTTAGCGCGGGATATTGTTCCTTGTCATGAACTTCTGTCCTACATCGTGTACACCACACCTCTTCGCGAATATATTTCCCTTTTTTCATGTTGCGCAGCTCCAAATCCATCTCTGCTAACTGCGCTTGTATTTGGGCTATGCCAGAATTATCTTCGACAGGAGCTGTCTCCAGTTTCATGGCAATCTCCAAAGCCTCTTGCTGATCAGCAACCTTCTATTGCATGAGTGGCATTCTAATATGAGGTAATAAGGCTGCAATGAACCATTATTTATGCTGCGCTAGTCCAATAGTGAAACTAACTTGATCTAGCAAAACTTTGAACCTCTGATCAAAGTCCCAAACTGATTCACCATGCCTCTGCTGAATCTCTTTCAATTTAGTTATACACTGTGACTCTGATTTAGGATTCTTGAACTCTTTGATCATCGTTGTTTTAATATCAGCCAATACATGGTTCTGAGTACTGCAAAATTTCATAAACCAAGTCAAAGATCGGTCTCTAAAAGAAGTGACCAGCTGCGCTCTTCTTACATATTGATCCAAAATGTTCTTAGCTGTCCACACAGCTTTGCATAAAAACAAAAACTGTTCTGGATCCTCTGATCTAGCTCCTTTGAACACTGGGAGCTTGATATCAACAGTCATATGGGCCATAGTGGACTGAGGGGGGGGGGAGAACTTACTGGGGTAGACTGACCTGCAATAGGAATACTTGGGCTAGGGTTACTTCCAGACTAGGATGGGTTCTCAGGGATAGCAGATCTTCACTGCGGGGTTATAGGAGGGTTTCTAACAAAAGGGGTTTCTTCAGATTTAGGGTCTTCTGGCATATACTCGGTATTCTTACCTAGGGTATAGGATTCTAGGTTTCTCTTGTATCTTTTATCGCTTCGCAGCAAACCAGTTTGCTCATCGAAGTTACTTTCACTTCCAAACATAGGTTAGTAAAAATAAATCTAGCAATCTGATTCTATAAGCAATATGCCCTTCTCGGCCAAAAGCATTTTAATTTGCAGACTAAATGAATTTAGGTACTTACTCCTTGGTACTTTGAAGAACTGCCTTTCAGCTTCGCTAAAAGAGGTACTTGTGTCGATGGCAAATTCTGTCACAAATGCTTCAAGGGTTTGCATTGTCCAAAAATCAACAGCTCGTGATATCGGGTTATTGACTCTTTTCAATATATTAACTCTTGTTGGGGTCCAGTCAGGAAACTGATCTTCTTGGAAGTTCGTCCTTCTCTCTGTCAACCTAGATAACCACTGGTGCAATTCTATGTGGATACTACCAAAGAAAATTTCATGAATATTAGTAAAAACGTACCTTTGCAAGAAGTCGTCTGAGCTACGACGAGGATCCTTATTTTCTTGTTCAGCAAATTTCTAATAGGTAGCTTCAACCCAATCACCGATTTATTTTACTGAGGGCCTCCAAAACATAGCCCTTCAGGTACGACGTAAATACCTCTTACAACAGATATTGAGTTCAACCAGCAACGGAACCAATTTGTTGGGATATAGGGAAGACCCAGGGTTTATACTTTAACTTCTCACCAACAAAAATACCCACAGTGTTGGCCCTTTCGGCAACAACCTGCGAACAGGTTGCAGTCTCATTCGAAACAGCTATGGGGTGCCGCAGAATCAGGTTTCTGCAAGCAGAAGAGGGATATTATTGTACCTTTAGCCTTAACAACAAATATTTATACCAAATAGAGCTTCAATATTCACTTAATTATCTTCACACTTAGATAAAAGACTTTTCTTGCTTAACCCTTAACTGGGAATTCACAGCGAAGTTAATATTTAACAGTTATCTTACTTTAACATTCACCTACTTATCAAAAGCATCAAAACATAACAGAAACCACACAAAAGAACCACAACACAAGATATAACATGGTTCACCCCCAGTGTAGGGGCTACGTCCACAAAACTGCGCTTTTATTCCACTTCTTACAAAACAACAATTCTGATCTGTGCACTCAGCAGTAGATCCTTCATTCAAGCCTAACTGCGCACTCAGCTGTAGTTCCTTTCTTACAATCTCTAATTGCACACTCAGCTGTAATTCCTTCCTTAAAAAAACCCTCTGTGCACACAGCTGCAGAGTTTGTCCACGCACACAGCTAGGACTTGACCTTAAAACCCAAAAATAGATCTAACTTCTTCGCATCATACGATCCTCATTTCATTAGACGATCTTGACATCTTTACATGAGTGCCTATTTATACAAGTGCACTATTACAAAATCATGGGCTTACACCCAAAAATTATGGACAATTACAAAAAAGAGGGCTTTGACTCAACCTCGACACCCCTAAGACTATTTTGAGTCGCAACTCCGCTTACAAGCTTCCACAAAAACCACGAAGTTACCAAAATTAAGGATCTTTAAGGTGCGCGCCCCAACATGAAACCTAAACCATATGCTAGTTTAGATATAATACCTGAACTCAGAACGAATGGGTCAAAACCATGGTCAAAACGATGCTCAAAATGGACTCCTACATCATCAAATTAGTCCAAAATGGTCCAAAACTATAGAAAGTGGGTAAAAAATTTCAAATTCTCAATTTTTTTTTTATAAATAGTAAAAAATTCAAAAATTCCATATCATTTGAAAGTTTTACCCATTTGAGCTCAAAATGTCCAACTCGAATTCTGGGAGCTTCGTCCAACGAAATTCAACATCGTTTGTTTCAGGTAACTCCTCATGTCCTCCTGTTCCTATTTCATGCAATATTTTTCAATTTCCATGGTCAATTTTATTTTTTAGGCCAATATAAAATAGGCATTTTGGCCCACGCAGATATCGAGGTTTTTTCCACGTATAGGGCTGGCCATACACGGAAAAACCTCCCAAAACCGCGTACATACGCGGCTATTTTGCAAACAGTCATGTATGCAGCCACACATAAGGATTATTAAGGTATACAATGACCAAAAATCATTTTTTATATGCAGGATGGTTCTAGAATGGAGGGAGAGGAAACATGGAGATGTAGAAGAGTCTATTCAAGGTGACTTAATGGCTCAACAAGCTCTTTGTGCATGCAGTTTGTATAAGTTTTGGTGTCTTGGCAACCTGAGGGATAAACCAAGACTCCTGCAGATGCTAGTAGATTACTGGGATCTAGACTTAGAGTATTTTCATATTGATGGGATGTCTCTCACTATAGAGATTGAGGACATATATTTTATTACTAGATTATCCCGACGGGGAGAGGTGGTGAACCTACGCTCTCGCAGGCCCGGAGGTGGACCTACCATTGATGAGTACATTGCGGTATACTGTTTTCTGGACACGAAAAGGTTGGGAGTCAAATCCTGACAAACTCGATCCAGGTACTGGGATTGAAGGCCATACTATTAGCACTCGGCAGGTCTCGCGGCCATTGATGTTCTATGCGGTGGACTGTATGAGACCCACAGTGTACGATTGGAGCACAGCGCTGTTGAGTAACATGAGGTAACAGCTCAGTGATTGCAAGATGGGAAGGCTGAGAAACTTCGCTTTCAGCAGCATACTGAGCACGTTCTTCTTTGAGCGTGTACCGGGGCTAAGCCTTAGAGTGGACATTCCTCCACACATATTTTGAGATCTGGCCCAACGACGTTGGGAAAATGTTATGCGTAGACTGGGTGGAGGTAGGGTGGATAACCCCTACCCAACAGACTTATTTCCATGGTGGTGGTGGCAGATCATTGCCATCGATGACTATCCCTATGCAGGGATAGATTTTTGGGGAGATCCATACATGCCTCTACCACCAGGAGTGGCATATGGCAACATAGGTAACGAATCCCAAACCCTCTTTTTTAAGTTTTTTGAACTAATTTTTTTTTTGTGTTTTTTGATATGTTGACTCAAAAGACATGTTTTGGTGTGACGATACATAGTGACAATCTGTCATGTGTATGCAGATGTTGGACCATGACGACCTGACGGTTTCCCTTGTCATAGACGGAGGGGAAGAGGAGATGACATCATGGGTGTGTATACAGAGCAGATGCTCCAAAGCATCCACACAAACTTTGTATGCTTGAGACACAGGGTACCCATGGTGCAAGTCGAGGACTTGCCTGAGGCCATGCAGTGCCAAGTGGTTGGTGTACCACGGGCATGGGTTCGATTATTCTGATGACTATCTAGAGCCGTGGTGTGCTACCATGATCAGAACCCCCCTCCTCCTCCTCAGGATTAGAGACCTGAGAGTGTTTCATTTGTGTACTACGGTGTATTATATTTTTGTGGCTTGGAAGCCCCATTTTTGTATTATGACACTTATGTATTATGACGTCACATTTTGGATGTTTAATGAATTTTTTTTATGATGATCGATTTTATTTATTTACATGTGTGTAAAAATGTATGTTTGTGATATTCTTATGGTCTATGAAACAAATGCCAATCTAACACATAGTTAGCATATGAGTTAGCAACTTGATTAAAAATTCTTGAAACATGTATGTATGTTATGTTCTGAAATTGTCGTTCTAGCAATCTCACACGCAAGAATCTTTGAAATAATGTCAGATCCCTAATACGATACAAGCCATTAAGTTGTTAAACCACTAAATGTGAATCAAGACGTACCTCAAGAGAGAGAACACCATGTGAAATGGCATCCCGCAATAACTTGATAACGACACTATATTCAGCAACATTGTTTGAAGAAGGCCGTAAACATACACCTCCTGAAGACAATACCTGACCCGTAGGAGTATAAATCACCCAAGAAACAGAAGCTGAGTTTTAAGTGTGGCGGCTAGCACCATCAGCGAATCCTATGTAAGCGGAATACTCCATTGACATCTGCCATAAGAAAGGAAAGCTAATCAACAAACCCAATCACCATAAGAAAACATAACTATGCAAAACTGTACAATAATATACAATAATCAGCCCTGGCTAAAGATCATGCATAGTATTTTTTAATATAGAGCCCATTTCTAGGCTCCACCAAGGCTGTCCCTTCATAATCCACCAGCTCATAGGCGCTCTTCTCTAACACATGTTTGACTACGTAAGGACCATGCCACATGGGATTAAACTTCCTTGCCCCCAAGGGTTCTTTATCTTGATCCCATAAAAGGACCAAATCACCTTCACTAAACCTCCTTGGATGGACAGACTTATCATATTGGACCTTAACGCGATGCTTATTTACTTCTAGAGCCACTAAGGCATCCCGATGCTGCTCATCAAGATGCTCTAAGTGGACCAAACGTTCCTCCAATGCAGAAGTGTCTGGTAAAATATTTATAGCTAGCTTCAATGAAGGGATTTCACATTCAACCAGACAGACAGACTCCACCCCATGTACGAGCTGATATGGGGAGAAACCGGTGGCAGTCTTAACCGCAGTCCTATAGGCTCAAAAAGTAGGATATAACATGATATGCCAATTCATCTTGCTTTGTGTGATGGTTCGTTGGAGAATGGACTTAAGTGACTTATTCATTGCTTCAACCTGTCCATTCGCCTGAGGGTAATAAGAAGAGGATTGCTCCTGCTTATACCCTAACTTCAAATCCAACTCTTTCATCATTCTATTCTAAAAGTTCCTACCTTGGTCAGTGACAAGCTCTTTCGGAATGCCGAACCAAGTAATAATTTGGTTGAAAACGAAATGCGCCACTGTCTCACCTTTGGATTTAATCGTGGGCATAGACTCAACCCCATTTCATGAAATAATCGATAGCCACTATAATATGATGATTCCCCCCAACTGAAGCTGGGTTTCAATCCATGAAGTCAAGCCCCCACTTGGTGAAGGGATGGACGGTGATAATCGGATGTAACGGGGCAGGATGCGAGTGCATATTATGTGCAAACACCTAGAAAGGGTGACACTTCTTGACTGCATTGACACAATCTTTGAAAATCAACAGCCAAAAATATCCCACTCTCAAGATTTTTTGAGCTGTAGAAAGCCCAGATAAATGACCACCACACGCCCCTTCGTGGCAATCATTCAGTACAACCTCAACCTCGTCATGGGTTAAACAATGACGTAAAATGGAATCTACCCCACGGCAATACAAAGTGTTATCCACTATAAGGTATTTCTTAGATACATGATGTAATCGTTGTCGCTCATCCCGTGAAAGGTGAGTAGGGACCTTCGACGTTTGCAAATATATAATGATATCCCCATACCATGGGTCCAAAGTTGAGATAAGGAAAATATGCTCATCGACAAACGTATCCTCATAAACCTCCTCCTCCTCCACACTTGGAAAATCTGAAATGAGCTTTGCAAAGATCAACGATTTCTTTGATTTTACTGAAACGAATTCGAGATCGAATTCTTGCAAAATAAAAATCCACTTATTATATTTTACCCTGATCATACTTCTAGTGAGGACTAACTAAAATGGATTGACATGAGCTACCACCAAGGTCTGGCGAAGGAGAATGTAATGTATCAATCTATGAACCACATGCATAGTTGCCAAGGCAAGTTTCTCGACATGAGAATAATGGATTTCTGCATCGATAAGGTTTCGGCTCAAATAATATATGACATGCTCATGGAGCTCCTCATATTCCTAAACCAAAACCATACCAACCGTCTCCATGGACGCAGCCACATAAATAAAAAAATACGGCTATAGTCAGGTGGACTAAGCACGGGGGCCAATTCTAAGGCTCGCTTAAGAGCATCAAAGGACTCCTAGGATGGCTCATCCCAACAAAAGGTAGTGTCCTTCTTTAAAATATGCATAAATCCTTTAGTCAAATTGGAAAAATTAACTATGAATCTCCGCAAGAAATTTTCCATGCCTTACAAACACTGAAGATGTCTAATATTACGCGGGGGAGACAATTGAAGTATTGCCTCAACCTTTAAAGGATCGAATGTTATACCCTCCTTCGATACAATGAACCCTAGAAAGTGACCAACTGTCATGCAAAAGATGCACTTATGAGGATTGAACCTAACTTGGTGTTGCAGCTGCAACATTTTCCTAAAATTCAACAAATTTTGGGACCCTCCTTTTGCTTATATCGGTTTGATTTTCTTATTTGATTTGATCTAATGATTCTTCAGAAATACCTTTCTAATGCTTGAAATGATTTAGTGTTTGTTTAAGATTTATCATTGCATTTGAATGCATTTTCAGTGTGTTTGAATTGGAAGTTTATTTGCTTGCACTCCCGTCGTTGTGGAGAAATAACAAGTTTTAGCTTCGACATTTTTTCCCCAATGCGTTTGTCTTAATCGGGTGACCTTTAGTTTCGTGTCGGAACATCTTGTGACTTCGTTCTCCACAGTTGCGAATGGCAGATTGCGAAGTCTCCCGATTACCACTTTGACTTTTCAGACCTCGCCTTGTTGTTTTTGCCGCTCCTTAAGTCTTGGGCTTCCGCCGTGGCGGCTTCCAAAAGCACTAGCCTTCCAGTCATTTAGTTGATTTATCCTCCGATGAAGACCTTACCTATTGCGGAATGTTTTTCCTCTATGATTCCACCGTTGCGGCTCCTGATTCCGCTGTCACTACGACGATTAGTCTTGCGAAGCTCCAATGCGGATGTATCGACGGTTAGCTTAGTGGTTTTGCCACTCGATGTATAAGTACTCTGCCCGCCGATGCATGTCGGCCCTCTAGTTGCATGTCTATAACCTTCTTCTCTTTCACCGTTGCGGTTGTGCAAATCACTTGGCTTCTAATGTCAATGTCTTTTCGATTTTCGTTTGGAAGTTTTCCCGCCCACAGCTTAGGTCATAACTCTTCCGACTCCGATAGGCCTACATGTTTCCTCGGTACCCGTCTCCTGTTAAGACCCGCTTATGCAGCTGTGAATGAGTTTACCCTGCCATGGTTAGCATCTTAAGCCGCCAACGAGTTCTTTATTTTCCATCATCGGATATTTCTTTCAAACCCGTAGGTGGACTAGGTGGTGGCGTTGGCGTTTGTGAAAGTTCTTATAACAGTCATGCACATGATCTTTCTTGTTGAGTAGTCGTTTTGGTTGATATAATTTGGCGTTTTGTTTTAGAATGCAATCACAATGAATGATGCACATTGATTTATTGTAGGTGGACTCAAGGGACTGTTGAGATGACCATGGCGCGAAGGCATAGTTGGACAGTTTTGACAAAGATCGAACCGAAACCAGCAGGATCGCAAGGAGGACAAGCGAAGCAGAAGGAAAAGATCATTAGTGAAAAAGGCGCAGACCTGAAATATGTCAGTTAATAAACGGATCATGATTGCACACAGAAAAGATAAAAGTAGGGATCTGAAACGTTTGGAGAGACCGAAAGGTCACATGTTTGGGAGGGCAGCCCAAGCGGTCAACTGTTAGTTTAAATATTTGAAAGTTAGAATTGACAGGGGATTTTTCCCAGTTAGACATGTAAAGAGATATTGTAAGAAGAACTAATTTTTTTTGCAATAAAGAATTATTGTTTGCCTATCAGAGAAAGTTTGGTGGGACGTTCAAATGCTATGCTATGGATTGGTGAAATATGAACTATTTCGTTTTTTCAGTTTTTGTCCATTAACTGTGAGATCGTTCTAACTCTTAGAGCCTATGTTCTTGTTTGAATGATTTCTAGTTTATTCTATGAAATTACCACCATGAGTAATGCATGCTGTTCATAAACAATTGGCTATCTGATTGTCTAAATATCTTTAATCGTTCATGTGTTGTAGGAAGGAATATCAGGTATCTGTAATTTCTCTTTATAATGCATGCACAATACACATTACTCATAAATAAGTTACAATTTGGCTCCCCGGGGATAGATAGATAGTTAGTTTTACTTTATTGTTGCATATGTGATTTAGATGCTTGTGAGTTCTAAGATGAGAGGTAAGAACCTTCGCATCACGTTGTGACTACTCCTTGCGTCCTTTATCACCCTGCATGGTTAATTAGGCACGTGCATATCATACTTTAAGTCAAAAAATACAAAAAATACACACGGTGGACCGGGCCGCAACCGGTAAAACCTTTATTTTTTGTTACTTGACCTACGGTAGCCGGACCACAAATAGGATGGATTCCCTATACCAAATAGTCACGGGCTAGTTGGGAACGTTGACTGGGGAGAATCCCTTGTTGTTGTGCTTGTGAATTTTCAGGCCTCAACAGCTGGTAATGGCGACATATTTCAAATACTAATCTCAAATGGTATGGATGACGCACTCTCAGATGAGAATGAGTGCTAGAATCATCCAAATACACTTCGATAATCATTTTGAGATCATGAAAAATTAAGTTCATAGCCCACTAAAATGTGGCTTCGGCATTTTTAATACCAAAAGGCATCTTCTGATATGCAAACGTACCCTAAGGACAAATAAATGCATTTTTATGTTGATCCTCAGGTTTGATATGAATCTGATTATATCCAGAAACATCGTCCATGAAGGAGAATACCTCGCTTCCTGCACGCTCATCCAAAATATGATTAATAAATGGTGTGGGAAAATTATCCTTAGGACAAGCACAATTTAAATCATGGAAATCAGTGCATATACGGATCGCTCCCTACTTCTTATCAACCGGAACGGGGTTTGAAACCCACTTCGTCAAGGGAATGGGATAGATAAAACCAACTTTTAACAGTTTCTCTATCTTAGCCTTAATAGTGGGTGTTTTTCTAGGATTCACCGCACGTAAACATTGTCGAACGGGCTTCACATTCGGATAGGTCTTAATTTCATGTTCGACAATATGAAGGTCGATACTCGACATTTCCTCGTATGACCAAGCAAAGATGTCACGAAAATCTTTAAACAACTCGGTATACTCCTTGATCTCATCAAGGGAACAGTCTTCCCCAATGTAGACATTCTCAACTTTGCCAAGATTGTGAGAAGTATTGATAGGAATAGTAGGTGATAAGTTCACCATGTTCCCATCATCCATCTGACCAGGAGAGCTCAATGAAACCATGGGACTACCAATATTCTCTCTAAGAATCTCCCTAAATTCCTCATGCTCCATACAATTAAGCTCAGGAATAAAATATGATCTATGATGCAACTCTTCCTAAGGTGTCTCAACCCCAGACATGTCCTCAATAATGGATTCATCTGATTAAAAAACATCATCAAGGTAATCATGTGCGTGAGAGGACTCATCTACCCATGCAGGTAGTACATACAGGTCCTCCTCCTCCGTCTACGAAGAGGAAGGACTAGGCTCTGCAACACAATCAATATTGCTTGATATGCTATCATTGTTGTAGGCAATGACACATCTGTTTTGACATGTCCATTCGAAGGACTCGATGAAGGAAGAATCCAAGGATATTCCATATGGGTAGTGCGAAAAGACACCAACTTCAATGAAGATGAAGCCCCACCAAAACTAGACCCGACCATAAAAACGGGCACAGGACAACTAAAGGTCCCCATAAGAGATGGATACATACCCACACCCACACTCCCAATTGCCGGCTAAGAATGATCGATAACCGGGATAGAAGCTCCTGATGATGCACTAACACTCGGATTATGGAATGATGTCTGATCAATCGTAACAATATTCCCATTAAATGGAAAGCATATTACTTGAAATAGAGAAGAGGCCGTGGCTTGCATACTATGCATCCAATTCTGGCCCAGTAAAAGATTATAGTCAAGGGGCACATCAACCACCTCGACCTCGATCACGACGGTCTTCCCTCCCAATTGGACCTTAAGAGAAGGAAGAATCATGTGTGGCCGAAATGATCTACCATCAAAGGAAGCCAACATGGTAGCGGATTGAGATAACTTGGGAGAACCCAAGCCCTTCCAGCATGACAAAGGCATCATGGAAGCAGCAGTTCCTTCGTCAATCACAATGCGTTTGACGGTCATATTAAGACACTCTACATGAATCAAAAGAGACACGTAGTAAGGCAAGTGAGGTTGTAGTCCCATGCTTTCAAATTTGATGACGGAAGATGAGTTATCATCATTAATCCCAAGAGCAGAAAGCAAGGCTTTACTTTGTGGAGGACAACTCTGAAGTACTTCAAGTGTAGAAATCACACAAGGAGTTTGGCCCAAATCCTCAACAACGGAATAGTTCTGGGTGGCTCGGGCATTAGGATTGTGTCCCGAATGCTTTAGGAATCCCTTAGGAATGCGAGGTGCAATTTCAGGTTTGTCCATAGGGTTTTTGATATGCAAAGGGCTCTCGGGTGGAGAGGGTTCTTTTCCAAGGTCCGGTTGTGATGAACCATAATCTTTTGCATGATTCACAACCTTAGTAGCACATACCATGTTGATGCAACCATGACCAGTATTGGCTTCCAGCGGTTTTGGATCTCCTCCTGATGCGCAATGAGGATCATTGGTCCTCGAGTTCATATTTTGATTATGGGGTAAAGGATTGGTTAGCACAGCTGGGCCCTATGCTATGAATCTTGAGGCATCTTCCATATGAGGGCACACGTGAGTGAGGTGGTCCTCCTTACACAATTTGCAAGGAAACTTAACCTTACATTTAGAATGCTTGTCCCCCCAGTATTGCAGGCTTTCTTGTCATTAAAATTAGCATTTTCATTCTTGTTCCGACCCTTACGATTATTTTTACCCTTTTTCTTATTCCTTCCCGGCTGTTGGTTTCCCTTTTGGTTCGACGATTGCACAGAAAGTACACTTGCCATTTTGGTGGGTTGGGATGAAGCCGTGGCTCTCCCCGAAGCAGATTGATTAATAGACAACTGGTTCACTTGTTTCATAACTGAATCCGTAGGTATGGCACTTGTACAACCCACAATGCCATCGGCATGTGGTCCAGGCTTGATCTTAGGATCGAAACTAGAACACAGAGTGTTAGGTATGATCTTATACAAAAGTCCGGATTGAGCATAGATCAAATCCAACTCTTATGCCCTAAAGATTGCTTTTTCTTCATTTTGGACTCTGGATGTAGAAACATCCTTTGCGATGTAAGGTAACAATGATTTGAGGAACCATTCAAGGAGAAATTCTGATGGTATGAAGGCTTTAATCAACCTCTTCCGTCTACACCATTCTTGGATGTGATCCGATATATGTGTGGCTTTGTCTTGTTGAAATGTTGATAAGAGTTTTGTAACAATGTCGTAACACATCAGTAGCTGGAAGTGATTGAGAAAAGTCATGGAAAGGTCATCGAACAAAACGAATGCCCCCCTTGGTAACTCTATATACCATTTCATTGTAGGCCCGGTGAGGGTGCATTGAAATAGCCTTAAACGGATTGAGTCGTTGTGTAAGGAATTGGAAGAGAACCAAAGGTGAAGATTAGTGACATGTTCACTTGGATCTTCTCATGCTTTGCCCTTGAACTTGGGAATTTCGGAGGGAAGCTTGTTAGGGACAGCCGACCAAGTCGGGTCATGAGATACCAGATCGTTCATAAGTCTTGATAGGTCAGGTAAGTTCAACATTGTGAGGAAAGGGAGCCTAGGTTGAGTCGGTCTATGCCAAGCTCCCTGATAGTTCTAGTTCATATAAGGCTGATTACTGTAAATACCATGGCCTTGGCCATAATATCCTCCTCTCATTTGACCCGTGTAGGCCTGCATGGAAGCATTATGATGTGGTGTACCTTGACTATGTGGTGCTACAAATCCATAATTAGAGGAGTAAGCAAGTTGTTGATACCCGTACCCATAGGGTTGATATTTTTGTCCATACTGTGGTCCATAAGATTGTCCATGAGAAGCTCCATAAGGTGTCCCATGGGATGTCCCATGAGAAGCTCCATAATTAGGGATATGGGTAAATCCTTGCGATGGACCATGAGATGATCCAGAAATAGGAATATGACCTCCCGAGACAATAGGAGGTACTTGAATCTGAGATACTACAGTGCGAGCAGTCGTAGTATGAACATGGCTAGTAGCGATATTCCGGCCTGAAGGACCACGTGAATGAGGGGGAGGAAGGGTTGTCAAAAATGAATTCGAAGGAGTAGGGTTTGAGGAAGAAGGGACATGTGAAGGGATGTAAGTGGTGTTCCCTATGGTCACTCATCTCGGTTCTGGTATCCGCATATGGCTGCTAACACTAGGTCTAGGATGGAAGGTGCAATGTGGCTAGTGCTCCCAAATCTCTCTACATGGAAAGGAATAGGAGTGCACCCAGGCGTAGTGCTAGGTTCAATTTCTGATTCGGCATGATGAGATGGATTGTGTGTAGGGATATCAGGCATGCCATAATGAATATAACTAGTGCTTGTGGGTTCATGACGAGTCTCATCACCTGGTAACCAATACCGACGACCTGTTAATGAGGGATCATAATCAAAATGTGAAGGTATTTCTAGTGAAGGATCATATACAGGAGTAGAATCTACATCCACAATGTCATGAGGTGGAGAAGACATCTTAGGAATATCATCCTTGTGATCTCCCATTGTGTGTGAATCAGAGAAGTGGTTAGCCCAGATTGTCTATTTCTCTCTCCCAAAGGAGGAGGAAACATGAAAGGTGGAAGTCCTACTAAACGACGAGAACAATGAAGTGTCGTGCCCAAATCCTCAATGAATCAAAAAATGAAAAAGACTCTATCTAATTACACAAACCCTAGGAAAACTAGCGTGCATAGAGCATACACCTATACAATGTAAAGACAAATCACAAGCAAGCAAGGGTAGGATATGTGAGCTCCCGAATGAAGCAGGTATGTCTCGCTTAGGAGAAGATTGAGACACCCATACACAACAAGCAGAGATTCGTAACCAATTATAGTGGCCCTCAACTTCAACGCATATAGAAACTGTGCTATCCGAACCCTACCTGATCAGGACACCTTCAGAATAACCTCTACAAAGTACCCCCTCGATAACCTAGCTAAGGAAACTAAGGTCCCCTCAATATAATCAATGCTCAGGTTAATAGTCATAAGAAGGATTGACTGTATGGGTAGGGTAGAAAATCCCTAAACTCTCGAAAGAGCCCCCAGATAGGAATACAATCCTGGAAATATCTCCAGTGCTACTCAGTTATGACCAGGGGTCATCCCAATCAATAACTACTCACACTGCCTCGTGCTTAACTCCCTTGTAAGAGGAGGATCCTGAGAAACACTAATTATATGAAGGAATTTCACTCTCTCACCTGGATAGACACATAAATGTTCTGTTTAGTGGTCTTGGAGAATTTACTCACAATGAACTATTCCAAGACCCTAAAACCTAATCTTGTTGGTGCACCCTATAAAAGAAAAGAGTGTAATTAATTTTATTGTGTGTTGATTTTAATTGGTTTATTACTCAAAAGGGCAAATGGTCGTGCAACTAATGATGTTATGACGCAACAAGAAGAAATATGCACACCTAACAATCAATGCAAATGCACTGTGTTGAATGAAAAAACGGGGTATGCTACTATGTGAAGTGCAAATTTTTTCTTCAAATGAATATGCAATCATTCCTATATGAAAATCTGACTAATACTTCTCCAAGCAAACCTAATGCAAGTACCATGCAAAATGCAAAATGCAACAATGCATAATGATGTAAAAAGAAAATTATTTTATATTTTTTGAATTAAAATGAGATAATAAAGCAAAAGTATGACTCTACAACCCCCAGACTCTGCAAGCACTAGTAGACAGCACCCAAGCAAAGCACTAAGGTAAAAGAGACCTAATGCATTAATCCCAAAACAAAAAATAGAAAATGCAATGACAAGAACATTCTCAAAAAATTTAAACTAAAAAGTGTCTCTGGTCCGAAAGAGAGGTGTATACAGACTCCAAAAGCATCCAAGAAGACTCAACAATTATCCAAACTCACCCAGCAACACTTAATATTCTCCCAAAAGGAAAAACTCAGGGCATACACAACTATGTGCAGAAAACCCACGTATATACGGGATATTCCAGTAAAAACCATGTGTACACGTGACTGTGAAGACAAAAATTGCGTACAAGAAGAAAAAGAGATAAAAAAGAAGGTAAACAGATATGGTGAGACAAAATTTACTCCTATCAGACACTACTAGGAAAACATGCCCCCATACCTGACTCAGAAACAAAGAAATCAGAGCAATTCAAGAACACTGAATGCCGATAAAACCCCCAATGGAAATGACTAGGATCTCCCCAGTATGGTCACCAATTCTGTTACGGAGAAAACTTCCTATGTCTTGGGGTACCACAATAGACAAAGTAACCACAGAAATCAATCCTTTCTCATATGCAAGAGAAACAAAATATCTAACACTAAAGGATATTGAAACATACCTTATTCCGGACGGTTGATGTAGATCCCCGTTGAGCTTTTTTTTTTTTTTTTTTAACAGAAACAGAAAAGGGGTTGTATTAACAGGCTGTGCACAGCCATTCATTACAGTTTCAAAGGAAGATATAAGGCCGACACGGCATAAAAACGACAAGCCAAACATGGTCTTTCTCCCAAAACAGAGAGCAAAAGATTGTTTCTGAGCTGCATACTAACCGGGTAGTGAATACCCTTACAAACTGTCTACATAGCAGAGTGCAGAAAAACATAATTCATACAAAACTGAAACATAAACCCCTTACTAGACTGAACGTAAAACAGGCTATAAAATTCAGTTGCCTCTCTGAGGACGGGACTGCTGAACAGATTCTTCTTCCATAGGCTGGGATACTGAGTCGTTGACGCCATTGACCCTGCTCTCCTGGTTCATTGACATGAGCCTATGAACATCTTCTTCAATGTGCTCAATTCTGCCCAGAAGTTCTAGAAGATTTCTTTCCAAGTCGTCGGTGCGTGCTCCATTGTTGCTGACTTCCAGAGATGTCCTGCTAACAGTCTTGCTCATTTCCTTTATTTCCTTGGATGTGTCTCTAATCTCCTTAACCCCTATAGCTTTCAACTCGAATAGCCTTCTTAAGTTCTTCATGATATCCTGCAGTCCAAGATTATTACCCAAATGCGCCATAATTCCTGGGTCGGTCGAGATATCCAAGCGAGACAGCTATGACTGCAAGGGAAAAACTGCTACGTCTGCCAAATCTTGATGATTTGCTTGCTGGAGGGCTGATTCGCTCCAATTCTCAGCCTGAGAATCAATTCCCCAATGATATGAAGGGTAATAACGTTGACAGAGGGCAAACTGAACGAGATTTTGTTCAACAATAGAAGGCCGCTTATGCCAAGGTGGAACCTGCAAACTCCCTATTCCAATTTCGTCTGCCTCTTGTAGAAGGATGGCAGAGTCTGAATGCAAACCCGCAGCGAAACCATGAGACAGGATAAGGCTAAGGTTCAACATGGAGACAGAGTAAGAAGTCCCTCGATCATGCGAGGAGGAATGGCACTTCAATGTGAGCCTGTGGGAATTTAAATTCTCTACTGACGAGGGGGGTTGGACTAACCACGCGGACGCCAAAAAGGATAAGACAAGACGGGATCGTAAATGCAGATGACCGCCAAGGGGAGGGAGAGGGTGAAGGCCAGCTGGAAGGGGGTGACGTGAGGAGAGGAGGCAGTATAAGGGATGAAGGGGGGAGAAGGGAGAAGGAATAAGGAGAAAGGGGAAGAAAGAAATAAGATGGAGAATGAGGGAAAAGGAGAAAACAAGGGAGCCAATGAGGGATAAAATAATAACCATCCAAATATAATCCTTGGAATCAAGGAGCTTCATTTCATAAGTTTGTCTATACTTTATTTGATGGTGGTTTCTTAAAGTTCTCTTCATGGAATGGCTTTGTAGAATGGAGGATCCTCGTCCTGTCTAAAATGGCCTTGAGGGAGACTAGCTCCAACATTTGCCATCGCATCTGCGTCCTTGTTATTCTGGCGTAGAATGTGATAAAATTCGATGGACTGAGACAAAAGAAGTTGAGCCTTTTTATATAGTATTCGAAATTTGATATCTCCTGAAGGATACCCATTAATCATCTTATAGATGACATGCCTAGAGTCACCGAAGACCAGAACTTTCTGGAGATTTTTGTTCCGAATAAGGTGAAGACCTTGGAGAAGGGCCATCCATTCTTCTTCATTGTTAGTTCTAGGACCCAGTCCCTAAGCGAATCTATGTTCCACTTGTCCTCCGGGATCTACTAGGATCCCACCCGCACCTGCCGCCCCTGGGTTGCATTTCGAAGCCCCATCAAAGAACAAGGAGTAGGAGTTTTTGGCTCTGAGACAGGATTGAAATTCGGTGTTGGAAAGTCTCAATTCCCAACGAAGAGGCTGAGCTGGAGAAGAATTCCTTCCTGAGACATAATTGGACTGAAGGGAGCTTTTTTCCTTTAAGAAAAGTTTGCACCAGTTGGCAAAGGGTTCAGGAATGGATTCTTGCTGTGGGAAATTAATGTTATTGGAGGCGAATTTTTCTGCTATCATTCCTATTGTTTTTGCTGCTATTTGAACTGGGATGACCTTTTTCTCCTTGAAGATGGCGCGATTCCTGGCGAGCCATAGTTGCCAGCATAAATTTTTTGGGATAACTGCCCATATGCGCCTTAATATGGGATTCTTATTCAGGGAGCCTGGAAAGAGGGATGCCCATTCTTTGAGGAGCTGCGAAGCATTGCCTGAAAGTTCTCTATTGAAAGCATTTGGGAGAATGAGCTTCCACGCCATCCTGGAGATCTCACATTGAAAAAAGAGGTGGCTGGATGTCTCTTCAGCTAAGTGGCACAAGGCACAACGTGATGGACCAAGAATGCCTCCTTTCCTTAAGTTTTCTGCCGTCAGAAGCTTATTATGAAGGAGAAGCCAAATGAACGTGTTGACCTTAGAAATGCTGTCAGGATGCCAAACCAGCTTCCAAACTTTTTCAACCATTGTCTGATCCTTGGATATAATTTTATAGCCTTCTTTCACAGTGTACTGCCCTGTTCTTCCCCATCCCAACTGATCCTTGGTTGAGAGACACGAAGGAGAGGAACCGTTCAGGGAGGAAAACAAGATTTCGGCCGCGTCTCTCAGGTGATGTGGAGGAGAGATGTTCTTCTACCCCAGCCAATGACCATTCGAATCCCAAAGAGATAGGTCGAAAAGAGTAAGAATGTTCTGCTCAGACAACCAATCAGAGAAAGATCTCAAACCTAGAAGAGAGGAGCGCTTAAATTGACCTAGAATGTTGCTGGTCCAGATGTTTATTTTTTTCCCATTGCCAGGGATCCAATAACAGTTTTCCTTTATTGTACTGACTGTAGCTTTGCACAGCTGCAAAAGAGTGGTTCCTTTCCCTTTCCATTCACTAGCCAACATTTTGGCCCTTGGTTTTTTGATATATTTTTTCCTTATAACTTCCTTCCAGCATTCCCTTTTCCCAGTAGTCAATCTCCAAATCAATTTAGCCCCCATGGCTTTACTTGTGTACTCCGGGTCCCTTATACCCAGTCCCCCTTGAATTTTAGCCCTCTTGATGATTTCCCACTTGACCAAGTGAAATTTATTCGTTTGAGCTTTCCCTCCCTGCCAGAGAAATTTTCTGATTTCTTTACATATGCTGGTAATGACCTTCTTAGGAGCTAGAACCATTGAGCTCATGTAGATTGGATAGGAAGAGAGAATGGACTGAATGAGCACTGAATTTCCTGCAAGGTTTAACCATCTTGTCCCCAAGGATTGCACCTTGGATTTGATTTTCTCAATGACCGGAGTCCACATTGAGGAGGTGAAGGATTTTCTGACAATTGGGATGCCCAGGTAGCTGAAATGCGTCCAACTGGGATTAGTTTTAATTTGCAGAATCTGCGAGATGCTCCGAAGAGTGACTGCTGGACAATTCTAGCTGTAAATTTGACATTTGGCTTTGTTAGCTGCGCTCCCTGAGGTTTTGAGGAAAAGGTCCAGGGGGTTTTGAAAGTTTCTAGCGATCTGAGAGGAGGCTAGTCCTAGAAAAATGGATTCATCGGCGAACAACGCATGATTTATAGGAGGGACTCCATTCCGAAAGGAGATGCCTGGGAGGGAGCCTTCATATAGTAGCCTATTCAGTCTTCTACTCAAAGAGTCAGCAACCAGGATGTAGAGAAAGGCAGAGAGCGGGCACCCTTCCCTAACCCCTCTAGTGGCTTTGAAGAATTCAGAGGGTCTCCCATTGATTAGAGGGGCTATCCAAGGGGAGGAGATGCATGCTTGAATTTGTTTAAGGAAAATAGGGGGGAATCCAAATCTTTCCATAACCAAGATGATAAAGGAATGTCTCAGTCTGTCAAAGGCATTGGCCAGATCCAGCTTGATGGCCATCCCAGGTTCTTTCCTTTTAGTGCTTGAGTGGATCGCCTCCTGCACCAACAGGATATTGTCACTTATTTGTCTGCCTGAGACGAAGCCACCTTGATTAGAGGAGATGAGGGAGGGAAGGATTTTCTTGATTCTCAGAGAAAGCACTTTCGAGAAAATTTTATAGGATGCGTTGCATAAAGAGATGGGCCGAAATATTTGAACTGAGGAAGGTTTAGCATCTTTTGTGATGAGGGCCAAAAATGTTGAATTTGTGGCTCCTCCCATATTACCTTTTGCCATCCAGGTGATCAATCGCATAAGATCTTTCTTGATTAGGGGCCAGAAGGTTCTATAAAAACAAATAGGAAAGCCGTCTGGACCTGGGGCTTTGTCCGGATGAAGGCTCCAGATTGCCTTCGAAAATTCCTCTTCTAAAATGGGAGAGTCAAGTTGGGCTTTCATTTAAGAATTGATTAGGGAGGGAATATCAGAAGCCATTTCTTCCATCATACGGAAGGAGACTTGTTTTTCATCATTATATAAATGAGCAAAAAAGTTCCTTACCTCTGCATTAATGGCTGCTTGACCTTGGACTGCTGTGCCATCTTCGTTTTTAAGCTCTCTGATTGTATTCCAGCGCTGCCTGTCCCTACACTGGTTTTGGAAAAATTTAGTATTCTGATCTCCACCTTTGAGCCATAAGGATCGCGATCGAAGTCTGCTTTCCTCCTCTATTTGTCTGAGATTCTTCTGAAGCTTTGTTTCCAACTCTATTTCTTTTATAAGTTGAATCTTTGAAACATTGCCCTCCTCCATTTCAGCTTGCAGACGTTCCATTTTGGCCAGAATGCGTTCCTTTTCCTTAGTTGGTTCTTGGTAATGGATTTTAACCCAAGCTTTGAGGGAGATCTTCACTTTTTTGAGTTTTTGCTCCCAAAAATAAGCAGGAGTACCTGGAATGAAGCAGCGCCAGGATTCTGCTATAATGTCCTTTACTTCATCCGAATCCAACCATAGGCGATTGAACCTAAAAGGGAGGGGCCCCAAATTTTCCTTCGGAGGGAAGAAGAGGCAAAGGGGCTTATGATCTGAGACCGCCGAACACAAGAGTTTAACATCCGGAATGGAGTTAATTAGATGAGTGCTTACCAAGAACCTATCGAGGTGAGCAGCAATATGTCCAGGACCTACACGCTTGTTGCTCCAAGTGTACACACCGTTTTTGGGGATGATATCCGTCAGACTCCATTGAGATATGAGGTCTTCTAGCCGCTCCCCAACGGGGTCCCTGACCTTAGAACCACCTCATCGTTCAGCTGCCGATATGGTTGTATTAAAATCCCCCGCTATGAAGCAAGGAAGGAGCTTTTTATCCACACATTGATCTTCTAAAGAAGACCAGAAGATGTCCTTCTGCGCATTCAGTGTAGGGCCGTAGACGTTCCCCACCCAAAATTGATCTTTACTTTATTTTTTCTCTAGTTTTATTAGGAGCCAGTTTCTATTTTCTATGGCTGAATGAAAATCATACTTATTTGTATTCCACCAACATAGGAGACCGCCTGAGGCTCCAATGGCATTGGTTGCTATGCCGTTCCCATTTGGCCAGATGCTTTTAATGGCCGAGACACTGTCCTCAGCCGATTTCTTAGTCTCCTGGAGAAGGAGGATTGAGGCTGCTTCCATAGTTTTGAATCTCTTAATTACTTCTAGTTTCTGGATACCGCCCAAACCCCTACAGTTCCAGGAGACTATTTTCATTATTTCTTATTTTGTTTGAGGAACTTCTCTTTCTCTTTTCTTTCCTCCTCAGCACTCATGAGGTATTTACTTTCTTGAGTGGTTTTAACCAGGAAGTCCAAGTTGGCTTGCTTACCTGCTGCTTTTTCCCTTGCTGCCTCTTGCTCACGAATAATTTTGTTAGTTTTTCTTCCTTTCCTTGGGATCGATTCTTGCTCTTCTATGGAGGTATCTGTCATTTCCTCTATGCTTGCTTTTGCTTTAGATCTGGTAATGGATCCTTCAGAGTTCGCCTCCATCGCCTTCCTGCTTTTAGTCTGCTCGGCCTCTACCTCCTTGAATTTTTGGGGTTGGATGGCTGTCTCTTGGTCTTCTAAGGGCTGCTGCTGCTCAGGGTCAGAGATATCTTCTTGATTATCTGGATTCTCTACTGGGATTCCTTCTTCCTGCGTTTCTACTTCCAAGGCCGCGAATTTGTTTCCGGGGGGATTCTTTGGTGGAGGGTTTTGCTGTTTTTGGGGCTTAGCAGCCTTCTTCCCATTTGCAATGTTCCAACCCTCACTCGCATTATTTTCCGAAGGGGGCTTTTCTGGCTTCTTCTGACAGGACTTGGTGAAATGGCCATATTCGTGACAGTATTTGCACTTGAATGGAATTTGTTCATAGTCGACCAATTACAGATGGCTCCATCCATCAATGGAAAGCATGATAGATTCTGGAAGGCCTTTTTCTAGATCTACCTCAACACAGATTCGGGCACAGGAAAACATTGGGGCCTTGGGCTCGGACTTGTCCACATATTTCCCCAAGGTGTTCCCAATCGCTCGAAAGTCCTCGTCATTCCAGCAATGGAGAGGGAGATGAGGAAGCTTAACCCACACCGGAACTGCTTTCGGAATGTCATTCTCTGGGTTAAAGGATAGATCCCACTTGTTTAGATACATACCTCGAGGGCCCATGAAATATGGTCCATTCCTGAAGATGAGATCTCGATCCTCCTTCTTTTCGAAGATAAAAGCGAAATATCCTTTCCCGCAAAAGATTTGCTGAACTTCACCCTGGATTAGGGTTCTCCAGTTCTTATTCAACCAGATCTCCACAGATCTCGGGGATGGCCAAAGTCCTGTAAATAATCCGATGAGGCCCTTTTCAGAGAGGGTGACCGCCTTCCTTTTAGAGGCAGCTGAGCTTAGCTTGACCTCTGGGACATCAGCACGTTTAACGAATCTGGAGGCAGGGACGGCGGCCGGCAGATCGCTCGGGAGGGACGCAACAATGTTATGAAATTTGTCCTCAATGGAGACGGGATCGGGAGGATCCATGGAGGAGCCGCCGATCTGCAGGGAGCGACCTCGGCGCAGCTAGGGTTTACAGGGCAGAAATATTTTTCCTCGGTGCAGCTAGGGAAGAGCAGTTTTGTTGTACAACCCCCCGTTGAGCTTTTTCACTCTCGCTTGTATTAGCAATTTTCTCTCTCAACATTCAACAAACAAGACAAGCATTGCNACTCTAGCATATATAATCAATAACATATAAGCATTTAAAAGCATCCATGGATTCAATACTCATTTAAATACACATTATTGGATAGGAAAAGATATTTCTTTTAATATAAATCAGAGATTAGAATAGTGACAACCTCTGTCGGCACGTCTGTGAACTGGAGAAACAGAGTCCTCCACCTAGGCCTCCACCACTTCAATCCTCCATCTCTTGATAGAAATCTCACAAGCAAAGGCAATCTTGGGAAGAACACAAAGTGCTCCAAGGGACAAAGGGATGCAGACTCAAGCAAAAGCTACGGCAACAATGGACTATGGTTTTCTTACTCTTCAATTCCTCCCCTTTTAATGTATCCAAAGGGTTCCTTATATAGTGCTTCAATGGGGTAATGGAAGGTCAAATCCAAGCAATCTCAAGGCATATGGAATGCCAAGAGACAAGTGACTCGGATCCACATCAAGAAAAACTCCAAAAATATTTGGCCTTTTGCAGACATCCCGATGTACGCAGGTTTGAGGGTCATATCCACGTATATATGCGAGAATAGGTTTAAAAGTCACGTATTACAAGTAATGCATGTTTTTAGGGATGATCTTGGAAACATCAAATCTGAAAAAATGGTCCATGGGGTCCAAAGAGTCTACAGAGGGACAGGGAAGGCCATAAAGGTGTGATCCATCATGCGTGGTAAAATCAGCTGGAACACTGTTGGTCAAAATATTTGCATAAACACCACTGAGTATGTATCTTGCATGCACTAGATGAAAAAAATGCATGAAAAATACCCTCTCAACAATAATCAATAATGAAATCTATTAACAAAGGCGAGTAACTCCACCAATGATGAAAATGGATTCTAAGGTATGACATGAATACAAAAATGCGAATAGAGCTATTGCTGCCAAACATATTGGAAATGAATTAGTCAATGACTAATGATGAGGTATTATCTATAAATCCTAAGGTATCCTAACAATGATTAAAGTAGGCCCAAGATTCCATAAAATCTATGTCGAATTCTTAGAGAAATTTATTGTCCTTGATGATAAATGACCTGCTAATGAGAAGTCAAAGGGTACCTTCTACACCAGCATGAGTCAAACAATGATTATGATGATGAAATTGAGAGAAAATTTATAACATGGAAGGCCAACATGGATTGTCAAAGAATTTTGGGAATGGTTAACATAGGCTAAGGACAAATCTTGAATAGTAGCATGATACTATGGTGACATGAGAAGCGTTTGACACAAAGGGAACAATGATATAAATATGCATCATAATAAGCTTTAGCAGATTATCCATATTGATAGGAAGAGTAATCAATTGGAGTACAAACTTAGAGATCATAGTTCAACTTCCTAGAAGTTGCTAAAATCGAACTTGTCAATTGAACTAAAAAATGGTGTTTTTTCAAGGGTGACATATCTAAAATACTATCATAATAACAATGGATATATAACATATTTACCCCTTGTATTTTTTATTAAATATTGTTGTTTGTATTTTTCATATTAATAAAGCATGAAAAATAATTAAATAAATCCATATAACAGTGAAGGAGAAGTGCATTACATGGTATGCAACTATGTCCAAGCACACATAACATGCCTATGTAAAAAACACAAAAAAGGGATGTGTAGTATGTGGACACTCATTTAGCATGTCTACTCCAAGGATAGGGTTTCTGAAACATATCTACAATAGAATGAAATGATAGAAACAAGGGAGCATTCATAAGTGGTAAGAAACGAAAGGAGAATGACGTTGGACATGAAACCCATTAGCTCAAGCAACAATATGTAGTGAAGAAACAAAAATTGAAGAAACGTTTTGGGAGCCCCTCATAGGGTAGATAAAAAAGTAATGAGATAAGTCATATGCATTCATCGTAGAGTCATGGCAAGACTAAGAAGGGAATTTTGAACCTACAAAAAAATATAACATTGGAACCTATAAAAGAATAAATGCTCTAACTAGGGAACCCATGTTCAGTAAGATCTACTGCTCAAGTTACGAATTTTTAATATAAAGAGGGATAATGTCACAACTTGTGGGGTGTACCCTAAGGTGTAATGAGATGAAGAAATTAGATAGTACAAAATGCAAGGTGGAAAATATCCTACCCTAAATGCTAGTTCTGAATCATATACTTGTTAAGATGGATCCTTGTGGATTAATATTTGATGATGTTCAAGTTATAAAAACTATATTACCCTTGCAAAAATCATCAAAACAATATCAGGATATAATGTTAGTATCATCAATAATAACAAATGATCATGAAATAATCAAAGAATATCTTAAACAATAGATAAGTGGGTACACAATCAAATAAATCTATAGTATATAAAACTTGAAATTACCATTTCATTTTAGACAATTAACACAAGGCTCCCTTTGAGACCATAATTTTATCAAACTTAAATGATGATTGTGGGTTGGTTTGGAAACCATTTGGAGTTCCATCACCACTATGTTCTTCATTATGCTTCCCTCTTCCTTTCTATTGGTTTCATTTTCATTTTTTCTCAAGTTTTAGGGGTTTCCATCCATTATTACACCTTCAACTATGCAAACATGCTTCTCTTGAGGCTAGGGTACGTGTGGAAGGACCTACACATGCCTTTCCTTGAGGGGAATAATGTGTACAAGTGATTGTTCTCAAAGGAAGGAAAGTGTACCACCTAGAATGGATAAAAACTAGATTTTTAACCCCAAAAATGCAATTTATCCTCAAATATTTTGCCAATTAGATTTCAATTTATAAAAATTACCTTGAAATTGATGCAAATTAACTTCCAATTGATGTAAGTTAGTTTTCAATTTGAAAACTTAGCTTCCAATTTATGCAAGATTCTAATTCGTGAAAACTAATGCTCATTTTTTTATTCCAATTTGCAGAAATGTGCATCATTTAGTGAGAAAGGGAGCATCGATACATTGAACGTGTTCTTGGCTAGGAAACTATGCCAATGCATCCACAATTCTAAAATTAATCTTGAGCCTTCCTAGAATATTCTAGTATCTCAATATAATAAATGTCTCACAATAAAGCTTTATGATCAAATGGTAGGACTAGTATTTCTCCTAGATTATAATATAATAACAACCAAGAAGCTTCAAAAATAAGGAATGAGTGGGTCATAATATACCAAAAACCAAAATCAACATCTCATAGGTTTTGATTTTAAATATGATATGTAATATGAATAATAAATAGGTTTATAATAAAACATGGTTTATGGTATTTGATGAATGTATAAATCTAGATATCCTACTGAATAAAACACATACTGAGCCAACATGAATTCAGTAGCACACACAATGTTTTTCAAATGACTTATTTAATTATTTCCAGTCACTAATATGTCATTGAAACACTAAAAACATATGACATTAAATATCTAATCTTTGCAACTTAACCATATATGATGATAAATGTAGTGGATATTTCACCAAATTTTAATATCGAAATCTTATTTAGAAAATTCAAACATTATACAAATAGATATGAGAACAAGTGGAAGCAATAGAGGGGCACTTAACATATAGGGTTACAATATCATACAATTTAGAGGTTGAATCTAAAACCCTTCAAATATGCAACTCATGTTTTCTTTTGTATCCTTTAGAGAAGTTCTTCCTTGATCAAGATCCTTGAGAAAAATAATCCTTTTAATCTAAAAAATTCCAACCTTTTTTAATGAGAAACACCTTTCCTCTATATCATGTTGGGAGAAAATTTCCTGGCATGCTTGATCTCCTCAACCATTAAGGGTGAGTTGTCTCTTCATGATAACCATCCTTAACAAACAATTGAAAGTCCGTATGTTTTCTCTGTCCTCCATAATATCTTGAGTATTCTGATTTGATTATCATTTCTTCTAATTTCCCCTTGATTTTCCATGATAATGACACCAAAATGTCCTTCCAACTATTTTTGTGTGTGTTTTTATTTTTATCCTAACATGCAGATCTATCACTCATGCACTGTGTAAATATGATTTTGAGGTTCATACGCATGGGTATTTTAACACCTATTGTAGTGTTGTTCATTATTTTCATATGAGTTTAAGGTACACATGTACTCTTTTAATTGGTCATCAATGAGTTGACTTGGATGGGTCAAACACATGTGTTGCATCACTGGCAATGAGATATAACTAAGTATCTACTAAGGTGGTGGGATAGAATCCATGGGGAATCCTAAATATACCTTAAATGTTTTTAGTTGATCTTATACTATTGATCTTAAGCATGGATGTGATCGAATCCAATGGTGGGATTCCCACTCATGCAAAAGGAAATTGACCTTTCATCCCCATGGATAAATGAGATTGAACTACACAAGAATCGAGGTCTCATTATGACCATTCATGGGGGACCCTTACATGGTATCAACTGATTTAGTTCATTCCCACAAATGACAAGGATTAAGATTTGGAATATGTGTTATATAATATATACCATTCACAAGGGATTCCTTCATGGTATTTATTGATCAAGTTCATTCCTGGGATTGGCTAGGATTAAGTGATAGAAGTTGTACAATGCATCTAGACCATTCATGGGGGACCCCTTGTTGTTACCACATGATTATGCCTCTTCCGCGCAAATGGATAATATTAACTAATGGAACATTAATGATGCATACAATCTATTCATGGGGGGACCCCTCGTTGTTACCCCTTGATCATGTCTCTTCCTTGCAAATGGATGATATTAAGCAATGGAACATGCGCCATGCATATGAGTCATTTGCAAGGCATCTATTTCTACCCACGAGCATGAGAAATAGACTTTGATGTGACCCGGTTTTCATATATTTTCTTTGAACATTATATGTTACAACAAGGGATAGAAAAATTCTATTAAGGGTAGATGGATAATTCAGTTTGAAATTTTCAGAAAAATGAAGATTAATGATTTTTGAAGACCCTAATTAGAAACCTAGGTAGAATCTCTATTGGTGATGAAATTTGGACACTGCAGTCAATGTCTAGTCATGAATAAACCCACTAGTCAATTTGATAAGATTCTAAAGTGTTAGGAATGAGGATGCAAAATTAGGCCAAAATCCAATATTTCAACACTTTTTTTATGGATTTTGAAAATATTTCAATAGGTAAAAGTGACCCAATAATTTGTTGGAAGAAGTTGTCATCGATATCAATAGGGTCAAGAGATCCGTGTCATTGATATTAAGTGATGTTGTCATTAATGTCAAAGTGATAATAATGATGTGGCAGTAATGTTGAATATGCACTAGTGATGATGATGATGGGGAAGTAGTAAAAGATGGTTGTTTGAGTAATGTTTGATGTATCCTTGTGAAGTCCTAAAAATAAGGAAATAAGACGTATTGAATCCTCTAAAGAATATTTTGAAGAATAATTCTTGACACAAGTGTATATAATTCCAAAGTCCCCCCCTTATGGTGTAGTGGTTACACATGTAATTCCCTCATGGGAAGACACTTTGAATTATACACAAATAGAGAATTCTCTTAAATAAGTACCTAAGGTTTATCCAAAGTAATATTGGTGTAAAGTGTGAAGAAACTCCTAAAATGATGGTGTTGGGTCCACATGACCAGAATGATTGGTCCATCTGACAATGAGAATTATCTCCCAAAGTAATAAGGATCAATCCACAGGACCATGATGGTGTGAAATATGAAGAAACCAACAAGTTAATGGTGATTTGGTTCACATAATACAAAAAATAATGGTATTGGGTCCACATGATCTTGAAAGGAATAAATATTTGTCCACTTAAGTATGATGAGGAGCAGATGAACTAAAAACCCCTTGATGATGTTTTGGAGTGATATAGAAGGAAGGATGAATTTCCATGTTAAAACTATAAAAAGTGGTCCATGGAGTTGAGATTGATTGATTAAAGTTCCCCTTAAAAGATGGAGATCCTAATTTTAAGGAGAAGTAAATTTTTTTCTCTAAAATAAGTTAAAGGCATCTTGTAGAGTGTAAATGAGAGACGAAAATTCTCATTTTTATCATAATTCAAGTATCCCTTTTGTAATGCACAAATTCTAGGAGAAAGTGTGAAATATTGAGGAGGATGAAAATTCAAGAGGAGAAGAGCAAAGTTTTGAGAGGATCAAGTAGATTCATGAAAACTTGCATAAATTTATGATATAATATCAAAATTACAAAATTTTTGGCTCATTGGAAAGCTTATTGTAAGGGATATATGATGAAATGATATAGGGTTTCTTTTAGTGAAGGGTTTATTTCTTATTTCTTCATCTTGGAAAAGGTATGATTTTTGCGTATGAGCTTCTCTTGTTATTATACATGTTTCTCATGGACTAGGGTCCATTTTGTTAGTTTGAAAATTGTATGAGTCCTGTAAATGTACTATAGCTTCTCTCTTGGTGAATCTTGTTGAATATATTGCATATATTATGATTATAAGTGGATAGATTATGGTGATGATATTGGTATAGATCATGATGATGTTATTGGAATATATTATGGCAATGCTATTGCATATATTATGATGATCATGCATAGATTATAGTGAATTTGATAGGTTATGGTTATTATGGTGATCATCTTGGCATAGATCATGGCGATTATCTTGGAATAGTATGGTGATATTGAAATGGATTAGTGTTATATTATTGGCATGATATAGGGTTCCTCTCTTGGAATGACCTAGGGTTTGAAAGTCATAATGATGTTAAAGGTTTTAAGAAGAAAACAAATGAAGTCTATCAGTGATTATTTCTAGCCTTTGATTACACTCTTTGGAGGAATCTTTTTTGTTTTGATCAAGAAGGTTTTGATGTAGGACTAAAAACATAATCCTACTCTATTCAGGATTCTCCTACCATTTGTCAAAAACATATCCATATCTACCATATTTTAACAACAAAAAATGTCCCATTAAATTCCCTAAAATCCCAATCCATATATAGATTGCAGAGATTTTATTCTTAATTAGAGTATTCACTAGTGGAAAATGAGAGATTAGTGACCAGGAGACCAAAATTTTTGGTCACCACAGTCTCTTGAGAGATATAAATGACCAAAATTGATAATTCTAAGTGAGCTGACTAAAAATGACCAAGATAAATGACCACTTTTGGTCACGGTATATAAACCAACTAAAAACGACCAAGAGAAATGACCAAATTTGATCACGATATATGTAGACTACAAATGACCAGATAACAATTGGTCATTTTTAGTTGTGCCACTCTGGCAATTGAAAAAATTACTAATTTGACAATGAATTTGTACATTTTACTAAATTCTAACACTGCAGATGGATTCGGAGACCCTAAGTAAATTCTAACACTACAAATGGATTCATAGACCCCCTTAAAGGGGGTCACTGAATCCATTTGCAGTGTTAGAATTTAGTAAAATGTAGACCTCCCCATGTGTCACAATGCCTCATTTAGTAAGACCAAATTATATATCATCATGATTTTCTAGCAAATGTCCTAGCTGAACTTCTAGGCTAGTACTAGATTATCATCATTGAGGTTGATTCCTTCCCTTAGAGTGTGATTCCACATAAATATTATTAACTCATTTGAGTTGCTCCCAATGTTCTACTAATTCAATATGGGTTTTGAAAACTATACTCCTATAAACAATGTTTATAAGACAGGAATGGCATAAATTCCTTGTAACATATAATTTTATAGGCTTCAAGTGCCAAATTTTTGAAGTTGTTGGAAGGGGGATTAATTATGCCTTTTGGTTTCCCTCTTGATTTCTAGTTTTCCCTTTCCTGATTCAAAGCAAACATATAAGCAGATGAATATAGGAACTATATCTCTTCGTTCATGGTTTGGGAGCACATATATTGACATAATGGGATAACCAAATTAGTGCATTTGAAAAACAATTTGATCTCCTCATCCTGTACCTCGTATTCCATGAGACTCCACAACTACAAGCTCTGAGCGTACTGATATTTTCCAAGAGGAGTGCCTCAAGAGTATGCTCCAATGTCTTGGACTAAAGATCATGATCATTGTTGGACATATCTACAGTGGCTTCATTGGCTGATGTTTTAATTGATAGGGATTTTTATCATTTGGGTTTGAATAGCAACCGTGACAAGGGATTTTACTAAATCCTAATTAAAAATCCTACATGCTAATTAAAAAATAATATAACATTTAACATTAATATGAATATATATTACAATAGATATCTACTATTATATACTACTAATTCTCATTATAGTATAATTACTATAACTATATCTATTTATATAGGATGAGGTATTTATCATATTAATTCATATATTCCTTTACTAAATATAATTAGAGTCATTTAAAAAAACTCTTTCAACATTTTAATCAAGAAATCCAAAAACCAAACAATTAAATTTAATAAAAAATAAGAAAATAAAATTATAGTCAAATGACTATATTAATTATATATATTAATTTGCAATATTTTATTAAAAATGAATGATGAAGATTTTATGAAAATATTCTTCATGAGGTTCCAAACCCTTCAAAGAAAACACACACTCGTTGGTGAGGGTTCCAAACCATTCAAAGCAAACACATACTCGACATCTACCTATGAATTTTAGGCATCCAACGTCTTGGTGGGAGACACTATGCAATCGGGGTTTCAGGCATCTCAACAATGATTTCCATGGCCACCTAGGTAAGTAATAGATCCTTCTCTTATTCATATTAATTTGATACATGTATCATTTCTTGCACTTCCATTTAAATTGATTTGGGAAAGTGAATCTATTTTAAACAATGATGCACTAATTTTTGGCTCTTGAAGGTTTTCCAACCTATAGGGTTCATTATGTGGGTATAAATGATCATGATCCAAGCCTACCACCATAATTATAGAGAAAAATGTTGGGAAATTTTTCAATCCAAATCATATCACAGTATAGGTAAATGAACCATATTCAGTAGCATGCTTGATCTTCCTCAAATAGGGTCTGCCTATATTTACCCTTACCTTACTTATTGACCTTGCTCGAAGGACCTACCTATATGAAGGGTTGATCTATGAGGGTTCACCCTCTCTAGTTACAACATTCTTCTCTATCTTAAACCATATCCCTCATATAGTTCCATTTCACAACCCTCCCTTGATCCAATTCATCATAAAGATTGGCCTCCTATTAAGGAACCCCCACCAAATTCCCCAAATATTAGCCACCAAAATGGTCAACCATATTCCTATTCTTCAACAACCATCCAACCTAGACCTTCCATGCCTAGGGTTATAGATATTGAAGATGATTCACAGTGCATAAAAACCAAACTGAGCATTTGAAAGCATCGACATTCCTTCCCTGTCCACCCAAATTCCACAACATACTGGCCCCAATTGTGACACAGAGAACTTGAGATTCTCTAATTTGACCCACAAGATAGATCAAGCGCTTGGTTACTCGAAGCTCATGTAGAGAATCGATGTCCTTATGTTTTTGTCTCAATAAAATAAGTACATGATTTTTAGTTGAGTTTCTCAATATCTGTAAAAGAAATGAGTCCCGATCACCTTTTTGGGTGGAGCAACAACTTCCAGATTCAAGTCCTAAATATTACAAGGATGAGGCTATGCATTCACCTGAAAAACAAGCCTTTAATTTGGTTGGTTATGTTTTTAGCAATAGATTTAGTAGCTCAAGTATGAGTCGAGGTTAATCCTAGAATAGAATTAAGCTCTCTCTAGTACATTGGAATGTCAAAGGGATGACTATCCCATTTTTTCCAGAACTTTGTCCTATGGACTTTTTAAGATCAGTTATGCAACAAGATTTATAGGAGCAACAAGTTTCTTAGGTGGTACAGTTGTTTTTTTATATTCTTCCCTCCGGTTTGCCTTTAGACTGATCATATATTTCTCCACCTTGATGGCTTCATCCATTGTTTCTATGAGTTTTTGTCTCCCACTCTCTTCACAAACATGGACATAGTAACTGGAAGAGAACTTGAATAGAATTCGAATTGAACATCTTGTGCGGCCTCCAGGTACTCCACTAGTGAGGGATGGTCAAGCATCAGTTGATTCAACCCTGGAAGTGATTGAATTACTTGTATATACACCATTAGAAAAAAATATCTAGTAACAGGTAACCCAATTACAAAAAACGTATCCCTTCTCAAACTAGACGGCCTCATAGATGAATTATATTCTTAAGTAATTGTTTCCGGCTATTTCTAATAATTTTCCCAATCTTATCACTTTATTGATACCACATTTTTATTTATTGATATCACTTTTTAAATTTAATCTAGGATGGGTTGAGGTGGACTCTGCATTTTCTTAGTTGTATCTAACATCTATGATAGTGCATGTCTTGAAGCTTTCTCATACTTGTATATATTGACCCATTGTTTTCCCATGGGATAAGAATATTCTTTAATAATTATAAGGGCCACATCAATATTCATGTAGTACTCATAATAGTGTAGTGGAAAGCTCCTTAACACCATTTTTGAGAGTTGATAGTAACTCAAAATCCATGCTTAATAAATCTATAATGTGCAGATAATGAACATTCCAAGCATGAAAATCTTTTGTCATCATTTCTATCCTTTATTAGTATTTTCCTATGTCATAGAAGCATACAAACCACCATTCCCATCCAATGGGACTGAAATTCCTTTAAAATGGTGTTCTGAAACAAAGATTTGAAGTGGGCCACTTCTCTGTTTACTTGCGTTAGCATCCTCTCTGCTTTCTCCATAAGGAATTGTTTGATGATGACCTTGTTTTAATCCCTCACAAACCTTGTTCTATATTTTACGTCTAGCTATTTCAACTCTAAAATTATTAGAATCTAGGTACTTGATGACCTCATAGGATATATTCCTACCCTTCTTTAAATCTGCAATCCTTGCTCGTTATTTCCCTGGCACAATTCAAGGAAACAATTGCATCAAGGGCTTCCAAAAGATTAAAGGTGTCAACAAATTCATTTAACATAAATTATTCAAGGGGTTAATAGAAGATTTAGTCTATGATTTATATGATCCTAATCCTAAGATGAGTCCTCATACATAATGGCAACCAAGATTCTTCTAGTGGTGTATGTAAGGGTGAAAGAAGAATAAGAAAATACGTCTGCTAGATTACCAATTTTATTTGTACAATACAACATAGTGCAATCAAAAAATTCAAAAGAATGGGAAAATGCATCCACAAACATTTTGTGGGAAAAAAATTGTTTTCTGATATAAATTGCTCGTCTTGTGAGTATTGCTCTCCTATGACAACAATGAAGCTACCCAATTTGGAGAACTGACACAGTCAATTTGTTACTCCATCCTAACAAACCAAATAAAAGCCAACCAAATCTCTAAGAGACAATGAGTTCCTTCATAATAAACAAGGAACACATAGTTTACTAAGCTCTGTGGAGCACTCAAGGGCGACAGGGTACATGTTCCCATAACATTAGGGACAGTGTACTTCTAGTTGTGAAATCAACATGTATTAAATAATGAACATCATGACTACTAGATGAAAAGTACAGGCTTCAAGATATTGGATCAATCCTCGTTAAATTGCTTCATAATAAGTATTTGCACATCATCTAAGTAGATAAGATAGTGTGTACCTCATTTGTTGGGTAACAGCTAAAGGTGCATCACATATGACTCCAATCAACTCTATTTTGTATGGATTTCTTGACTGCCCACTTTCCAGTACTGGTTCCTTACTGTCATTGGATTTTCCTGGCAAAGAGCCTTCTATCATAACTTGGTTAAGACTCTCTCAATCAGACACTGAATCATACTCCTCAACTGGTTCCCTCGGGCTTGTAGGATTTAAGAAGATGTTTGAATCCATATCTAAGAAGAGAAAATGGAGTTGAAATTCAAGAAACAAGAACAAACAAAAGAACACTCACATGCCTGTATACAGGTCTTGTAATCACAAATCCTTTTTTGTATGGACTAATACACTTTACTGAGCATGAACGATTTTTGGGTGCATCCACGGGGTATCTTGTAAACCACTCCTAAATATAACTTCATGGATCTATGTACCATGTTTTAAAGTCCACAAATTGTCATGCGAGACTTGGGGTTTGATGTGAAAATCCTCTCGGATAAATAATGGGAATCAATGGGGAGATCCGATAGTTGTATTTTTAGTGGTTGTTCCACCTGAAGTAGAGTCACCAATAAGATAAGAGTCTCTGAGACCAACTGCCATGGAAAACACCTTCTTGGACCCCTCATACCCTCTTATCTTGCGACTAGTCTTGGATGCTAAGGTATTTATTTTTCCACTCAATAGAGAAGATCCATGACAGGTAAGATGATCAGATGGTTCCAAATGCTAAAATAATAATAGCAAACGTCAGCTAATTCACCTAGATGCCTGATCTCTACATCTCACAAAAAAGTGTCAATGATTCCTCATTATGCCTGTGCATGGAAAAAACTGCAATAACTGAGGTCCAATATATTACTCTTCATTCAGGAATTCTGTGAAAGAACTCAAATGCCTCATCAAGAAACCTGTTTCGACCATAACCTCAAATCATTGAAATAGAAGTGACCACATTTCACTCGAGCATTTTTTCAAACACATTCTATGAATCATATATTCTTCCACACACATACATATCTACAAACGTGTTTCCCACAAAGACATGGATCTAAAACCCACTTCCAACTATGTTATTGTGAACTTCCTTCGCTCTCGAAAGAGTGAATCTAGATTTCAATCATAAGGAACTAGAGTGGATTCTTTGCCAAGTCGCGGGTAAGCTGAGTAAACTGTTGTGGCATATATATTTGTACCTACCTTTTCTTTTCCTGGGCCTGCAATAGGATCTAAAAATATTTTAAGTGTTTTATCCTTAAACCATGTAAAGGAGAGTTGGAGGGGATTCCATCATGATGAAAGGTTATTATACCCCTAGATTTATCTATTTTTGGATCTTTATCTACAATTGAAGGATTTGCTATTGGAAGCAGAGCTTAAAATGATTTTGCTGCTACCTATACATTTGATGGTTCTTCGATCTAGATTTACAATTTTTCCTGTTGATTTTGTCTACAATCGTCTTTCCCAAAAATACATGGATCTAAAATCCACTTCCAACTATGTTATTGTTAACTTCCTTCCCCAAAATATGTCTAGAAAATGGGAAAATACCTGACGATCAGTGGAAAATTGTAAACTAATCATGATAAAATTTGTCTTGTTGCATTTCCAGAAAATGTATGAAGGCATCCTAGTGAAACCCATGTTTGGATTAAGCAATGATAATTTCCATCCATGCGACCACATTGGTTTATGTATCTTCATCCCGTCCATTGTTTTTTCAATTGGCCTCCCAAAATTCCAATGGAGGTAAGGAAATGAACCCCTCCCCCCCAAAAATCCCCAAAATTCAAATAATTCCAATAGAGGGAAACAAAACATTAATGTTGTAGAATTAAAATTTAAATTCAATATAAAAGTGATTTTTATGGTTAACCATTTTATAATATTATTTTTTATGATCATATATTATATCAGTGACATTTGGTTCAAAAGCTTATGGGAGACTTGTGGCATTGGTTATTTTTAATAGACAACAAATAAATTCTATTGGATGCAAATAAGAAGAGTGTAGTTGCACACAAATAATGTAGATAGTAGTGTTCTTGTAATTCATAGTGTTGTAGGTTTTTTTTTAATAAAAATAAATGTACTCTTCCACTAAAAATATTTAAAATATTATAGTTATGATTGTGACCATATTTGATGGGAACTTAAACCAATGAAAAGATAAATACCATGAGAAATATTGCAATATTAAGAATATATGCATGACCTTAATATCTTAGAATTCTAAGAGTTGTGAGACAACTAGAAACTTCCATCATTCAAAAATTTCTTTGTAATATTTATTATAAAAATATTTTTATAATGTTTCGTTTTCATGCTAGGAAAAAACCCTAGTCTGCTGCTGCTACGCGCGCCGAACTAACCCGTGCTGCGCCAGGGAGCGCGCTGATCCCCTGCTCATGGGCCTCCTCACCGGTCGGTGGTCCTGCAAATGGATCCACCTGACCCTTCTGTTGAGGACCGGTTCCAGAATATTGTGGCTTCCTTGCCTCTGGTTCAGGCTGCTGCGGCCCCCTCTTCTCGTTTTGTGAAAAGAGCAGATATCCCGGAAGTGAAGCTCAGTTCTGCGGCTTCGAAAAGAAAAGCTGTAACCCTCTCGGAGAAGGGGCTCATCGGACTTTTCACAGGGTTATGTCCCTCTCCGCGATCAGTGGAAATCTGGTTAAACAAAAACTGGCAAACCCTAATCCAAGGGGAAGTTCAACAGATCTTCTGCGGCAAAGGGTACTTCGCCTTCATCTTTGAAAGAAAAGAGGACCAAGACCTGATCTTCAGGAATGGGCCTTGTTTTATGGGTCCTCGAGGTATGTATCTGAACAAATGGGATTTGTCTTTTAATCCGGAAAAAGATATTCCAAAGGCTGTTCCAGTCTGGGTTAAACTTCCTCACCTTCCTCTCCATTGCTGGAATGATGAGGATTTTCAGACAATAGGGAATACCCTAGGAAAATATGTTTATAAATCTGAGCCAAAAGCCCCAATGTTCTCCTGTGCCCGCATCTGTGTCGAAGTTGACCTAGAAAAAGGTTTGCCAGAATCCATTAATTTATCCATTGACGGTTGGACTCATCTTCAGACAGTAGATTACGAGCAAATCCCTTTTAAATGTAAATACTGTCATGAATATGGGCACTTTGCCAAGTCTTTCCCGAAGAAGCCAGAGAAACCCACTTCTGATAACCCTGTCAATGAAGGATGGAACGTAGCCTCAGGGAAAAAAACTGTCAAGACAGTAAAACAACAGGCCAATGCGGTAAAGAACACCACCGAAAACAGATTCAAGGTTTTGGATGAGGAAACACAAGAAGAAGAACAACAGGAAACTATTCCGGAAATGGAGAAACCAAAGGATCCTGAACCACTGGAACCAGCTGTGCAGCATCAAGACAAGGAAGGACAGAATGAGGAAACAGTGCACTCCCCGGTAAGAAAGGATCCAGTAACAGTTTCTGAAGGCTCCATCACAAGGTCGAGGGCCAAAGTTAGTTCGTAAGAACTAACAGACACTTCGACAGAAGAGCAAGAACCTCTATCCAGAAAAGGAAGGAAAACCAACAAAATCATCAGGGAACAAGAGGTAGCTAGGGAAAAGGCAGCAGGGAAGCAGTCTAATCTAGACTTTTTAGTCAAAAGAGTACCGGGAAACAAATATCTTCTAAGTGCCGAGGAAGAAAAAAAGGAGAAAGAAAAGGCCTCCAAGCACCATAGGAAATAATGAAAGTAGTCTCCTGGAATTGCAGAGGTTTGGGAGGTATCCAAAAGCTAGAAGTTTTTAAAAGATTTAAAACAATGGAATCTGCCTCTATTATCCTCATCCAGGAGACAAAAAAATCAGCTGAAGATAGCTTGGAAACAATCATAAGCATTTGGACAAAAGGAACTGGTATAGCCACCAATGCCCATGGTGCTTCAGGTGGTCTATTAAGCTAGTGGAACTCTGAACAATATGAAATGATTGAGGCCATAGAAGATAGGAATTGGCTTCTAATAAAACTTGAAGACAAAGACAGCAAGAAAAATTTCTGGGTTGGGAATGTGTATGGCCCAACTCTGAACGCACAAAAGGAGAGGTTTTGGAACTCTCTTGAGGAGCAATGCGTAGGTAAATTGCTCATTCCTTGTTATATAGCAGGAGATTTTAATGTAACTATCTCTGCAGATGAGTGAAGATGAGGTACCAAGGTAAGAGACCCGTTTGGGGAGAGGCTGGAAGATCTGATCTCCCATTGGAATCTCACAGACATAAGATCTAAAAATGGTGTCTATACATGGAACAATAAAAGGGTCGGCCCAGGACATATTACAGCTAGATTGGATCGATTCTTGGTCAGCACTCACCTCATCAACTCTCATCCAGAATAAAAAAATTTGTGCGCTGTAGTCTCTGATCATAAACCGATATGCCTCTTCTTTCCCCCAACGGAGAATCTAGGCCCTCTTCCCTTCAAATTCAATTGGATTTGGCTGGAATCCGAAGGGGTTAGAGACATTATAATTAAAGCCCGGTGATGTTTTATTTCAGGATCCCCTGCTTTCTCTTGGGAGCAAAAGCTGAAACGGGTCAAGGAAGCTCTAAAATCGTGGGTAAAGAATCATTTCCAGGAGCCAACCCACCAGAAGGAAAAATTCTAAGAGAAATGGAGGCTCTCCAAGCCGAAATGGAAACAAATTTGGTCACGTAGCATCATTTCTTTACGGAGGTGGAGTTGGAAACGACCCTGCAGAGAATTTTAAGGCAGGAAGCTGAAGCTTGGAGGCTGCGATCTAGAATCCTCTGGTTACAAGGGGGGGAACAAAACACAATTTTTTTTCAAAATCAATGCAGAGACAGACAGCGTTGGAACTCCATGAGCGAGCTAAAAACTGAAGACGACATCCTCATACAAGGACAAGCAGCCATCAAAAATGAGGTAAGGACTTTTTTTTCTCATTTGTACAATAACGAGGAGCAAATCTCCCATCGCCTTATGGAGGAAATGATCTCTGATATCCCTTCCCTCATCAGTCCTGAAGCAAGAATTAGGCTTGAAGCCCCCATTACGGAATCTGAGGTCCAATCTGCTATCTGGAGCCTGCACCCGGACAAGGCCCCTGGTCCAGATGGCTTCCCTATCTGCTTCTACAGAATCTTTTGGTCCCTGATTAAGAAAGACCTGATGCGTCTCATCTCCTGGATGGAAAAAGGCAACATGGGAGGTGCAACCAACTCCACCTTCTTGGACCTCATTCCGAAAGAACGTAATCCCTCCTCCATTAAAAAATTTAGACCCATCTCCCTATGTAATGTGTCCTACAAAATTTTCTCCAAAGTGCTTTCCTTAAGGCTCAAACAAATCATTCCCTCTCTTATCTCTCCAAACCAAGGTGGATTCATATCCGGAAGGCAAATTAGTGACAATATCCTTTTGGTCCAGGAGGCTATCCATTCCAGTTCCAAAAGGGGTGATCCTGGAATGGCCATAAAATTAGACCTGGACAACGCTTTTGATAGGCTGAGGCATGAATTTATCTTTCTGGTGCTTGGCAAGTTTGGGTTTCCTCCGGTTTTCATAAATCAGGTCAAGGCTTGTATTACTTCTCCATGGATAGCCCCTCTTGTAAATGGGAGACCTACTGAGTTTTTTAAAGCATCCCGGGGGGTAAGGCAAGGGTGCCCGCTCTCACCCTTCCTCTACATATTGGTTGCTGACTCCCTTAGCAGAAAAATGAACAAACTCCAAACTGAAGGATCCCTTCCCGGTCTCTCCTTTAGACGTGGAGTTCCCCCAATCAATCATGCCTTATTTACAGATGATACTATCCTTTTGGGAATCGCTTCCCCCCAAATAGCCAGGAACCTCCTCAACCCCCTTGAACTCTTTCTTCAAGCCTCAGGAAGTGCTGTTAATCTAAAAAAATGCCAAATCTATAGGTGGAATTGCCCAGCCCCAATCCTTAGTCGCATTTCCCAAATTATGCAAATAAAAGCAAACTACACCTGGACCAACTTCATATATCTTGGTATCCCCATCGTCAAAAAAACCTTTGCTTCCTCAATGTGGAACCCAATCATCCAAAGAATCAAAGATAAAATTCAATCAATGGGCTCTAAATGGCTGAAACTTGCAGGAAGGACAGTTCTAATCCGCTCTATTCTCTCTTCATATCCCATCTATACAAGCTCCATGGTGCTAGCTCCAAGAAATGTCATGAACAGTATATCCAAGGAAATCAAAAAATTTCTTTGGCAGGGTGGAAAAGTTCAGACTAAAAAATTTCACCTTGTAAAATGGGATACGGTCAAGCAATCTAAAAAACACGGTGGCATTGGCATCCAGGATCCAGAACAAATGGGAAAAGCCATGGGAGCTAGATTAGTCTGAAGGCTGATCACTGGTAGAAAGGAATGGTGGAAGGAGGTCATCAGGAAGAAATACATCAGGAGGCCCAGGACTCAAATGCTGGATAGCACATGGGATGGCCAGGGAACCAAATTATGGCAGTTGTGCAAAGCTTCTCTTAGTCTAATAATTGAAGATCTATATTGGATCCCCGGGAATGGGAAAAGAATTAACATATGGAAGAGCAAGATCCTTGGGCAGCCCCCTCATTCCTTGCTTCCGGGACAAAATCTTCTAGCTGAATGGGCAAATGAGCAGGGGATCACCACTCTTTTTAATCTTTCTCAATGGGATGCGAAAGGGATATGGATAGGTTGGAAGGAGCTATCCCCCCCAGATCATTTATTTATTGCAGCAGATACACTCTTCTCTTCCCTTCATGGGCTATCTCCTTCGAATGTTTCAGCAAAGGATCATATCGGCTGGGGGAAAACTGGGAAGTATAATGTCAAAGAAGGATATCAGAAGATATCCATGGAACCGCTTGGAGCTAATAAATTATGGAAAAACGTTTGGCAAACTGACTGCATTCCAAAAGTAAACAACTTTATATGGATCCTCCTTCACAACAAGCTCCTCACTGCCGAGAATCTAAAGAAAAGAGGCATCAGCGGCCCCTCGCGATGCACTCTGTCTAATAATGATGAAGAGACCATCAGTCATCTTTTCCTTCAATGCAATTTTTCTCGCCTGGTTTGGAGGTCGGTCCTCCCCACGGGAATGGTCCTTAATTTTCCTGATACAATAGCTCATCTTTTTGCAGACTGGAGTAAGCACTTCCCTGGCTCTTTGAACAAGAAAGCAATCCTGAATCGTCTTTGGGATTGTATTCCAAAGAATCTATGCTGGAAACTCTGGCTCGCCAGAAACAAGGCTATCTTCAAAGATCAAAAAGCAGTCCCAGCCAGAGTAGCTGCAAAAACTATCGGAATAACAGCTGAAAAATTCACCTCCAGCAATATCACCTTTCCAGAAATGGAGGCCATCCCAGACCCTTATTCCACGTGGTGCAAGAACTTTCTAAAGGAAAGGAGCCCTCTTCAGTCCAAAATAACTTCTATCGGATCTGTTCCTTCCAGGAAACCCCTTCCATGGGAGATTCATCTTTCTAGCAAGGAATTCAGCAACTGGCTGAGGGAGAAGAACTCATTTGCCTTCTTCTTTGATGGCACCTCGAAAGGAAATCTAGGGGTGGTAGGAGCGAGGGGGATCCTTTTGGATCCTGGAGGTCAAATAGAACAAACCTTTGCTTGGGGATTAGGGACCAGAACAAACAATGAAGCAGAGTGGTTAGCTCTCCTCCAAGGTCTACAGATCCTACAGGAGAGACAATATCAAAAGGTTATGATATTTGGAGATTCTAAGCACGTCATATCTAAATTGATAAATGGTTATCCTAAGGGAGCGGTCAAATGTCTTCGCTTATGCAAGAAAGTCAAGCTTCTTATGCACATCTCCTACGAACTATTTCATATCCTTAGATCCAACAATTTGGCAGTAGATAGCTTGGCCAACCTGGGGGCCTCTCTCCATCAAGGCCACCTTAAGAAGAATGGGAACCCCCCCTTATTCAAACATGTTCCATAATGAATAGCAAAGTTATCATATGTTATTATCTCTCGCAATCAAATGGAAAGATCCATAGGAAAAATCAAAGAAAAGGGAATAGTGTCATGCTCAAATTTTGCTTGGGGCTGTGTATTATGCCTCCCTTTGGGTTATTCCCCCTTCTCCTAGACTTGCTCATCCTCCCCTTTCCCATCCCCTTTCCAGCCATCCCATCGCCATTTAATTCTTTCCCCTCCTCTCCTTTCAAAGTTCACCGTCCATTCTTTGCTGGCCTCCACTTCCATTTAAGGCTCAGTACTTCCCCTCTCCACTCCTACGACGCGTGGTCCTCCTGCTGTCAACACTTCCCCTTGGAGTCAGATGAAATAAATATCATTCAATACCGGGATTTCTCCATTCTTCCCTCACATGATCGCGATCTTGTCTTGGATATCAACATGGCCTTTGTTGGTAGCAAGCCGATTTCACTTTCCCCCTCCTCTATCGGCTCTGGTCTCCTTGATGCTCTGCAATACTTGTTGCTTACTGTTTCAGGAATAGGAGAGGGAAGCTTGCAAGGTCTCCCGTGACAGGTGTTCCCCCTCACCCGTTCAGTGGTAAAGGAGAGATTGGCCCTTGATGCCTTCTTTCCTTGCTAGTGTAATTCTCTCATCCTTTTGCAGACCACCTCTTTTGGCAAAGGATTTCCATTAGGAAATTGTGAAAGCAGCTCAGTTTTAGGGTGCAAGTGTACAGGGTGGAAGGCCGGCGACGTTGGCACCTTGACCTGTGGAAGAAGTGAATATTTACTGCTGCAGAAGGAGCTCCTGGTGCTCAGAATTTGCTGTAATAACATATTCTCTACTGGAAATCTGGTTCAGACTCAGCTCACTGGTAATTTGGTTCATTCTGTTCAGCTTCAGTTTGCTCGAATTAATCTGTTGACAGAAGTCGATAAAATGGCTTAGGTAGGGGATAATGGTGAGATGGCGGATATTAAGAAGAATTTGAGATGTTTGTATGAACTTCTCTCTATCAGTGTTATGGACAATCGAGAGATGGCCCGGGATATCAAGAAAATGGAAGATACAGTCAGCTACACCTCGTACCAAATCAGCAACCACGACGCTCACATAGATGACAATGAGAGCAACCTCCGTGAATTGCTGGGGAAGGTGGATAAGATTCAGGAGGATCTTCAGCATCTTGTTTCTCTTAACCAGGTTAGTAGAGTGAATGGTGTTAGCAATGAAGCTGTGCAGCCTATGGAAGAATAATCTGTCGCTCATCCTGGAGGCAAATCCTAGTCTTTCTTATGTTCAGTCCTGAATGAATGTTCTTTTGCAAGTTTTTGTGTAAACAGTTTGTAAGGGTTTATACAACCCGAGGCTCTAAATGTCTACAACAATCTTATAGGGAAGTGTTTTGGGATCCTCAGTGGAATGTCACCTGGTGCTGCTCTCCTGTTTTGCTCAGTTTCTCAGGATTTTTTTGCATGTAATGAATGGCTGTGCACAGCCACCTTTTATATAATCCCCCTTTTTAGTTTCTGTAAAATATATATATATATATATATTTTTATCATCGACGCTTTGTAATCAAGAAGGCATGTCCTTTCTGAATATTATGGGAACCAAGTAAACTTGAAATAAGATTTCAATTGTGTCTTCTTCTTGACTTTTATTCAACCCTCATCTAAGAGGATGAGGTTTGTACCTAGAGTTTCTTTCATTTGTGAGTAATTATCCTCCGCAAAAAAATATTATTGTATACCTTTAATAATGTTGAGAGGCCTCAACACTAAACCATTCCCCTCAAGTTGTAGAATTAGACCATCCATAAAGAAAAGCAACTTGGAATCATCTTCAACACTTTAATGCAATATCAATTCATCCCTATTGATGTCTCTATCATAGTTCTTCCATCAAGTGTCTTTGCAACGTATACACTTATTTGAATATGAAGTAGTATGGGAAGAAGATTTAGCCTTCAAATAGGTGGAAACCAAGTGGTCATGTGCAAAAGAATACCCTATGGTGAAAAGAAATGCATTCATAGTCCAACATTTGAATTTCAGTACAATCATTGCAATATAGAATGGTTTCCTAAAAAAGACACTTGTTCAAATCAATCTTATTGCAAATACAAGCACAAGCAGTGGTAGCCAAATTTACCATCTATAGAGCAAGAGTAACAAAGTTATATAGTGCATATATAATGGAAATAACAAAGTTGTCATGCCAATACTCTAGAGGAAAACTAAGCATTCACATTTAGATAGGGAATAAAGATAGAATTTCAGTGTATAAGTGGAAGCCTTGCTGGTAAAGCATAGTAAAGAAGTCAACAATACAATTAAGAATGACACTATTTGTTGAGGTAGAGATAATTTCAAGGATAAAAATATCCTTATCATATGGTGAATCACTAGAATATCTCATAGGAATGAACCCTAATGACCAATAATATAGGCACCCAAACCTATAGTTATCATAATAATATTTATCATTCAATGTATTTCATAACTTATTACCCTTGCACATCAAACCATCGACTATGTAGTAGTCCTCCTTGACCCTAGAGGGAAGTTTTAAAAGAAAGTTACAAGGGGGGCTTATCGATGTAGATAGACAAAAAGGAGGGATTCTTAAAGTTCAAATTAAATTTCAAAAGTGTACCTTTGAAGGAGATGAATTTCTCAAGCCATGATCCAAAATCTAGACTATATGGACAATGGATGGGTCCAAAATCTAGACTATGGGAATATCCCCTTTCACTAACATAAAATGGAATTAACATTTCTATTAACTATGGGACAACTTGCTTAATGTTAAACATGTGCAAGTAGAGGATAATGGAAATAGGAACTATAATGGTTATGTAATAGCTTAGAGGAAAGGGAAGGGGTTCCACTAAGAAACCCAAACCAAGGTCCCTTGCTTCATTAAACTCACTCATGAGGTGAACAATCATTAGAATATGGAGAAGAAGGGATATAAACCCAGTTCCAATGAATAAATAAAGAATACAACCAAGATCATAATGAAACTAAGGAGAACTTAATAGTGAAGGATAAAATACAAGCTAATGAAACAAACAATCAAAATCATATCCAAGGAGCGAGGGAGGAAGAAAAAATAACAAAGAGACAAAATAAGAAGCTATATACATGAAACTAAATGACTTTAAGATAGAAACCACACCAAAGAAATGGAATCAACAGAGGATAAGGAATGAGATTATGTCAATAGTAAAATAGTAATATTGCAAATCACCTTGATAGTGAAAAAGGAAAAGAGAGCATAAAGAATATATATATATATATATATTAGAATTGAATGCAAGAGGATGAGGAGGATGTGGAAGAAGTGAACATGGAGTTATTATCCTTGCATTATAACAAAACATTTATAATTTCCCTTTCAAGTTAGCAACTGGTGAATCTGCACTAGCACATGATAAATGGAAATGGGATGATATAAGTGTTGAAGGATTATCAAGTTCCCATAAGAAACCATGAATAGACACAAATCCCACAAAGTTGACAAAGTCTAAGTTGGGACGAGGGGAAAAACTTGTCAATGATAAATTGAAGGAGAAAAGGGAGCAATTAATTAAACCAAGACAAAAAACCTCACTTAAGGATACATTTCTTCAAACCCATAGGCCTTCTAAATGAAAATTCTCTTGCAGAACATAAGGGGCAATAATGCACCTAAGAGAAAAAAACATTTTGAAAAAAAAAATAAGTGTAGAAAAAATAGACTCAGTGATTATTCAGGAAACAAAATGCAAAATGTATAACATGTATAAATTCACCAAAATGATACTAGGAGGATGTGATTGCTCGACTGGAGGACTGAGAGGATTTTTAAGAGTTATGGCAATGATGTAGGATCCCATAAACATGGATATAGAAATCCAATTAACCACCTAATGATGGATGACTAGCGATTTATACTTTAGACTTAAGGGTAAAGGGAAATATAACTAATGTATATGGGTTCATTGACCCCTGACAAATTCTAGACTAATGTTTGGAAAAATTATGTAGTATTAAGGTCCTCCCCAATTAGGAACATTGAATCATTAGAGAATACCTAACCAAAACAAAGTCCCTCTTTGAAAATAAAGGATTAGTGTAAAGGTTGGATGCTGCAAGCTAGATTCTTTTGGACCTTTTATAGCATTGATAAATTGTGGATGTGTTTCCAAATAATGTTATCTTCACTTGGAACAATTGGTGTGGAGGGTTGATTCATGTTGTTAAAAGGCTAAATCAAGTTCTTATTTAAGAGCCCATCTTCTCAAATTACTTCAAAATATGCTATTTTATTCTTCTAGGCATTAGATTTGACAAGGATTGGATAATTGACCTACCATCTTATAGTGGAACCTGAAAGGTGAGCCAAAAAACACCCTTTTGTTTGGAAAAAAAAGTGGTTTGGTCAATGGGGTTTTAAAAGTAATTCAAGTGAGTGGTGAGAGGATGTTGATATCCACATAAGCTCAAAAATGTTATGTTACAACAAAAACTTAAAGCCTTGAAATCTTCAATAAATTCCTTGAAATTATTTAAATCCTTGATGTGATGAGAATATTTTGAGTTATATTATTAGCACCTTTGTTAAAGAGTTTCCATATGTGTTGAATCCTCTTGAAAATGAATAGACCTACATATCTCTGGTCATGATGATGTATTAGAACTTAAACACATCCACCAAAATATCTCAAAGGACCATGATATCTATAGCACATATCATAGTAAACTTGAAATTGAAGATACAATGTTCCTATGTTTCTAACTTTCTATATACCACTCACTGAGCCAACAGATTCCCTAAATACTTCTTGCACACCCCATTTATTTGGTTATAAATGTTTACCATATTTTCTAGTCCTTTAACCTATTTTGGTATATGGAGGACAATGATTATTAATAAATTCATTCATTTAATTTCTAATCTCTGGGAATGCAATGATCCATCTCAATCCAAGCATGATGAGAGCAGCCACAAAAGTGGCCAAGGTGAAATCGCTTAAGTGAATAACAGAGGAACCCAATGCAATAATCATGTCGAATGTGTTAGGAATTTTTAGTAAGGTTTCTGATTTAGAACCTTTTTATTAAACAACTTTTTGAGTAAAGGGGTTTCTACCAAAACAAAGAAAGAACAACCTTATAATGGGTTTCTATCGAAATGAGGATGCAACCAAGATCATGCTCGATGAGATACTTAAATTGGATGAGAACAATCTATAAGATTTCAGTATTAAGGGGCCAGAGCTCAGACTTCTACATGGTTCTGGATGGACTTTATCTGAGGACATGTCATCTTTTCACCATTGTAACTATAATGTAGCTAGTTTACATGAATTGGAGGGAAACTAAAGCTAGTGGTAGGATTGGGAATCAAGAGTCTGTCACATGAGATCCATAAGACTGTCTACTTCGAACCTTCAATATTTGAGATTGTACTAAGAATTGGCTCCCTATAATATGTAGTGTTTTATTCTTGTTCTTTAAATCTAGGTTTTCTTCTTATACTTTGGAGATGACTTTTGCACTCCCCTATTGCTCATTTTGGATTGTTGTACTTTCCAATACCATTGAACTATTTTTTGTCATATGTGGGCATTATTAATATAATCATTTCACTCTGAACTTATAACACCTGTGATAATTATAACCAGTCTCCTTGTCCAAGATGAAAATATAATACTGCTCCAGGACAATGATTTGTGTACTGATCCAACCCTCCTGGAAGAGAGATAAAAATCATCATAGATCTCGTGAGGCATGATGATGATATTAATACTAAGAGTATTGTACAAAAGGCTCGAATTTGATTACATTCCAAAACACTAGTACAAAACTAGCTATCCCAACATATTTTTTTATTTTACATGAAAATTACACAAACAAAATGTGTCTAAGAATGGAATTTTGGTTGATATTTCTTGATTGAATCCAAGCAGTGTAATCCATGATTTCCTATGATAACGAAACAAAATAAGAAAATAAATAGCTATTGACAAAAGAAACTGATAAGAAAATACAACAACATTAAGCAGATAAAACATTCAAAGAGGCAGTAATACAAGATCAACACTATACTGTAACAAATTCATATGGATTGCGGAAGCAAAAAACAATGGACACTTAATTTTTAAGTGTTTATTTCCCTTATCAAGAGTTAGTGCAGAGTGCACCGATTCTTTATAAATGAAAATCAAGGAATGATGACACTATTGGTTTGTCAGATGTTTGATTTCACTTCTAGAGTCTATACTGAATTACTGCAAACCATAAAATTCAGATTCACCAGTACAGACTAGTACATCAAACAATGAACATGGTAAAATAGGCTTTGATATGATATAAATGAGTTAAACACTTTAAACAAGATGTAATGATAGAGTCTAGAAAGAGACATTATTAGGGGCAATAACCAACGAGATAGACAAAAGATATAGGTAAAATCAGTGTAGGAAAACTCGGACTCGAAAAATACTCGGATGGCTTGGGACTCAACAAACATATTTTGAATATATATATGTGTGTGTGTGTGTGTGCATGTATTACATTTTTTGCCTTGGAAGACTAATACAGGGGACATAACAATCTCTATGAACGGACTAATACGAAAGAAATTAGCTTTGATGCAGACTACATCATCCCTAGTAAGTACTGAAAAAATTCGTAATTTAGTTCAATTTTATTTTATTTTATCAATATATTAGAAATCATTGTCTATTGGGTGCAGAGTCATGCATCAAAATATGATCAAGATTTGGTATAGAAAACACCAATGGTTCCATCGAAACTGCGAATTGACAAAATGAAAACACCAATTCAGGTAAGATTGCAATTATTTAATCTAGGATCATCATTGCTTAACTTCTTATTTCCATGCATCTTACGTTGTCTCATTTAAAATGGCATGTTTCGGGCATTGCAATTCAATTTAAAATATTTCTTTTAATAAATGGTTAGGTAAGCAATTCAATTTTAATTACTAATTTTTAATAAATTATTAGGTAAATAATTCAATTTTAATTACTAATTTCTTGTTATGTTAGAACATGTTATACTTATGAGATGGCCCTTCCATTGGGTTTTCTCTTTAATAAATTGTTAGGTTAAGCACTTCAATTTTAATTACTAATTTCTTATTCTGTTAAAATATGTTATATATATATATATATGAGATGACCCTTCGATTGGGTTATATAGATGATCTATAAAAGTAGGTGACTTATATAATTCAATATAATGTTTCATTAATGCGATTTTATGTGGTCGATCATGTTATGAGATGTTTTTAATACTATTTTGTTGGCTCATGGTAAATTATCATCATTTATGTAGGTTGCCTATAAATATGAGATATTTAATTTATTATAAGTTATTATTTATTCTTATACATCAATATATTCTCTTTCGTTTTTGGATCTAGGGTTTAAGGCATGGAATACCTAATTTGAATGATAGTGTGTTTATGTTTAAATTCATAAAGCAAATTACAATTTGTGATAGCAATCCATCTTTAAAATATAGTTTCCATTTTTTTTATTATTTATAACATTTTAAAATATATTTCTTAATGTTTTATATTATTTTTATTATATGACGTGTTTTGTGTTGTAATATTTGACTTATATCAAACAACATCAAAGCAAGTGAATATTAATCAACACTTTTACGGAGTACCCTCATGTGTTAAAGGTATAACTTTTGTGATGAGATACCCAAAGTGAATTTTACTTTATTTTTTAAAGAAAATATTTATTATTATTTTTAATCAAAATTTTAATTAAATTGGTGTTTTGAATTTTTTTTATTATTATAAAGGTGCAGGTTTTCATTTTTCTATTAATAGAGGTAACAAAATACAAATAAAAGCATTATCGACATCTTATAGGGGCCTAAGACTATTTAGCCACCGGCTCAAGCTCAATGGTTAAAAAAAAAAACAAAAGTTTTGTTCAAGACTGTTAAAACTATCAGGAAACCTGTCCAGAATTGTGCCACCCGACTGACATATTACATTTTTGACAAATTCAACTACTAATTGACATGAAAATAAAGTCATTGTTGAGTAGAAAGAACCAAAAAAATTGAAAGATACAGAGAGAACTCGAGGCCTCCTTGGCAATCTTAGGTGGTTGCGTTTGCATGCGTTGAGTCTAGCATTTCCTATAGTATTGGGAATGAACCATATTCATATTCCCACGCCTGAGAGGTCTGGTTAACCAGTTGAGGCTCTAGAAGAGGTCTCGAAGTTGTGTTTCCCTCGAGTTTCTCGCAGAATCTTTTTGCGAGCAGGGGGCAACCATTGTCAGCGTCATGAACTATGTTTTCCAGGATGCCCCCTTCAGGAGCAGAAGACCTCTGGGACACACTAGAAGTACCTCCCACTGCAACCTATCTATCAGTATTCCCGCCACCTTCAGTATCCCAAATACAACGAGCAATGGCATACTCCTTCCAGTTGAAATTGGTTTACAAACTGTTTAGCTTCTCGTCATTTAGTATCAGGCTTTCCCTGAGACCCTCACCGTCTCTTTGGCCCTGATCCATTTGGTTTTCAGGTCTTCCATTAACATGCCCATCATGTTTTTCACCATCTAGTAATGGTTTATCTCGCCCCTATTTCTTCCAGAAGCCAAATGCTCAGAGACCGTATGGGATTCTGAGTTGTTAATCATACACCACACTAGCATAGAAACATGCAACACATAACCATCTATCATACCCAGGTCGACCTTTCTCTTGGCACCTCCACACCCTGTGCTTCCATGCCTCAAGGTGCCTCTTTGTCTTCGCATGTCGCAGTCCTTGTTAACAGCTTCATTGACAGAGGAGTAAACCAACAACACCAAGATAACTAGTAGTCGGGATTCCTTGAGCTCGAGAGGCTCCATATCCTCCATAGTTATCCTTCCTAATCCAAGCCCGATCACACGTGAGAGGGTTCCTCTCATTAACTCCTGCAGAGACTCCATCATACCTCGTCCCATCACCCAGTCCCGATGAAATGATGCTCCAACTTTAGGAGGTGGTGACTTAATTCCCAGCGTCCTGGACATTTAACCCCCATGTGAACTGAGAGCTACGCGACCTGTCCCCCTCCTCGTGCGAAGTGTGCTAGCCAAGTTTCTGCATCGACGAATGCTCCGTGAGTTGTGCACACACCATCTCAAGTGGATCACCCGTGTCCAAATTCGAAAATATCTATTATTATCTTTAATCAAAATTTTAATTAAATCAATACATACTTCAAGGAAATATATTAGTTTGTGAGAATTAAAATTTATATTTCTATTATATAGAGTGTTTGGTTGTGTAATAAGCATCAAAGCAAGTGATTTTTTATCATCACTTTTAAGAAGTACCATCATGTTTTAAAGATATAATTTTTTTATGTTGAAGTACCTAAATTGATTTTCATTTAATTATTTAAAAAAATATTATTATTTTTTCATTAAAATTTTAATGAAATTGATACATATTTCAAAAAATATATATTGATTTGTGAAAATTAAACTTCATATCTAATCTTAAAATCCTTTAAAGAGTACCTTATGTATCAAATGTATAACTTTTATGAATTTCCAAATTGAATTTCACTTCATTGTTTTAAAAATAAGATATTTATCATTACGTTTAATTAAAATTTTACTAAAATTAGTGCATATTTGTAGGAGATATATTAGCTTGTAAAACTTAGAATATATATAGTTTTGAATATATATATATTTATTAATTGATCTTAAGAATTAAAATTTATTAGTTTTGAAATTCATATATATATATAATTTACAAATATTTATATTTGTTAATTTATTTTAAGAAGATAGGTGAAGCTATGGCTAATTAAATTTTTTAATTATTAATTTGAGCTAAATATGTAAGATTGTTCTTAGAAGAAGGGTTAAAAATCACAAGGTCTAGTAAATTGGATATAAATCTAACTTCATTGCTTTAAATTTGGTGAAATTATTTGTTTCGATGAGAGGAAAAAAATAATAAAAATAAAGATTTCAAAAAAAAATGTTTATATAGATATAGCAAGAACAAAGCTATCATTTAGAGAAAAAATGAATTGAGAATCAATGTAATCTTTTAGACTCTTNATATATATATATATATATATATATATATATATATATATATGACAAAAATTAAGATGTTATGAGGAGATTGTGTTTCTTTGAATAGGAAAAGTAAAGAAGATAAAAATGAGATTGATAATGGATAATGATTGAATATTTTGAGGAAAGATAATTATTTTAAAAACAAATCTAATAAAGTTATTGATTGATGCTGTAGTTTTGCTAAATAAATGAGAGTTAAATATACTTGGAAAGAGTTTGAAAATGTATGGAAAACATGAATAAAATAAATGCTTTGTCTTTATGTTGTACCTTAAGGAAATATGGAAAGAATCAAATATGAATGAAAAGAAGTGAAAGAAATCTATAAGAAAGATGTGTTGTGATATTCAAGTTATATGTACTTATCTCTTTATTTAGTTAAAAACATTATCTTATACAAATGTTAAATGTTAAATTTGATATAAATATAAAAATAGCCAAAAATATAACTAAAGTATGAACATTGTGCATCAAGATTTATTCTAAACCAACAGTGTAGAATAATTTATCCCAACTTCTGAAAGGATGTACTCTTTCTCCCCTAAAAAAACTAAAGTGACATATAAGACTTAGACTCCTTAAGGAAATGCTATCCCACCCAATATCATTGTGGAGTTGCTTACTTACATGGCAACTCACTTGCTTAAGTGTATTGAGATTTATATAACATTTAATTTAATTGATTCATGATTTAAAATATGCATAATATGAAGAATATAATTGTTGATATTAGAAAGATTATAATGAAAGACTTTATATGAGAAGAGAAACTCTTCATGGGTTTTATAGGAGGAATTGTATGACATGGCACATTTCAGGCGAATTTTAATTCTTAAAATGGATTAGTAATTTTTTTAAACATGTAATATGAACCCTCCACCTTGCTAAATATGCTACGTTCCATCTCAAAAGGATACAATAAATCATCGAAACAAATTTATCAGTCACAGTTTTATGTTTTCAGCCTGCAATGGCCATGTTTGCAATCTACAACGACCAAGTTTGAACATTAAGGTTCCATTAGAGAGCTTGGAGCTAATCGTTGGTTCACTTGAGCATTAAGGTCCTGCATGCAATGTACTGTTAGACAAAGAATGACATATTGTAACGATATTAGGCAGGAAATATAACCACTCATATTCGAGCAACAACTTGGAACTTTATTTTTCTTGTTCTCAATAAAATATAGTTTGGGATTTTTTTACAACATTTTATATGTTTTATAATGTGAATGAGTTGGACACTGTCACATTGATTGTTGATAAATATGCCAGATCTCAATGGATAAATTTTTGTTTAAGTTACAAGGTTATACAATTTTGAATATTGTTAATTATTATTTTAAATTGATGTTTGGTGATTGTCTGAAAATGCACAATTTGGAAGCCCTTTGTGGTTTGTCATATGTCATTTTGTTCAGGATTACAAACAATGACATGTAACATGTTATATTACATAAGATCATTCACATAAAGAAGGTGTTTATTAATTGAGGAAAAAATTAGTTATGAAGTGATATAGGATATAATAGGATAATTTTGACCTAATCTCATCCTTAAAAGAAATTTTGAGTTAGTTTTTCAACTAAGAGAATATATTTTAAAAAGAAATTGATCAAATGAACCAAATATATATTAGCAAATGTCAATATGGATCACATTTTACTTCATGAATTCAACAATGATTAGGATTGAATGCTAAGGATGTACAAGTCGCTCACTGCACCAAAACTACAAGTCACTCATTAGTGTCACACACTCTTTTTTCATATTTTCTAAACATGATCTAAATTTAATATACTTGTCCTTTTTTATAGGATTTTGCAAATACAATTTACTAAATAATCTTATCTTACAATAATGATAATGAAATATAAGTACTTTTTCAAAAGTGTCTTGAATAATGTATTTTCTTTTTAATGATAAATGGTAATATAAAAAGTGAAATTTGTATGTCTTGTGGTTTTCAAATTTTCACACAAACACACACACACACACATGTTGTTTCCCTGACGTATCGTATCCAACATTTTTGAAAAGTAATTGTATATGTTTCCCCCCCCATATCTGTATCCATTTCTGTTTATGCTTAAGTGCAACTTAGTATGGTAGTGTTGCCGGGTGTTATTAATTCTGTCACACTAATCTAGGGATTAAACACAGTCTACAAGTGATTCAAGACAAATTGCACATGAAAACAGTGTAATGGTACTGCAATAAGAGTTTGCAAACCCTGTATAATCAATAATGAATGATAGTACAATACAATGTCATGAAGAATTGCATGAATGCCAAGACAATTCGAATACTCAAGAAGGTCATTTGAATTGCATGGATGGGTGTAGCTTAACTAAAAGTCAGCCACAATTGGCACACATAGTTAACCACTGAGCTAATCCATAACTGACTCTCACACTAAGTCCTAACTGAATCGGAGTGAAATAGATGACCAAGTCGAATTGAAAGTGACTCATCACATGTAACTGCATGTCCAGCTCAAGGAGGTAGCGCATCCATAACTCCAAGTAGCTCCGATGGAGTTAACTGAAGTGCCACTTGTTATCAGAAGTGGTTGGAGGTGCCCTAGTTGTCTCCAGTTCATAAATAATAGAAAAAAATAATCAAATAATGAATGGAGGCACCTTTACAACTCAACTTAACTGATTGTTAGGTTAAAGAACAATCAGTTAGCAATTAGGTGCATTTATGACAGTCAAATCACCCCATAATTGCTCCTTGTTTGAAGGAGGAAGCCCAGTTAGCCTCCCTGAATGAAGGAGAAGGATTAGCCGACTTCCTTGAATGAAGGAGGGCATGGGTGTGCCCATGCCGATGTCATAGTGTGCTCATCTTATGCCAAGTAAGTCAATTAAACTTAGGATAGTGTTGGAGTCATTTACCCAACATGCACACTTAATTTGGTCAATTTGGCCTTGTTAAACCACTATTCTAACTTTAATTGACTTAATCGGCATCGGATGAGCACTCTATGACATCAGCATGAGCACACCCATGCCTACCTTCAATCGGGGAGGCTAACTGGGCTTCCTCCTTCAATCGGGGAGCCATTCTAGGGCGATCTGAGTGTCATAAATCCACCTAATTGCTAACTGATTGTTAAAATGAGTTAATTTGAGTTGTGAAGGTGCGTCCATTCATTTAATTATTATTTTTTATTAATATTTATGAACTGGAAACAACTATGGCGCCTCCAACCACTTCTGATGACTAGTTTGACTTCAGTTAACCTCATCAAGGTTCATTGGAGTTAATGATGCGCTACGACTTGTTGATTGGCATGCAGTGACATGTGTCTAAGCTACTTTTAGTTAGACTCAGTCATCCATTACAATCTAATACATTTAGGTCTTAGTTGAGTCAATCATAGCTTGATCAGTGGGTTAATTAGGTGTGTTTACTGTGGTTGGCATTCATTTAATCTACACCCATTCATTCAATTCGAATGACCTCCTTGGTAATTCGAATTTTCTTGGCATTCATGCACCTTGCATGATCATTGTATTGTATTACTCATTCTTTATTGATTATCATAGAGATGCTACTCCTATTGCAGCACCATTATTCCATTTTCATGCTTAATTGTTTGAAATCTCTTATGAGACTGTGTTTTAGTCCCTAGATTACTATGACATGTTAATATGGTATCAAATTTCATGGCAAGATGAAGCTTAGATCTATCAAAAACATGGGTTTTGACAGATCTTGCATGAAAAATTGAGGAAAAAGCTCAAAATTCTAGCACTGCACCAGAAGCAAAGGCTTAACACTTAATACCACAAGTTAAGGAATTGTTGATCAAGCTTGCTTGATCAACTATGCTGGGTGTGATGAAAGCCTAAAATGTGAAGGATGTTTGACCTTACAATTCCCCTTTTGTTGTGATTTGCAGGTTTTAACAGGTGAAAAGCATTCGCTACATCAATTTGCAATGGAATCTTCCGTCGAACTCTTCACTTCGTTCAATTTCCATTCATGGAAAGGAGATATGGAGATCTAGCTATGTGCCAAAGGAATCTACTGGGTCACTATGGACACTAAAGAAGAGCCTACTTCTGTGATAGACAAAGCTAGATTCTTGAACAAGAAAGATGAATAATTCGATTTCTTGTGTCTCTCTATTTTCAAGGACCTTCTTTTCCACCTCTCAGGATTGAAGACTCCAAAGGAAATTTGGGACAAAATGGACACCCTGTATGGAAAATAGGATGATCTGAGAGTTTATCAGCTTGAAAACGAGTTGATATCTCTCCAACCTTCCAATTTTGAGACCTTAAATGTTATTTTCACAAAGTTCAAGCACATTGTCTTACTGTTGAAGCAGTGTAAGGTGGAGAAGGAGGATGATCAACTCATCTTGTCCATTCTCTCCAAACTTGGAGATGATTATTTAGTGTTTGTCTCTACATTATGTGCGGGGAATCTCACAACCCCTGGATGGAAGATGCCTTCACTCAATGCCTTGATTGAATCCCTAACAAGTGAACATGATAAGATTGTCCAGATGGGGATCATCAAATCCTCCTGTGATCGAGCCCTCTATGCTTCGGGCCCAAAGAAATGAAGGGTTAAGGAAAGCAGCAGAAGAACCCAAAAATCTAATTTGAATCTCCTAAGCCTAAAGTTGAAAACCGACAGCATGAAGAGCTTTCCAGCTCAAAGAAGAACAAAAACAAAGGGCATAATGGAAAGGAAAAAGTCAAGTGTTCATACTGCGGGAAGGGCTTCCACCTTGAACATGCCTGCATGAAAAAGAAACTTGATGAAGAAACTTCTCTTCTTGAGAAAAATCACATCAACCTTCCGAAAATATTTCAGAGGAGAGATCAACAAGATCAGGAACCACAACATGAAAGTGGTGATGCTCTCATGGCAAGCACTTCGAAGTCGAAATCTATTTTGATAGATTCTAGAGCTTCAAATAACATGATGACTGAAAGATACTCTTTCTCATCTTTTGAGACCAAAAAAACCAGTCCCATCCACATGGGAGATGACTCCACAATCATATTCGAAGGACAAGGAACTGTAAATCTTGAGCATGGTTATTTTTCCAATGTTTTGTATGTACCATCTCTTGCATCAAAACTCCTAAGTGTTTATCAAATGACACATATGAGAGTGTCCAAGAGAGTCTCCTTTATCCTAGATGAATTAGAGATAACATAACTTGCATCCAGAAAACTTGTAGCAAAAGGCCTTGCAAACCATCATGCAAAAGCCTACAATTTCTCCCATTTTGTGGCGGATGCAAAGCCCACCGCATTGCTGACTCATGGAAATGAGGTTAGTATACTGTGGCATGAGAGGTTCAGCCACCTGAACTTCAGTTACTTGCATTAATTACAGAATAATTCCATGGTTGAAGGCCTCCTGGTCATCAAAGCTACCACCAGAATTTGCAAGGGCTGTGTTGTTGGAAAGCACTATGAGCATAAGTTTGATCAGGGGAAGGCAAGCTGAGCATCATGCATCTTGGGGCTGATAAATTCTGATATCAGAAGACCCATGCCTTCCACATCCATGAATGTATCAAGGTACATTCTCACTTTCAATGATGACTTTTCCAGATACACATGGGTCTTTTTTAATAAAAAAGAAGACGAAAGTCTTGGAAAAATTCATCAATTTGAAGGCATTGATTGAGAATACATCTGGAAAAAACATCAAGATTTTGATATCTGATAATGGTGGGGAATATATCAGTAATGAGTTTCTACATATATGTTCCCAAAGTGGTATGCATATCCAACATTTAGTCCCCTACACTCCCCAGCAGAACGGTGTAGTGGAGAGGAAGAATCGATCTCTCAAGGAGATGACCACTTGCATGCTGGAAGCAAAGAAGTTGGCTACAAATTTGTGGGATGAATCCATGAATGCTGAATAATTTATTCAGAACAGAGTGCCACACTCATCCGTGAAATGGAAGACCCCTTTTGAATCCTACTTTGGACACAAGTCGGATGTGTCGAATCTCAAGGTATTTGGGTCCACTGCATGGGCCCGAATTCCGCATGATAAAAGGAGGGCCTTGCAACCGCAAAGCATCTAATGATTGTTTATTGGATATCCTGATGAATCTAAAGGTTTCAAGCTACCATATATCAAAACAAAACAATTCATCATTGAAAGGAGTGTCTTGTTTGATGAGCCTCTTTAGGAGGTAGAACTAGTGAAGGAGAAAACTGTTGAATTTCCTTCCTATTCTACTGAATATTTGGATGATGGAATTGGGGGTGATGACCGTGATTTGGATCATTTTATTTCTTATATTAGTGTAAAGCAAACATCAGATTCTGAATCAGAAACTGAAGTACAAAATCATCTCCCAACTTGGGCTAGACAGACACTCTCCTCCGCAGGTGAGAACCCGGTCTAATTTCCAAAGAGGAGGTATTGTGCTCTCTTGTCCTGATTATTTGTTGTATGAATCTTGTTATTTAATAATAATTTCATATCCTAAGTCTTAATACCATGCTTTAAATGATCCGAGATGGCAAGCTGCCATGGAGGAAGAGATGAATTCTCTTTAGAAAAACACTACTTGGGAGCTAGTTTCTCTTCCTCCGGGGACGAAATTGGTTTAATGCAAGTGGGTGTTTCGGAATAATATTGATGCTGATGGAACAAAATGAAAATATAAGGAAATGCTGGTAGCAAAAGGTTTCTCCCAGGTCCAAGGTCTGGACTACCATGAGACTTTTGCATCGGTTGCAAAAATGGACTCCATCCGCCTAGTTTTGCAATTTCTGCATCTAAGCACTGGGAACGATACCCTTTAAGTCTACCTTTCTACATGGAGATATTCATGAGGAGATATATATGAAGCATACCAATGGATACATTTATGATTCATCTTTGGTTTGCAAACTAAAGAAGTCACTATATGGGTTAAAACATGCCCCAAGAGAGTGATATTCCAAGATGGATGCCTTCCTTCTCTCGCAAAACTTCCAAAGGTGTAAATTAGATACGACTGTGTATATATAGAAGTCTGATGGTCATTTGATTATTATTTTTTTATATGTTTATGAATTACTGATTACAGGTAGCACAGTTTCTTCTATTTCAGTCATAAAAACTGCCCTCCACAATGCATTTGAAATGAGCGATTTGGGGCTCTTGAAGCAATTTTTGGGGCTCGAAATTGAGCAAAATATTGATGGGATAATGGTAACTAAGTAAAAATACATACCAGACCTATTATTTAAGTTTAACATGGATGAATGTAAGGCTTCTCCATTCCCTTTCCTTTTAGGGATCAGCCTTGAAGAAGGAAAAAGCACACCTCCTATGGACTGCACTATTTATCAACAACTGATTGGTACCTTGCTTTACTTGACTCATTCTCAGCCTGATAAATGTTATTCCATGAATGTTGTGTCAAGATACATGCAGCAGCCTCATGATATTCATTGGAAGGAATCCAAGAGGATCCTCCAGTATATTCATGGAACCAGGACCTACAACATTCACTATGCTACAGACTCCAAGCTAGAGCTGGTTGGTTACACAGATTCTGATTGGGCGGGTGATTCTATTGATCAAAAGTCTAATTCCGGATATGTCTTCATGTTTGGTGGTGGCCCCATTTGCTGGTCTAGCAAAAAGTAGGCCACCATAGCATTGTGTTCAGTAGAGGGCAAGTACCGAGGAGCGGTGAATGCTTGCATCCAAGATGTTTGGTTGCAAGGCATTCTCTCAGAGTTTGATATAGGTAGTACTTTGTCCACTTTCCTCTTTTGTGACAATCAAAGTGCTATTAAGATATCCACATATCCAGTTACCAGGCAAAGGACCAAGCATGTAGAGATACACATGCACTATATTATGGAATTAGTGCATGATAGGACCATCATTCTGCAATACTACCCTGCTGATGAGTAGATTGCAGACATCTTCACCAAGAGCTTTTCAAAAAAGAAGTTCACTTACCTTCATTCACTGTTGGGGGTGAGTACATCAGGGTTATCAGATTACTTTCAGTGTTCATCTTGATGGGGGGTTTTTCCCATTGGGTTTTCCCTCTTTCCTCACTTAGATTTATTTTTGAGCATTGTTTGAGTTACATTATTGTAAAAGGTGACCTATGGCCTTTTTTTGCCGGGGCCCTAGAATTTCATACATTTTATTTTTACTCCTCCCGAGTATAGATTAAGGGGGGGTGTCGGAGTCATTTACCCAACATGCACACTTAATTTGGTCAATTTGTCCTTGTTAAACCACCATCCTAAGTTTAATTGACTTAATTGGCATCAGATGAGCACTCTATGACATCAGCATGAGCACACCCACGCCTACCTTCAATCAGGGATCCATTCTGGGGTGATCTGAGTGTCATAAATGCACGTAATTGCTAAATGATTGTTACAAATAGTTAAGCTAAGTTGTGAAGGTGCCTCCATTCATTTATTGATTATATTTTATTAATATTTATGAACTGGAGACAACTAGGGTGCTCCAACCACTTCTGGTGACTAGTTTGACTTCAGTTAACCTCATCGGGGTTCATTGGAGTTAATGATGCACTATCACTTGTTGATTGGAATGCAGTGACATGTGTCTAGGCCACTTTCAGTTAGACTCAGTCATCCATTGCACTTTGATACAGTTAGCACTCAGTTGAGTCAATCATGGCTTGATCAGTGGGTTAACTAGGTGTGTTTACTGTGGCTGACATTCAGTTAAGCTACACCCATTCATTCAATTTGAATGACCTCCTTGGGAATTCGAATTGTCTTGGAATTCATGCACCTTGCATGATCATTGTATTGTATTACTCATTCTTTATTGATTATACAGAGCTACTACTCTTATTGCAGCACCATTATGCCATTTTCATGCTTAATTGTCTGAAATCTCTTATGAGACTATGTTTTAGTCCCTAGATTACTGTGACAGATTAATAGATAGTGGGTAAATAGGCCAAAATTGACCCAATAAGTGTGCATGTTGGATAAATGACTCCAACACCACCCCTTAAGCTATACTCAGGAGGAGTAAAAATAAAATGCATGAAATTCTAGGGCCCCGACAACAAAGGCCATAGGTCACCGTGTACAATAATGTAACTTAAACAATGATCAAAATAAATCTAAGTGAGGAAAGAGGGAAAAACCAGTGGGAAAAACCCCCCCTGAAGCTGGACACTGGAAAGTAATCTGATCACCCTAATGAACTCACCCCCAATAGTGAATAGAGGTAAGTGAACTTCTTCTCTGAAAAGCTCTTGGTGAATATGTCTGCAATCTGCTCATCAGTAGGGAATTATTGCAGAATGATGGTCCTGTCATGCACCGATTCCCTGATATAGTGCATGTGTATTTATACATGCTTGGTCCTCTTCCTGGAAATTGGATCCATGGATATTTTAGTAGCACTTTGATTGTCACAAAAGAGGACCGTGGAAAAAGTACTACCAAAATCAAAATCTAAAAGAATTCCTTGCAACCAAACAGCTTGGATGCAAGCATTCACCGATCCTCAGTACTCGACCTCTGCTGAAGGCAATGAAATGGTGGCCTAATTTTTGCTAGACTAGAAAACAGGGCCACCACCAAACATGAATACATATCCGTAAGTAGACTTCCGATCAATAGAATCTCCCACCCAATCTGAATCTGTGTAACCAACCAACTCTAGCTCAGAGTCTATAGCAAAGTGAATGCCGTAGGTACGGGTGCCCTGAATATATTGGAGGATCCTCTTGGCTTCCTTCCAATGAATATAATGAGGCTGCTACATGTATGTTGATACATAATTCATGGCATAACATATATCAGGCTGAGAATGTGTCAAGTAAAGCAAGCTACCAATCAATTGGTGGTAGATTATGCAATCCATGGGTGGAGTGCTTTTTCCTTCTTCAAGGCTGACCCCTGAAAGGAAAGGGAATGGAGCAGCCTTACATTCAGCCATGTTAAAATTAAATAACAGGTATGATATGTATTTATACTGAGTGAGCATTATCCCATCAAAATTTTGTGCAATTTCAAGCCCCTGAAATTGCTTCAAGAGACCCAAATCGCTCATCTCAAATGCATCATGGAGGGCAGTTTTATGAATGAAATGGAAGCAATAGTGCTACAGGTAATCAAGAGATCATAAAAATATAAAACAATGATAAGAAAATGACCATCATGTTGATGTAGATACACATTCGTATCTGATTTACATCTTTGGAATTTGTGCGAGAGAAAGAAGGCATCCATCTTGGAATACCACTCTCTTGGGGCCTGTTTTAACCCGTATAATGACTTCTTTAGTTTGCAAACCAAAGATGAAACTGAAATTTATCCCTTGGGATGCTTCATTTATATCTCCTCATGAAGATATCCATGTATAAAGGAAATATTAACATCCATTTTATGCACTTCCCAATGCTTGGATGCCGCAATTGCCAAAACTAGGCTAATGGAGTACATTTTTGTAACCAGTGCAAAGGTCTCATGGTAGTCCACTCCTTGGACCTTGGAGAACCATTTTTCTACCAGAATTGCCTTATATTTTTAGTTTCTTCCATCAGCATCAAACTTTTCCTGAAACACCCACGTGCATTGAACTAATTTCCTCCCCATAGGAAGAGAAACTAGCTCCCAAGTAGCATTCTTTTGAAGAGAATTCATCTCTTCGTCCATGGAAGCTTGCCATCTAGGATCTTTCTGAGCATGGTAGTAAGATGTAGGATAAAAAATTATCATTAAATAACACATTTTGGACAGCAAATATTCATGACAAAAGAGCGCAATACCTGCTCTTTGGAAATCAGACTGGGTTCTTCTTGGATCATCAGGATTTCCAATGTTGTCACCAGCGGAAGAAAATGTCTGTTTGGACCAAGTTGGGAGATGTGTTTGCACTTCAGGATCTGAAATTGAACTTGACGCTTGATGGTCATTGATATCAGATATTAGAGGTTCCATATCATGTTCCAAATCAGAGTCATCACCCCCAATTTCATCATCCAAATATTCAGCAGAATAGGAAGGACATTAAGTAGTTTTCTCCTTCAATAGTTCTACCTCTTGAAGAGGCTAATCGAACCGGGCACTTCTTTCAATGATGATTTGTTTTGTTATTCTATATATTAGCTTGAAACATTTATATTCTTCAGGATATCCAATAAACAAACATTCAATACTTTGTGGTTGCAAATCTTTCCTCTTATCATGCAGAGTTCATGCCCATGCAGTGGACCCAAACACCCTGAGATTCAACACATCCGACTTGTGTCCAAAGTAGGATTCGAAAGGGGTATTAAATTTTATGGATGAGTGAGGCACTCTGTTCTAAATTTATATAGCATCATTCATGGCCTCAGCCCATAAATTTGCAGCCAACTTCTTGGCTTCCAGCATGCAAGTGGTCATCTCCTTGAGAGACCGATTCTTTCTCTCCACTCCACCGTTCTGCTGGGGAGTGTAGGGAACTGAATGTTGGATATGAATACCACTTTTGGAACATATATGCAGAAACTAATTACTTATATATTCCCCACCATTATCATATCTCAAAGTTTTTATCTTTTTCCCATATGCATTCTCAATCGGTGCTTTTAATTCAATGAAGTTTTCTAAGACTTCTGACTTTTTCTTGATGAAGAAGTCCCATGTATATCTAGAAAAAACATCTATAAAAGTGAGAACATACCGATATCAATTCAAGGATGTGATGGGAATTATTCTGCTGATATTAGAATGAATCAGCCCCAAGATTTCTGATGCTCGGCTTGCCTTCCCTTGATCAAACTTATGCTCATGATGCTTGCCCAAAATACAACCTTTGTAAATTTCGGTAGTAGCTTTTATGACCGGGAGGCCTTCAACCATGGAATTTTTCTGTAATTTCTGCAATTATTTGAAGTTTAGATGGTCGAATATCTCATTCCATAGTATGCTGAATTCATTTCCATGAGTCAAAAGAGCTGTGGACTTTGCATCCTCCACAAACTCTACAAAATGGGAAAACTCATAGGATTTTGCATGATGATTTGCAGAGCCTTTTGCCACAAGTTTTCTAGATGCAAGTTCAGTAATTTATACATCATATGGGCTGAAGGATACTCTCTCAGGAACTCCAGTATGGGTCATTTGATAGACACTCAGGAGGTTTGATGTAAGAGATGGTACATACATAACATTGGAAAAATAATTGTGCTCAAGATTTACTGTACCTTGTCCTTTTGAGATGATGGTAGAGTCATCTCTCATGTGGATGGGAATGCTCTTGCTGGTGTCGAGAGAAGAGAAAGAGTCTTTTCTGGCCAACATGTGGTTCAAATCTCCAGAATCTATGAGTAGAGCCTTTCACTTCGAAGTGCTTGCCATGAGGGCATGACCTCTTTCATGCTGGTATTCCCGATCTTGATTTTCTTTCCTTCGAAAGCTTTCCAGAAGATTTATGTTCTTTATCTAAAGGAGAGAAGTAGCTTCATCAATATTATTTTTCATGCATGTATGTTCAAGGTGGAAACCCTTCCTGTGGTATGAACACTTGAATTTTTCCTTCCCATGGTGGCCTTTGTTTTTGTTCTTCTTCGAGCCAGAAGGATCTTCTTGCTGCTGGTTTTGAACTTTATGCTTAGGAGATTTGAATTTGGTTTTGGGGTTCTTCTGCTACTTTCCTTTCCCCTTTAGATCCTTGGGTCCCAAAGAAATGAGGGCTTGATCATGGAATGAACTGATGATCTCCATTTGGACAATCTTATCATGCTCACTTGTTAGGGACTCAATGAAGGCATTGAGTGAAGGAATCTTCCATCCAGGGGTTGTGAGATTCCCTACACAGAATGTAGAAACAAACACCAAATAGTCAGCTCCAAGTTTTGAGAGAATGGAGAGGATGAGCTAATCATCCTCCTTCTTCACCTCACACTACTTCAGTAGGACTATATGCTTGAATTTTGTGAAAAAATCATTAAGGGTCTCAAAATTGCCAGGTTGAAGAGACATCAACTCGTTTTCAAGATGATAAACCCTCAAGTCACCCTATTTTCCATACAGGGAGGCAAGTTGGTCCCAAATCTCTTTTGGAGTCTTCAATCCCGAGAGGTGGAATAGAAGATCCTTGGAGATAGAGAGACACAAGAAACCAAAAGCTTCATCATTCTTATTAAAAAATATAGCGTTGACTATAAAATGAGTAGGCTATTATTTAGTGTCCATAGTGACCCAGTAGAGTCCTATGGCATGTAGCTAGATCTCCATGTCTCATTTCCATTGATGGAAATTGAACGGAGTCAAAAGTTCTACGAAAGTAGTCATATCAAACTATTGTAGCGAATGCAGTGAACCTGTAAAACTTGCAAATCAAAACAATAAAGTCACCGCAAGGTCGAAAAACCTGCACATTTTAGGTTTTCATCACACCTAGCATAATTGATCAAGAAAGCTTGATCAACAATTCCTTAACTTGGGGTGTTAAGTGGTAAATCTTCCGCTTCTAGTGCAGTGCTGGAATTTGAGCTTTTGTTTAATTTTTCATGCAAGATTCATCAAAAACCGTGTTTTTGAAGAGAATGAGCTTCGTCCCTCCGTGTGCTTTGATACCATATTAATTATGTCACAGTAATCTAGGGACTAAACATATTCTACAAGTGATTCAAGACAAATTGCACATGAAAATGGTGTAACTGTAGTGCAATAAGAGTTTGCAGACCCTGTATAATCAACAATGAATGATAGTACAATACAATGTCATGCATAATTGCATGAATTCCAAGACAATTCGAATACTCAAGCAGGTCATTTGAATTGCATGGATGGGTGTAGCTTAACTGAAAGTTAGCCACAATCAGCCAACATAGTTAACCACTGAGCTAATCCATAACTGACTCTCACACTAAGTCATAACTGAATGAAAGTGCAATAGATGACTGAGTCTAACTAAAAGTGACTCATCACATGTAACTACATGTCCAACTCAAGGAGGTAGTGCATCCATAAATCCAAGTAGCTCCGATGGAGTTAACTAAAGTGCTACTTGTCGTCAGAAGTAGTTGGAGGCGCCATAGTTGTCTCCAATTCATAAATAATAGCCAAAAAAATATAATAATGAATGGAGGCACCTTTACCACTCAGCTTAACTGATTGTTAGGTGAAACAACTATCAATTAGCAATTAGGTGCATTTATGACATTCAAATCACCCCAAAATTTCTCCCTATTTGAAGGAGGAATCCCAGTTAGCCTCCCCGAATGAAGGAGAAGGCTTAGTTGTCCTCCTTAACTGAAGGAGGGCATGGGTGTCCTCATGTTGATGTCATGGTGTGCTCATCTAATGCCAAATAAGTCAATTAAAGTTAGGATAGTGGGTAAATAGGTCAAAATTGACCAAATAAGTGTGCATGTTGGGTAAATGACTCCAACAGGTCTTGTGGCTTGAGGATCCAAGAGGAATAGGAGATACCAGTTCCAATTAATGAAAATGTGTAGGATTCAAATTTATCATTTCATTGTTAATCTAAAGTGGCCAAGAAAATTTAAAAGGTTTGTCTTATGTCGGTATGCAAGTCAGACATGCTCTTATTTGTTCTTGAACAATATCCACTTTGGAAATGGGTGCAATATTAAATTGGTTTATCCCATGGATTCTGCAAGTGGCCAATAACTTTAAAAGGTTTGTCTTGTGTCGATATGCAAGTCAAACATGGTCTTTGTTGGAAATGGATGCAGTAAGATTAAATTTGGTTTATCCCATGGATTCCTCCTAGATAATTCCCATGACATTGACTTATTAATGGTTTTCTCTTAGATAATTCTCGCACCCAATGCCCCATTTACTTGTGGATAGAAGGATAGGGTTCCAATGTTATTCATGGGGATCACTTATGGGGAAGTATGTTTATCCTAAAAGATTGAATTGTCTCTAGAAATCCAAATACACCAATCTATGAAAAGAGGAATATCTTTGATTGAAATTATGTTGGTTGGATTTGTGAGCCAACTTTAAACATCCAATTCCACCATTACCAGCCAACAAATTTTAAATCTATTTATTAGGAAATAGACCATTTAACTATTTAATGAAATAGGTTATTTGTCAATTATTAACATGACCAAGAGTTATGTTTGCAAAATAGGCAGATTGCATAAGATTTAAAATGATAATTTTATTAGGAAGAGAAAAAGGCCCAAAACACTAAATTGAGATAAAATACATGACATATAAATTAGGGAAAAACATGAAACAATTATTATAATTTCTATCTGTTATAGCGGATTTCACCACTCCAGGTGAATCACACTTTGTATGGCCTTCCCCTATCCTGCTGCAGACTCTTTAGACCCCATGGACTATCTTTTATCCTTTGATGTTTCCTTGATCATCCCTAAAACTATATGAAAAATGATATATGCGGATTTTTACCCGATAACCGCGTACATACGCGGGTTTGACCCATATAACCGTGTACATCAGGATGTGTGCATAACCCAAATCCTTTTGGAGTTTTCCTTGACATGGGTCCGACTCATTCGACTCCTGGCCTTCCATATGCCTTGAGATCGCTCGAATTCGACCCTTCATTATCCCTTGTGAAGCTATATAAGAAACCCCTTGGTACATTGAAGGCATATAGAGAGATTGAAAGCAACGAAACTATAGTCCATTGTTGCCGGAATTTATACTTGAGTCTGCATCCCTTTGTCCCTTTGGAGCACTTTTGTGTTCTTCCCAAGCTTGCATTTTGCTAGTGAGCTTGCTATCGTGAGATGGAGGATTGAGGTGGTGGAGGCCCGAGTGGGGGATTCAGTTTCTCCGGTTCGCAGACGTGCCACCAGAGGTTGTATCTATCTTGTAATCTCTTATTTATATTAATAAGAACTATCTTTTCCTATCCAATGATGCGTATTTGATTGAATATTGTATCCATTGGAATATGTCAAATGCTTTTACATTATTGATTATATATGCTAGAATAGATCTAACACCATGATATATAGTATGCTTGTATTGTTTACTTGTTGTAGAGGAAGTATTATATCAATTCAAGCTGAAGATTGGAAAGCTCAACGGGGATCTACTTCAACCGTCCGGAATAAGGTACGAGGTTTGATCCTTTAGTGTTAGACATTTTATTCCTATTGGATATTGGGAAAGATTGATTTCTGGAGTCAAAGTTGTCTATTGTGGTACCCCAAGCCATAGGAATTTCTCTCCATAATAGAATTGGTGACTCCACTGGGGAGTTCCTAGTAGTTGTCCTTTGGGGGTGATTTTCTCGGCATTCAATGTATTTGAATTGCTTTTTCTCTCTTGTTTCTGTGTCGGGTCTGGGGGCATGTATGCCTTGTAGAGTCTGATTGGAGTGACGTTTGTCTCAGCCTATCTGTTTTCCTTGTTTTATGCACCTTTTTCTTCCTATACGCGGGTTTTTGATTTACAGTAGCGTATACACGCGGTTTCCTCTGTGATTTCCGCGTATACATGCGGGTTTACTGCGAACAGTCGCGTATACCCTAGATTTTTCCCTTTTGTGGAAGTTAATTGGTTGCTGGGTGAATGCTGTTAGTTGCTGAGTCTCCTTTGGCACTGCCTGAGTCTGTTTTGACCTCTGTTTCTGACCAGAAACATTTTTTTAGCATAATTTTTTTTTAGGAAAGTTCTTGTCATGGCATTTTCGATTTTTTGTTTGAGATTAGTGCATTAGAGTTCTTTTACCTTAGTGCTTTGCTTGGATGTTGTTTATGTGTGCTTGCAGAGTCTGGGGGTGGTAGAATCATTCTTTTTCTTTTTGCATCTCTTATATTTAAAAAAAATCCAAAAACATTTGCTTATCATAATGCATTGCATTTTGCACTTTGCATTATACTTGCACTAGATCTAGATTTTCTTTGGAGTACTAGTTAGGAATTCATATAAGAAAAATTTGCATTCATCATTTGAAGAAGAATTATGCATTTCACGTATTAGCATACCCTATTTACATGGACACAATGCATTTGCATTGATTGTTACGGTGTGTTATTTACTTCATGTTGCGTCATAACACCACTAGTTGCACGACCATATCCTATCTTTGAGTAATAAAGCCAACTAAAATCAACGCTAATTAAAATGAATTACACTCTTTTCTTTTCTAGGGTGCACCAACAAGCTTAGGTTTTAGGATCTTGGAATAGTTCATTGTAAGTCAATTCTCCAAGATCACTAAACAGCAACATCTAGGTGTCTATCCAGGGAGTGTGTGAAATCCTTGGTATAACCATCGTTCTCAGGATCCTCCTCTCAAATGGGAGTTAAGCATAAGGAAGTGTGAGTGGTTATTGATTAGGATGACCCCTATTCATAACTGAGTAGCACCAGAGATATTTCTAGGATTGTATTCGTATCTGGGGGCTCTTTCGAGAGTTTCGGGCTTTGCTACCCTGCCCATACGGTCAATCCCGCCTGCGACTGTCCGCCTTAGCTTTGATTATATTGAGGTGACCTTAGTGAACTTACCTAGGATATCAAGGGGGTACTTGTAGAGGTTATTCTGCAGGTGTCCCGGCCAGGTTGGGGTCGGACAACACAGTCTCTTTATGCATTGAAGCTGAGGGCCACAATAATTGGTTACGTACCTCCGCTTGTTGTGTATGGGAGTCCCAGGCCTCTCCTAGGAGAGACATACCTGCTTCATTCGGGAGCTCACTTATACAGCCCTTGTTTGCTTTCATTTGGATTTAGATTTTATTAGTGATTGCTCTGTGCATGCTAGTTGGCCTAGGGTTTATGTAAATAGAGAGTCTTTGCTATTTTTGTTTTGAGTCATTGTGGATTCGAGTGCGGTTTTGCGCCGTTCTCGTCGGTTAGCAGGACTTATGCCTTCCACTTATCCCCCTCCTTTGGGAGAGAGACCTAGACAGTCTAGGCGGACTATGTCACACACTGATTCACACACCATGGAGGATCATTCAAAGACTATTCCTGAGCCACCTCCTCTCCTTCGTGTTGATGATGGGGAATTTACTCCGACATACGATCCTTCACTTGACCTAGCTGAGTTCGGTCCTGTGATTTCCTAGATAGGATATTTGCATGATAGACCTACTCACCCTAGGGATGATTCCCCATTGACACATTACCGGTATGGAATGCCGGAAGATGCCGAGACTCACTTTGAACCTGCCAGCACTAGCTACGGTAGTTATGCTACGACTGGTTTTCCTATGCACGATTTGACATTTCATGTCGAATCCGACTTTGAGCCTAGCACTATGCCTAGGGGCCATCCCATTCCTTACCTTGCGGAGAGGTTTGGGAGTACTAGTCACATTGCACCTTCCATCCTAGTGGTGGAAGCTACATCTCATCCCCCTCCTAGGTCTAGGGTTAGTGATCCGATTAGGATACCAGGTCCGAGACGGGTGACAATAGGCGGTAGTACATATCTGATTACTCAGATTCCTTTGTCCTCGGTTCCAATTTCTTCAAATGTACATCCTCCACCTTATCCACATGGTCCTTCGATCTGATATATGGCTACGAGTCAGGTCCATATTGTGGTTACCAGGCCGATTGTGTCTCAAGTTAATATACCACCCGCTGCTTCAGGAGGCTATATTCACGCTTATAGTGGTTAGCTTGTTACGTCCGGGGCATATATACCTACTTCTGGTATGTATGTTCCCCCTTCCGAAGCTTATCTTCCTACCTATGGAGTGTCCCATGGGACATCACATGCGATGACCTATGGACCTTATTACGGGACGTAGTATGGACAGGTTTCTTCACCTTACGGAGGTGGGTATCAACAACCTGCTTACTCTCCTAATTATGGCTTTGTAGCTCCTACTAGTCAAGGTCCACCTTACTATGGTACTTCCACGTCACCTTATACGGGTCAGATAGGAGGAGGACACTATGGCCAAGGCCATGGTGGTGCTCAAACCTATGTGAACTAGGGAGCGGTCCATTGACCTCATCATCCTAGGCTCCCTTTCCTCACGACGCTTAACCTTCTTGACTTATCGAGACTTACGAACGATCCCGTGGCTCATGACCCGGCTTGGCCGGCTGTCCCTACCAAGCTTCCTTCGTACATACCTAAGTTCGAAGGCAAACCGAGAGAGGATTGGAGCGAACATGTTACCATGTTTCACCTTTGGTGCTCTTTGAATTCGTTACATCAGAACTCAGTCCGCTTGCGACTATTTCAACGCACCCTCATGGGGCCTACTGCGAAATGGTATATAGAGTTACGAAAGGGAGCTTTTACCTTGTTCGATGATCTTGCGATGAATTTTCTTAATCACTTCGAGCTACCAGTGCGCTATGATGTTGGTACTGAACTCTTGTCAACATTTAGGCAAGATAAAGCCACCCATATTTCTGATCGTATTCAGGAGTGGCATAGATGGAAGAGATTAATTAAATATTTTATACCGCCGGAGTTCCTTCTCGAGTGGTTCCTCAAGTCTTTATTTCCATATATCGTGAAGGACGTTTCTACATCTGGAGTGCAGAATGAGGAACAAGCAATCTTTAGCGAGTAGGAACTGGACTTGATTTATGCTCAGTCTGGTTTGTTGTATGAGATTATTCCCAACGCTCCTCGTTCTAGTTTCAATCCCAAGGTCAAACTTGGACCACATGCCGATGGCATTGTGGGTTGTGCAAGTGCGAAACCTGTAGATTCGGTTGCAAAACAAGTTAGTCAATTGTCACTCAACCAGTCTGCTTCGGGACAAGCTACGGCTTCGTCTCAACCCACCCAAACGGCGAATGTATTTTCTGTGCAATCGTCGGACCAGAAGGGTAACCAGCAACCCGGACGGAATAGAAAAAAGGGTAAGAATAATAATCAAAAGGGTGGAAATAGGAATGAGAATGCTTCCAATAATGACAAGAACAGTCAAAATGCTGGTGGGGACAAGCAAGCAAAATGTAAGGTTAAGTTCCCTTGCAAGATATGTAAGGATGATCACCTCACTTACTTGTGCCCTCGAATTGATGAAGCTTCGAGACTCTTAACATAAGGCCCAGCTGTGCTAATGAACCATTTACCGCATAACCATAATATGAACTTGAAGTCCCAGGAGCAATCTAGTGAGAATGATCCACCAGAGACTAGTGCTTGTGGGTGCATTAACATGGTCCGGGCTGCCAAGGTTGTGACTCGTGCAAAAGATTATGGATCATCACAACCCAACCTAGGAAAAGAACCTGATCCACCAGGAACCCCTTTGCGCATTGAGAAACCCGCGGATAAACTTGAGGCTGCACCTCGCATTCCTAAGGGGGTACTTAAGTGCTCGGGGCATAATCCAAATGCCCAAGCTGCCCAAAATTATTCAGTTGTCAGGGATTTGGGCCATACTCCTTGTGCGATGTCTGCATTGGAAGTGCTTCAGAGTTGTCTTTCGCAAAGGAAGGCTTTGCTTTCTGCTCTTGGTGTGAACGGTGATGATTCTTCCTCAGTGATCAAATTTGAAACCGCAGGTCATCAGCCTCGCTTTCCCTACTATGTGTCGCTTTTGGTACACGTAGAATGTATTAATATGATCGTCAAGTGCACTGTGATTGACGAGGGCGCTGCTGCATCTGTGATGTCTTTGTCCTGTTGGAAGGGTCTTGGTTCTCCTGAGTTGTCAAAATCAGCGACTATGTTAACTTCTTTTGATGGGAGATCTTTTAGGCCGCACGGCATCATTCCGTCCCTTAAAGTCCATTTGGGGGGGAAGACCATTGCGATAGAGGTTGAGGTGGTTGATGCGCCCCTCGACTACAATCTCTTGCTAGGTCAAAACTGGATGTATAGTATGCAAGCCATTGCTTCTTCCTTGTTCCATGTTGTATGCTTTCCACATAATGGGAAGATTGTAACAATTGATCAAATGACATTCAAAAATTCCCCTATTACTGCATCTTCGGGAGCTTCGGTCCCGGTCGTTGAACACTCTCAGCCGGCAACTGGAAGTGTGGGTGTAGGCATGTATCCATCCCTCATGGGAAGCTTTAGTTTTCCTACACCGGTCCTCATGATAGGATCTTGTTTCGATAAGGCTTTGAATTCTAGGACCTCAGTGTCTTTTCGCACAACTCATATGGAAGATCCTTGGATTCTTCCTACACTGAGTATTTCGAGTGAGCCTATCGAGACCAACGTGCCGCTTCCTGCAACCATGATAGCTTATCAAGCTAATATTGAAAATGTTGCAGAGCCTTGTTCTTCCTCTTCGCGAACGGAAGAGGAATACCCCTATGTACTGCCGGCATGGGCAGTACAGTCTTCTCATGCCCACGACTGCCTGGATATGGTTTTCCCTTCAGATGAAGCGATCATCGAGGCTATGTCGGGTGTTGAGCCGCCATGGGAGGAACTTCATCATAGATCATATTTCCTTCCACCGCTTGACCGTTTGGAGCATGAGGATTATAAGGAGATTCTTAGTCAGAGAGTTGGTAGTCCCATGATTCCATTAAGCTCTCCTGGTCAGATGGCTTATGGGAACATGGCGAACATATCTTCCAGGGTTTCTATCAACATCTCTCGAAATCCTGGCACCATTGAGAATGTCTATATTGGGGCGGAATGTTCCCATGCTGAAATTCTCGAATATATCGAGCTATTCAAGGGATTCCGTGATATTTTTGCTTGGTCTTATGATGAGATGCCAGGTATTGACCCTCGAATTGTCGAACATGAGATTAAGACTTACCCCAATGCTAAGCCTGTTCGACAACGTTTACGCGCCATGAATCCTAGGAAAGCACCCGCCATTAAGGCAGAGATAGAGAAGCTGTTGAAAGCCGGTTTCATCTATCCCGTTCCCTTGACGGAGTGGGTTTCAAACCCCGTTTTGGTGGATACGAAGCAGGGAGCAATCCGAATATGCACTGATTTCCGTGATTTAAATTGTGCCTGTCCTAAGGATAACTTCCCCACACCATTTATAGATCAGATTTTGGATGAGTGTGTGGGTAGCGAGGTGTTCTCCTTTATGGACGGCTTTTCCGGGTATAATCCGATCCAGATTAAACCTGAGGACCAACACAAGACAGCATTTATCTGTCCTTGGGGAACGTTTGCATATCGGAAGATGCCTTTCGGCCTTAAAAACACCGAAGCTACATTTCAGCGGGAAATGACCTTGATTTTCCACGATCTCAAGTCTATTATTGAAGTATTTTTGGATGACCTCGCTGCTCATTCTCGTATGAGAATGCGTCATTCATATCACTTGAGATTGGTCTTCGAAATATGCCAGCACTATTCGGTTCGATTAAATTCTCATAAGTGCATATTTTGCGTGAAGTCAGGTCGTTTACTAGGATTCATCATTTCAAAGGAGGGCATAAGAGTCGATCCCTTAAAGGTTGAGGCAATACTTCAGTTGTCTCCCCCGAAGAACATTCGTCATATTCAGTGTTTGCAAGGTATGGCAAACTTCTCACAAAGATTTGTGGTTAATTTTTCCAATTTGACTAGAGGCTTCATGCGTCTCTTGAAGAAGGATACTCCCTTTGAATGGGATGAGCGAGCCCAGGATTCCTCCGATGCACTTAAGCGAGCCCTAGCATCGGCCTCGGTGATTAGTCCTCTGGATTATAGCCATGATTTCCTATTATATGTGGCCGCGTATTTAGAGACGATTGGTATGGTATTGGTTCAGGAGGATGAGGAGCTCCAGGATCATGTCAAATATTATCTGAGCCGAAACCTTATTGATGCAGAGATTCGTTATTCTCATGTCGAGAAGTTTGCTTTAGCAACCGTACATGCGGTTTAGCGTTTGAGACATTATATTCTCCTTCGCCAGACCTCGGTTGTGGCCCATGTCAATCTGTTTCAGTTCGTCCTCACACGAAGGATGATTGGGGGAAAGTATAATAAATGGATTGTCATCCTGCAAGAGTTCGATCTCGAGTTTGTTTCGGCAAAGTTGAAGAAGTCATTAATTTTTGCAGAGCTTATATCGGATTTCCCGAGCGAGGCCGAGGAGTTGGTTTGTGAAGATACGTTTGTCGATGAACACATCTTCTTAATCTCACTGTCTGACCCATGGTATGGAGATATCATAGTATATCTGCAAACACAGAGGACCCCTACTCACCTCTCGCGAGATGAATGATGACGATTACGTCATGTCTCTAAGAACTACCTTATAGTGGACAATACTTTGTACCGTCATGGGGTATATTCCATTTTACGACGTTGTTTAACTCATGAGGAGGCTCAGGTTGTGCTGAATGATTTCCATGGAGGGGCGTGTGGTCGTTATTTGTCTTGGATTTCTACATCTCAAAATATTTTGAGAGCGGGTTATTTCTAGTCGTCGATATTTAAACATTGTGTTGATGCGGTCAAGAGGTGCCACCCTTGCCAAGTGTTCGCACGGAATATGTGCTTGAAGCTTGCCCCGTTACATCCCGTTATCACCACCGGTCCCTTCACCAAGTGGGGGCTCGATTTTATGGATTGCAACCCAGCTTCGGCTGGGGGGCACCATCATATTATAGTGGCTGTGGATTATTTCATGAAATGGGCTGAGGCAATGCCTATAGTAAAATCCAACGGTGAGACAACCGCTCACTTCATATTCAACCAAATCATTCCTCGGTTTGGGATTCCAAAAGAGCTTGTCACTAACCATGGCTCGCACTTTCAGAACCGTATGATGGAAGAGTTGGCATCCAAGTTAGGGTATAAGCAAGAGCACTCCTCTTCTTACTACCCCCAAGCGAATGGACAGGTTGAAGCAGTGAGTAAATCACTTAAGTCCATTCTCCAACGAACCATCGCACAGAGCAAGACGAATTGGCATATTATGTTATACCCTGCTTTGTGGGCATATCGAACCGCGGTTAAGACTACCACTGGTTTTTCTCCATATCATCTTGTGCATGGAGTGGAGTCGATATTGCCGCTTGAATGCAAGATTCCTTCATTGAAGCTAGCTATGGAACTCTTACCAGACACTTCACCTTTGGAGGAGCATTTGGTCCACCTCGAGCAACTTGATGAGTAGCGTCGAGATGCCTTGGTGGCCCTAGAGGTTAATAAACATCGCGTTAAGGTCCAATATGACAAGTCTGTCCATCCAAGAGTGTTTAGTGAAGGAGACTTGGTCCTTTTGTGGGATCAATCGAAAGAACCCTTGGGGGCAGGGAAATTTAATCCTTTGTGGCATGGTCCTTACGTGGTCAAGCGTGTCTTAGAGAAGGGTGCCTATGAGTTAGTCGATTACGAAGGCACAGCTTTGGCAGAGCCTAGAAATGGGCTCTATCTCAAAAAATACTATGCATGATCATTAGCCAAGGATGCTTGTTGTATATTACTGTACAGCTTTGCATAGTTAGGTCTTTTTATTATCATGATCGGGTTTGTGATTAGTTTCCGTTTCTTTTGTCAGATGTCAATGGAATCTTCCACCTACATAGGATTCGCGGATGGTGCAAGCCGTCACACTCAGCACTCAGCCTCTACTGTTTGGGTGATTTATACTCCTATGGGTTAGGTACTGTCTTCAGGAGCTGTATGTCTACGGCCATCTTCCAACAATGTTACTGAATATAGTGTCGTTATCGAGCTTCTACAGGATGCCATTTCACATGGCGTTCTCTCTCTTGAGGTACGTATTGATTCGGAGTTAGTAGTGTCACAACTCAATGGTTTGTACCATGTTAGAGATCCGACGTTATTGAGAATATTCTTACGTGTGAGATTGTTAGAATGGCAATTTGACAGTATCACATATATACACATTCCAAGAAATGATAATCAAGTTGCTAACTCATATGCTAACTATGTGTTAGATTGGCATTTGTTTCATTCATAATAAATTAATCACAAACATTTTACACATGTAAATAAAGAAACCGATCACCATAAAACATTTTATATATATCAAAAATGTGGTAATACATAGTGTCATATACAAAAGTGGAGCTTTCAAAGCTTCCATCATATAATACACGGTCGTACACTCCTAGGTGTCTAATCCTGTGGAGGGGGAGGGTTGTGATCATGATATGTCATTACGGCTCTAGCTAGACGCCGGAATAAATGCACCCATGCGCGTGGCACGCCCACCACCTGTCACTGCATGGCCTCAGGAAAGTCCTCGACTTGTGCCATGGGAACTCTATGAGTCAGTCGCACGAAGTTGGTATGAATGCTCTGGAGCGTTCGATCCGCATCCACACCTGTGATGTCATCCCCTCTTCCCCTCCATCTATGACGTGGGAATCCCTCTGGTTGCCGTGGTCCCACATTTGCACATGAATGGTAGATGTCACTATGTGTTGTCACGCAAAAACATGTCTTTTTGATTCCACATAATCAAGAAAATACAAAAAAATTAAATAACTCAAAAAACTTTAAAAAGAGTGAGAGTCGAGATTCGGTACCTATCTCTCCATATGCTGATCCTGGTGGTAATGGCATGTCCGAATCTCCCCGAAAATCTATCCCTCCATAGGGGTAGTCATCTATGGCAACAATTTGTCGTCGCCACCATGGAAAGAAGTCAGCTGGATATGGGTTGGCCACCCTACCACCCCCCAGTCTACACATAACATCTACCCAACATCGTTGGGCAGGATCTCGAACCTCGTGGAGAGGAACATCCACTCTAAGGCTCAATCCTGGAACACGCTCGAAGAAAAACGTGCTCAATATGCTGCTAAACCCGAAGTTCCGTATCCTTCCTGACTTACACTCACTGAGCTGGTGTTTCATGTTGCTTAGTAGTGTAGTACTCCAGTCATATATGGCTGGTCTCATACACTCCACCGCATAGAACATCAGTGGCCGCGAGGCCTGATGGAGTGAGGCTAAGCCTGCTATCCTGCCCAGCGTCAGTAGGATGGCCTTTAGGCCCAGCACCTGTATAGCATTGGTGGGGACTTGAATTCCCACCTTCTCAGTATCTGGGTAGCAGTACATAGCTACGTACTCATCGATAGTAATCCCAGCACCTGGCCCACCTTGGGAACGAAGGTTCACCACCTCCCCTTGTCTAGATAGACCTGTGATAAAGTATATGTATTCCACCTATATGGTGAGAGACATCCCATCTATCCGGAAGGACTCTGAGTCTAGATCCCAATAGTTTACCAGCATCTCTAGTAGTCTTGGTTTGGCCCTCAAACCACCAAGGCACCAAAATTTGTAGAGTCCGCATGCTCGAAGAGCTTGTTGATCCCTCACGTCAGCCCTTACAGCTTCCTCTACTTCACCATGCTCACTCTCTCTCCATTCTAGCACCATCATGCAAGAGAAATTGCCATATTTCCCATTATATTCTTATAAATTCACTTGCGTGGTGTCATATGTGACTGTTTTGCAAACAGCCGCGTATGTATGCCGTTTCTAGCCTCTTTTCCACGTATAGCCAACCCTATACACAGAAAAAGCTTCGATATCCACGTGGGCCGCAGCGCTCATGTAGAGATGGCCTAAACTACCTCATTTCACCATGAAAATCAACAAAAATTATATTAAAATGCATGAGGAGAGCATGAGTAACTACCTGGAAGAAACGGTTGTGAATTCCGCCGGCTGGATCTTTTGGAATTTGCAGTTGAAAATCAGAGCTCCAATGGGTAAAAGTTTCAAATGATTTATATTTTTTACTATTTATAGAAAAATTTTCAAATATTTGAAAATTTTTACCCCCTTTTCCTATAGTTTTGACAGTTTCTAACCATTTTGGACTGTTTCTGACATAATTTGTGATGTAGAAGACCATTTTCAGTGCCATTTTAGCCATTGGATTGAACCGTTCGTACTGATCTCAGGTATAACCTATACACTGGCATATAGGTTAGGTTCACCACCATTTGCATCTTGCATGACATTATGACCATGTCACCATGACCTTAGGTACGAACCCACTCTATTATGACACGGAACCTTCTTGCTGCTTTAGAAGTGGCATGATGTGAGTGGTAGAGCTTCACCTTACATGGGTACCCTAGTTAGCGCCTTATTTGCATTTGGTGCCCATGCCGACGTTTTCTCCTTTAGGGTGTGGGAGTCCATTGTATAGTATTGCCATGACATTTCGCAAGAGCCTCATACTCCTCTTGATCTTATGCTGGCCAGTTTCCCTCCGGACCCCCCCTATGTCAAGTTGTGAATGCATTATCATGATATTTGCCTACCTTATTGATCTTTATGCCGGCTCCCCCTGACATTGCGTTTCAGCCATATAGCCCGAGCTTGTCTCATGTCTAGCCATGCAGAGCCATTTTATATATCCTTCGCAGCTTGATTTCCCTTTTTACAGGGAGGGGATTTTCCCCCGAGTGTCGATATCCTACACATGTATCCTTGCATTAAGCATAGGTATGTTCCATTGCTTGGAACTAGTTTTTTTTCCCTGATGACACTCGTCTCCTCCTAGTTTGTAACTATAAAGCTAGTTTATTCTTTTTTCAAGCTTTTCAAATAACTGAAAAATTCCCAAAAAAAAATCAAAAAACCAAAAACCCGGACAAGGAAAGATGTTATCTTTGGCAGCTGTCGAGTCGTGTCCCCTTCGAACAGAGCACTATATATCACATCCATTGGTTGGGTTATAGTTTGACTTAGGAGCTGTACTCATTTATCTGAGTTTATCTCCACCGACTGGTTAAGCTTCCAGTCCATATGGAGCCTCTGTTGATGCCTCCTGTGTCATAGAGATATCCCAGTTTGTATATCGAGTCTATGCTGCCTTCATTCAGTCACCATACGTCGTTATGCTCTTGTTCGAAGGAAGTTGAAACCTGTGTCAGCCATTCCTCAGTTATATTGACTTTGCATGTCAGCCATTCCCGGTATAGTTACTGGTTCGTGCACCTTATGATCGAGTCCTTCCACATTAGAAAACTTTGCTGAGTACCTCGTGTTGGATGATGGGGGATGCCTTAATGCCCTCCTTCTAGCGGATTTCATCCCATCGACTTCAGATCATTTATTCTAGGATTGGAATCTAGAGTCCTTTTGAGTGCCTTGAGACTTGCAGTCATCAGTGGCAGGTTCTCTCGCCATCGACAGTTTCTTGGGAATACATCAATGTCCCCTGATCGATGGATTCTCTCAAGTGTTCGACCTCAACACATCTATTCACACTTGTTAGTTTGCACTCTAGTGCCTTGATTCCCATTTTCATTATCGGTGGGTAATCTCGTGTTTGTTAACGGTATACATCAATGACCGGTAATCAGACGATGGACTACTATGTTCGACCTCGACACCTCTATTCACATAGTAGGACATGTACTCGTAGCGGTTTGTGTAGAAGACCTTCTAGACTAGTGGCATCTCTTATATGTTACCTCCTTGATCGTGCCAGTGTTCATGAGATTTTAGCTCTCATGACTTCATTCCAGTGTATGTCAGACATTTCTAGCCACTATGGAGATCTTGATCTATTGTATATCTTCAGCCATTTTGGAGATCATGGTCCTTTGTATATCTTCATCATGGAGATTCTGATCTATGTATATTGTACGTGACGATGACCACATATGTGATATCATGTATTATGCCTATTCATGGCCATTGTACTCTTATGTATTCCGGACTGCTATATGTACTTGCAGTTATATGCAGAGTTGTATTGTTGTACTATGCTGATTGGGTGGCTGGTCTTCCATTTGGGATCCTTCATCACTCCACTTCTGGGATGGACTTATAATGTATTTCGGCCATCGTATGACCCCTCTAACCTCACACATTAGGGGGCATCTGTTATAGTGGATTTCACCACTCCAGGTGAATCACCCTTTGTATGGCCTTCCCCTGTCCCGCTACAGACTCTTTAGACCCCATGGAATATCTTTTATCCTTTGATGTTTCCTTGATCATCCCTAAAACTATATGAAAAATGATATATGCGTCTTTTTACCCGATAATCGCGTACATACGTGGGTTTGACCCATATAACCGAATACATCGAGATGTGTGCATAATCCAAATCCTTTTGGAGTTTTCCTTGACATGGATCCGACTCATTCGACTCCTGGCCTTCCATATGCCTTGAGATCGCTCGAATTCGACCCTTCATTATCCCTTGTGAAGCTATAGAAGGAACCCCTTGGTACATTGAAGGCATATAGAGAGATTGAAAGCAACAAAACTATAGTCCATTGTTGCCGGAATTTATACTTGAGTCTACATCCCTTTGTCCCTTTGGAGCACTTTTGTGTTCTTCCCAAGCTTGCCTTTTGCTAGTGAGCTTGCTATCGTGAGATGGAGGATTGAGGTGGTGGACGCCCGAGTGGGGGATTCAGTTTCTCCGGTTTGCAGACGTGCCGTCAGAGGTTGTATCTATCTTGTAATCTCTGATTTATATTAATAAGAACTATCTTTTCCTGTCCAATGATGTGTATTTGATTGAATATTGTATCCATTGGAATATGTCAAATGATTTTACATTATTGATTATATATGCTAGAATAGATCTAACACCATGATATATAGTATGCTTGTATTGTTTACTTGTTGTTGAGGAAGTATTATATCAATTCAAGCTGAAGATTGGAAAGCTCAATGGGGATCTACTTCAACCGTTCAGAATAAGGTACGAGGTCTGATCGTTTAGTGTTAGACATTTTATTCCTATTGCATATTGGGAAAGATTGATTTCTGGAGTCAAAGCTATCTGTTGTGGTACCCCAAGCCATAGGAATTTCTCTACATAACACTATCTACCTTTCCTTTTTCTTTGCACCATGATGATTTCCCATAAAATTCAATGCGATAACGAAGCTGGAGGTGAAGTTGGAGTTGATTATGTAAATGTCATTGATCATGAATCCCCTAATTTTTTAGTGTTGGCTAGGGAAACTATATGGGGTGGCATCAAACCACAATCATCATCATCAGAAGGAGCATTCATCAATTGTTCCAAAACCAATGCTCCATCTCCAAATTTCCTTCCTCTCAATTGCTGCCCCAATTCGTACATAAGTTATATATATTTCTCTTGTCACAATAATGGGACAACAATTGAAAGTTATAATGCACATAAACAAGATCTTTAACCATTTTATATTCACCTTGTTTTTTCTTACACTATGGATGAACTTGTGGTTTCTAAAACACCTTTATGTTGAAGAAGTATTCACCACTTTGTGAAAAAACATGTGTCATCAAAACATTATAGATGTGGGTTAGAGTTTCCATGCATGTTCCACCGATTGAGAAAAAATAAATTCCCTCAATATTCAATAGCATGGATGATCCCAAAGAAATGGTTCTAATTGGTAAAGTGGTTCAAAGCATTTCCAACCGCCCCCCCCCTCCCTCAAGTCATGTTGGAATTTTTGTGTGTGTGGGGGGGGGGGGGGGGTATTTCCAAAACCCCCCCTAAAGGTGCTTTTGAAGGTGGTTGTTGGTTGTGGAGCTTGATCTTCCAAATCTAGAGATATTATTCAGCTGTGTTTGTAGACCAGGTTTACAATACAGTCATTCTCCAATTTTGGGGATCGGGGCAACGACTTGAAAAAGGGGGTTCGAGGGAAATGCCCCCTAGATACGGGGGTTTGGGGGCAGCACCTGTTGTACAGGATTATGCACCTAATAACCTAAGGTCTGGGGTTACCAACATACTCAATTACTTGTAGACAATTGACTTCTAAAGTACAGAATAACAAATAAGAAGATCAAAAGGACTTACTTGTTAAACGAAGGTCGATCCTTGCTAATCTTCTTCTTCTCTGTTTCACTTCCAAAGTCTTCAAGATTGCTCTTCTTTCACCTGTCAAGAAACACTTTTCCAGATACAAGATGATTCATATATGTATAAGCAGGTTAGATAAATCACATATAAGATGCATAAGCATAAACATTCATCAAACCAATACACATGAAACACATATGGAAGAAGTAATATCTTTATTATCAATAATGGAAAGAGTTCAGATACAACCCAATGCCTGAGACAAGGACTCCTCTGCAACCAAAGGATTCTAAGTTCCACTGCTCCAAAGACTTCTGTATAAAATCCACCAGCATAACTTTGCTCTAAAAGTGTAAGTAACCAACACCCTCCCCAAAGCCTATATTTATATGTGTGAAATAAGGCAGTTCTCGAAGGTTAGGGAAGTTGTAGCAGTTAAGGAAATTAAGTTAAATGGATTAAATAATCACCCATTAGAGCGTGATTTTATGTTTTAATGTGAAGAGACACATTCGCGGGTCTTGTTGCACCTGCAACAATTTCCGAAAATTCTAAAAAATTTTAGGACCCTCCTTCACTTTGAATAAGTTGGTTTTCTTCCTGTTTTCAGTCTGGTGACTTTTGGTCTATGAATTTTCGGAATGTTTTACAGCTGTTTGAATTGATATTAATCGATCTGTCCTGCTCCTTTAATGCTTGAAATAATCCCATCCTTGATCGAGCTCATCGTTGTTTTTGCATATCTTTCGAAACCGTTGTGAATCGGGAGTTAAGTTTTTTTGACTTTCCGTCGTTGCGGGTGAGTTTCGGTTCTCTGACGTGTCGGATGGTTTTTGATTCTTCATCGAGAGTTGAGTCTTGTGTTCTTCCCGCCATTGCGGAGGTTTCCTGCGTTGTATTTCACCGTTGCGGGTGGTTGATGATTCTTCACTGTTGCGGGTGGACTTTTGTTCTGAGTCGGAAGAGGATGAGTGTCTCTTTGGCCGCCGTTGCGGGCGGGTTATCATTTGGTCTCTGGCATTGCGGACCATTTGGGGGTTCTAAGGTTTTGTTTCCTCGCCAATCCATATGTATCGGAGCTCTTTACCTTTTGTTCCCTCCGCCATTGCGGGCGGGTCTGATTTTCGGTTTTCCGATGTAGAGTCTCCGAGTGGCCGATGTGAGTTACGCCCGTTGTTTGTTATGCATGCCTGCCGTTGCGGAGGAGTCCGGGCTCTTGGCTTCCGATATAGGTCCCCACCGACGCCCGATATTTTGTTTACACGCTCTATTCGCCGTTGCAGGTGAATTGATGCTGGGAACTATCCGCCGTTGCGGTAGGTCTGGGATTCTCGCCGCCCATTTCACTTTCGTTCCCCGCCCGATACGACTCGTTACTCGTGCAACTCTTTATATATACGAGGGTAGGGGTTTTTAATTTTTTATTGTTGTTTTGCACCCGATTTGTCGTTATCCTTGCCGCGCTGTCGACCCTGCGAACCTTGTGGAGCTTCGTGCTTGTACCCGCATCCAGGTGTCGGTTGGAAGCTCAACCGTTGTCGCCTCATCAGCTGCGCATCACTGCCAGGTAGGATCTTTACCGCCCTGCCTCATGCTTTTCAAGGTTTTGATTGGGTGATTTTTGCTGCGGTTGGGGTGTTGCTAGGATTATGTCCCCGTAGTCCCTTTTTCTCTCACACACGGAGTTTTCACCCGCGGCTAGGGTTGCCATAGTCGTTTCCCCTTGCATGTTGTGCCTACATTTTAAAAATTGCCGATTGGGATAGCAGTTTGCGGTTAGAGAGGGGGGAGTCAGTTTTCCTTTATAGAGCCCTCGTAGTATCTTTTGACCTCGGCCGTTTTGGTTCGCCCCGCGCACAGTGGATGAAGGCGCGGTGCAGGCGGCCATTATGCCGCCTGCACCTGGTTTTTCCTTTTTAATAATGAGGCCCATGGAGAGGTTTTACGGTGGTTTTCTTGTGATCGAATGTTTCCTCAGCTGTTGTTTTTTCCCATTTACCAGGTTTCGAACCCCAAACTCTGCCCACGCCACCCCGCGCAGTCCTCGTTTTTTGGCTGTCTAAAACCCTAGGGCTGTGCCGCTATATTGTTTACGATTTGAAGGTAGCATGGATGTTGGAACTGGTGGGAGTTCCATGTGCAAACAATTGTTGTTGATGCCCGTAGTATCTAGCCGCACCGATGTAACTACTTTCCCGCGAGCCGCATAGGCTATTGCAGTATTTATCCTTGATAACACCATGTCGTCGAAATATTTGAGTTGTGGACAGTTGCATTTGCACCTTGCATTTAAGATTCATACTTGTGCTTTATGAGTTATTTTCAGGAGAGAAATGGCATACTGTGAGAAAACAAAGATTAAATTCTAGACCAGATGATGATTGATCAAGTTTTAGTATCATACAGCAGAAGGACATTGCTCATTATATTGCCCAGGACTGAGTCTGTTTATGCTAGTAGTTTTGATAATCATGGCATGCTTGGGTTGTGCATACATGCATCGGTTTCTAGGCCTGCTTTCACTTTAAATGGCACTCTGCATATGATGTGCATATTTTGCTTCAATGTATTGCTATCTTGGGAAAAGGGCATGCCACATAATGGTGTAGCTTTAATGCTGTCTCAAACATAGTTGATAAGCTTGATATTACGCAACAGTGGTAGATTGTTCAGAATTGTGTATGCTTCACATAAATCAAGTCATGAAATATTGCACCCTAGTCTCAAGGCATTATAGAGCTGTGCAATGCATGCATTTGTTGCACAGATTATTATCATACTAGACATAGGATAATAGCACATTGCACAGTATTGCATATTAGCTCAATTCTTCAGCCTGAAGGGTTTATGTCTTAATTTCATTACAAGTCATGATACACTGGAGAAAGAATAAACTACTGCACAATGTTCGCAAATTCGAATTATTGCTTAATGTCATAATGTTATACATGGCAGGAAGAACTTACAATGTCTAAAAGGAAGAAAAAGAAGGCCCCTATGGTCGAAGAACAATCAGCAATAGAGGTCGTCACATAGACAGAATATATATATGAGGACACCCAATGTGTCTCGGGTGTTGAACCTGAGTATAAATGGGATGAGATATACAGATTGATTTCCCGCAGGGAAGTCCCAGACATGGGTCTCGAAGAAGAGCCCATTTATGCCAATATAGAGAAATCCGCCATCATGAAGGTGGCTACCAGACCAGAGCTGTTCCCATGCTCTGATGTTATGAGATGGATTCTGCCACACACAAACAGCAACACCATTCCTTTAGGAAATGTCGAAGGTTAGGGCTATGCTGCATTTAGCCCAGGATATGTGGCGCTGGCTTACCACCTGCCAGAGCCTCAAATATTCCTCTCAAATGATTGGTTGGATAACCTCAGGATGGATTTAGTGGAAACCCTAAAGAGAATTCTCTTGCCAGGAAAGCTCTATCGACACAGAGCAACCGAGGATTATGATACAACGAGCTTAAGAGCTCCTTACAGATTTGTAGCTCTGATGCTAAACAGGATCTTTGGTAGAGCCAGTGGCAGACTCTTCAAATTTGAATGGGTCCCCATTATGTTCCATGTGGAAACCCAAGGAACAATCTTCAACTGGGCCAGCCTCGTATCAAGTAGTCTCTCTTCTTGCGTAGCTGCAACCTTGGGAGGAGGAGAAGCCCGGAAGAAATCTGAATTCTATATGAGTTCCATTTTGATAGACTGCATACTATGCAACCATCCTTTCCCCGGCCTCAAGTGTGCCTGGGATAGGGAAAGAATGCATGTATATGCAGCTTACAAACCACTGTGGGCTCATCAGTACCACAGTTATTACAAAGAAGTATGTGAGCATTTCATTATGCCACTATACAAGCTTATCTTCCGGAAGGAATGTGACTGCATGTCGGAAGATGCTATGCAGGTAATAGAGGAGTATGGAGATTATTTCTTGACAGACAATGGTATGTATCTTAGAATGTATGGAGGCTCGAAGACACCTTATCTGCTGCCAAAGTATGCAACGAATTATGTAATCCATAAAGTGGTGGTCAGACAAGTGTTCATTGATGGAGTGGGTCATTTCCTGTCCCAGCATAAGAAGGCTGCATATCCCCCTCTACCTTTCAAATTAGGTAGCTGCAGATTCGCCAATGTGAAACAAGCTACCGAATTCATAGAAGAACTAGGGAAGTTCCATTTTGGGGAGATGCCTTTCCGGCGCAATGACACTCTTGGTAAAGTGGCTGAGCACTGCAAGAAGCATAAAGTGTTCTTTGAATATACCCATCATTATGATAAGGATGAATCTGTTTTTTGGAGAGCTCCAAACATGACAGCACTCTGCAGAAGATTCAAACCAAAGAACCCCACCAAAGGTAGAAAAGGGGCAGAGCAGGGCAAATATGAACAAGCCATAGTTGAAGAAGCAGCCAAAAGGATAGGGGAGGAAGCTCAGAGGCTGGAAAATGAGGCTGCAGAAGGGAGAAGAAGAGAAAAGGAAATCTACCCAGGAAGGAGCTGAACTAGCAAAAGAAGCAGCCAGAGAAACAGAAGAGGCAGCCAGGCAAGCAGCCGAAGAAGCACAGAGAAAACTAAATGAAGAGCTCCAAGGGCAGGAGGCTAAAAAGATAAAGTTAACACAATAGTCATCCTATGAAACACCAACAGGGCAGAGTCAGGAAGAGGAAAACCCTAAGGTGCAAATCCTTCAAGTACCTACTGCTAGCACTCCTGTAACCCCTATGATCCAAATAGTTCCTTTCGTTCAGAAGAAGGGGGAAGAAGTCCCTGATTTCAGTACTGTATACTATGACAGGACCACTAAAAGAATAATGAGGAGGACGAAAAAGAAGGTGGAGGCAAAAGATCTATCAGGGAAGATGGTCACAGATACAACAGTCATGTTAGGGACATACAAAGATCCTATGCTCACGATAAGAGCTGGGGATGCACTAATTGATGCCTCCGCTGATAATATAAAGAAGGTGATGATTGAATTAGAATCATCTAAGAAGACCACTGCTCAGCTAAAAGACACACTGAGACAAGAAAGAGGAGAGGGTAGCAGACTTAAGAGGAAGTATGAACACGTGCTAAGGGAAATGGAATCCACAAAGGGTGAAATCCATGCCCTCTAGGTAGAGGCGCAAGCCAAGGAAACAACACAAGAGGCTCTAGAAAATGCGCAACAGGAAGTCCAAGATTTGAAAAATGAGAAGGAACAGTTGAGGGCAAAAGTGGAAGACCTAGAGGCGCAGCAGTATATTATCTATGAATCCAATACTGCATACATCTAAGGACTGAAAGAGCAGTTGGCCTCTCTGACTGCTGAACTGGAGACAGCAAAGGAACAGCGAGTCGATCTGCAACCGTTTAAAGAATATATCCTAGCACAAAAGGCTAAAATGCTGCAGCTGCAAACTGCTTTGGAAGAAGAAAGATGCAAAGTTCTTCATATGGACAGCAGGTTAGAGGAGATCATAGAAACTTCCTCCTATTTCATAGACAGGTCCCAAGATGTTCTTGAGGTCTTGAACGCCATATTGGCAAGACTAGAAGATGATGCCGAGATTCCAGGAGAACTACCAGCTAAGGATCATCAAACCCTCAGGAGAGATCACAGCCTAGCGGAGTTTGCCATCAGCACTGCTGAAGAATTTAAGAAGGCTGTCCGAAGGACACAGGTAGCATGCTCAGAATATTTTAAAAGGTTCCTTAATGCATATAACTGCTGCCAGACAGAGGCTGACCTTAGGTTTGAAGAGTTCCCGGATCATGAAACCTTTGTGGACATATTGCAGAAAGGGCATCAAGATGCAGAGGCCAGGACGCAGTAGATTCAATCCATTGATGCCATAGTACTGAAGAACGAAGTGGATCACGCAGCCGTTAGCATACAGATTCTAGAAGACCAGCTTCAGTTGAGCCCAGCAAGGATCGAGGCCATCAAGAACCAAGTTGACAAGTTTGAAATTAACATCCAGTTCCTAGAGCCATGCGCTTTTGAAGGCCTCGCTGCTGAAGCAACAGCGTGGAAAAAATTCTTTGAAAACCAAGCAGGATCCTCCTCATAGAGGAGCGGTCAACTTTTTATTAATGTAATATTTTTGTAAAAGTTTTGAGAAATGAAGCGGTGGGAAAGCAAAAGGTTGGGAAGCCCAAAGGTCACTTTGGGCAGCCCAACCATTTTGACTTTTTGTATAAAAGTAGGAAGCGTAGAAGCAAAATGGGATTTTTTCCCCAGTAAGACTGGAAGGTTGTTGTAAGAAGAACTATTTCCTTTTGCAATAAAAATTACAGTTTGCCTATTGAAAGAAGATCGGTGGGATTTCAAATGTTTTTCCATGGATAGTCGAAAGATGAACTACTTTGTTTTTCAGCATTGTATCCGTGAATCGTGAGATCGTTCTAACTTATGACCTATGTCTTGTTTAAATGATTTCTGATTTATTTTATGAAATAACCACCATGAGTAATGCATGCTTATTACGAAACAATTGGTTAGCTAGTTGTGGAAATATCTCTCATCGTTCATGCTAGTAAAAGTAAATGTCAGCTATCTGTAATTGCTTTTATCATCTATGCACATCCGCATTTCTCATATTTATTAAATATAATTTGGCTCCCCGGGGATAGGTAAATAGAGATAAACAGGTAGGCATATAGATAGGTAGTCATTTTATCTCATTCCTGCATGTGTGATTCAGATGCATGGCAAGCCTAAGACGAGAGGTAAGAACCTGCGCATCACATTGTGAATACTCCTTGCATCTTTCACCATCCTGCATAATCAGTTAGATACTTGCATTTAACATTTAAGACAAAATACAAATTCCGGTGGACCGGGCCGCAACCGGTAAACCCTTGTTGTTACTTTGACCTATGGTAGCCGGACCGTAAAACCGGACGGATTCCCTATACCAAACAGTCGACGGGCTAGTTTGGAACGTTGATTGGGGAGAATCCCTTACTGTTGTCGCCTACGAATTTCTAGGCCCCAACAGGTCTGTAGTAGAGAAACCCGTGAATGATTCGTGACTTTGTATAAGCACAACCCGCGAATACATGGATTCACGTCTTGCTACAAAGGAGACTCACGAGTGATGCGCGAGTTGTATATAAAGAGAGTCGCGAATACATCTCAACATGGAAAAAATGGCAAAGTGACTAGCTAGATGAATGAAGCATGTATTTCAAGACAAGCCAAGCTATAGTGTTTTAGGCAAACCTCTATCCATAAGTGTCCTTTTGTGTGCCAACATGAGGGATGTCGGCACTCGGACAGAGAGGTACCATTTGGGTGTATAACAGATGCCCCCTAATGTGTGAGGTCAGAGGGGAACGATGGCCGAAATACATTATATTATTTATCTTCAGGAGAACTCAGAAATCCAATGGAGCAGAGAGAGTACCTGAAACAAAACATAGTAATGTCATATACAAAGTTACGTCTGAGGATGCTATGTTCAATTTACTAGAACATTAGCTCCTTTACAATTTTTTATTACATCATATGATACGGGTATAAACCACGTATATTACAAAGGTGGATCAAAGCCACAATATACAATAATGATGAGTCTTCAAAGATCTGGAAGCTATGTAGATAGATCGAACATAATCTTGCACAACTTATTCCATATGTGAGGGACTAAGGTCTTCATAAAGGATCCCAAAGAACCAGTACAATCCAAGCCATGTGAATAAGGGTAAGCTGAAGTCGAACATGGAAAGGATTCAACAGTTTGTCAACTAGTAGGTGATAATTGACAACTGAAGCAAAGGAGTTCACCAATGATGAAAGTGAATCCAGAGGTATGATCATCAAAACTCTAGGTCTTCGTCATCAGGAAGTACTGAAATGGAACCATGCTGTGATAAGGAAGGAAATAGATCCTCTAACGGATCACAAGAGTGACTCGGAACTGGGCAAAAGAAGGGAGACACAAATAGATAACAGATATAACAATGATGGGATCATGTTATAGATCAGATATTGGGTAAAGTCCTTGAATAGTGAGCACAGCACAGAGATGACCCAAGGCAGCATACAACAGATAGATAGAACAACTAGACTTATCTGTCATGTAGGAGACATGATCAGATTCCCCAAGATAATGGACAAGAGGAGGAGTAAGAAACTCAAAGTGATAGCTGAACACAAGTGTATACTGAAACATGGATATCGAAAAACAAAGAGTGCTATGTTCAAGGATGACATGCTGCCATTACTGAAAACAAGAGAAAACTCCTTCCTTACCTTCCCTGTTAAATTTTAACGAGTCCAGGAAAGTAAACTCGGTTCCCTCTTCATTTTTTAACAAGCTTGAAGAGATGGGAAAATAATGCTTGATACACTGATTCGTGGATTTAATGATCCCGAACTAGTACATGCTCATCCAGTATTTTCACATTTAGAGAGTCTGAAAATGCCAAAGAAGACTCTAGGGGGGTCCTTTTTCGTCCAATTTAGTCTCCTGAGGCCGAAAAAGTATAAAACAAACCACAGAAGAACTCTCTTAACTTCCGAAGAAGAAAAGGTGAACCTTTTTCGTACTTAGTCAGGGAGGTCCAAAAAAGGTTAAATTACCACCTACCCAACACTCCTTCCAGAACAACATAGAATAGCTTGAGTTTTACGAGTGTGAAGGAAAGAAGAATCACTCGGAAAGATCCATTCGGTTACAAGAAATGGGGCTTACAACAATAAACTCGTTGCTTTGTTCTTTAGTGTTTAACGAGCATGACAAAGACAAAAAGTACACTCGGAATCTTTTTCATGTTTGGGTCCAGAGCACGAAAAAGAGAAAACTAAGCTCAAACAGGGTGTTCCTTTTTCGTAAATTTAGTCCCTCAGGTCCGGAAAAGTGATAAACCTATACCTGAGAATACTCTTCTCAATTCAAAAGAAAAGAGAGTGATCCTTTCTCGTATTATTACGCATGGTTAAAGAAAGAGATAACCTACCACCAATGTGGATGCCCGTTCACATATTCTTAACGAGCTTGAACAGATGAGATAACTCGGCAGTCAAGTCTGGTTTGAAGGAGTCAGACCTGGGCCTAAAGAAACTCCATAAGGTCGGGGAGTCCTATAAAGGGATAGCTTGTAAAAAGAGATTCTGAAGAAGCTCTATTTGGCGTGAAAAATAGCTATGAGGAAACCCCTGGGCCTGAAACAGTGACGGTATGAGCACAAAAGAATGACAAGGGCATAAAAATATGATACTCATGAAATACAGGTCCTAGCCACGGAGGAACAATGGTAGAGACAAGGGACTAATGGCTTATAATACCATAGTCCGTGGCAAAACGTTGAATACTAAGGTTAATGTGGAGTGATAAGATACCAACATGTGTTGGAGAGAGCAAAACCACCCTATAGAAGCATCAACACTTTGTAAAAGATGGTAAACCTGTTCCAAGGCACAAAGAGGGTGATATTAGTTGATGGACCTTTCAAACTATATAAAAAGACCCACTTTATGAAATATTATTTCTATAAATAGTTTGAAAATTAAAACATTTCTCACCATTTGAACTTTTTGAACCAAAAAGGAAAGTTTACCCTCTACCTTCGATCGATCACCGTGAACAATTGGACCGTCAGAATTGGAATCCGTCAGCTTCAGGTAATTCTACACCCTGAACTCATCAATTTGATCCGAACAAATATTAAATTTAAAGGTGAATTCAGTATTTTACATCATCCTAAATTATGTCAAAACACATGCGCAGGTTGCCAAGCATAATAGTCGCGAATACGCATTTCATTCGCGAGTTGTTGAACAGGAGGGTCGCGAATGCTGCACTTATAGGGAAAACTTCAAAAAGTATGCAAAAATTTTAAATTTTTATGATGAAATACTGAACCAAATTATGTGTATTTTCCAGGAAAAATATGGTGCTGGAGTGGAGGGAAAGAGAGCATGAAATAATGGATAATGCGGCGCTCCAAAGCGCGCCCACAATACACGCATTGAGGACTTGTGGGCTACTGAAGTTCTTTTGTACATCGCCCATGCGGGCAAATGTCCGCTTACTGGAATTCATGGTCAATTACTCGGATCATGACATGGGGATGTTCAATATTCAAGGTGATACCTTAGAGATTACCATGGAAGATATATATTTCATAACCGGGTTATCACAACAGGGGGCACCGGTGAACTTGGAGGGAACTGGCAGGGGCGGGGACCCCTTGAGTGTCCAAAACTATGTTGACATGTTCTGTACACCGGGTATGCAAAAGAAGGGCAGCAGTGTTATTGTTGCAGAAATCCAGGATTTCACACTCCAGGTACTAGCTAGTACTATTGTGAGACTTTCAGGATCATCAGGACTACATATGGCCACCAGGAATCAAATGAGGGTGGCAGTTGATTGCTTTAGAGGTGCCCTCTATGGTTGGTGCTCGGGAGTGCTCCCCATCATGAAGAGGCAACTATCCGACTGCAGGAGAGGAAGATGCAATAATTTTGGCTATGCTAGCATACTAGTAGCGTTCTTCTTCGAGAGAGTACTAGCTATGAGCCTTGCGATACCACTATAGGTCAGACATCCCCGTCAGCCGAGGCTGAGCCGATGGGGAGACATCTTCCTCCGTCAAGGAGGAGGAGACATAGTACATAGCATTTACAATGATGACTTTTATATATGGTGGGAATGACAGCTGCCAGCGTTGGAGCAGTTTCCATACGCTGGGATGGATTTCTGTGGTGATCCCGACCTTGTCCTCCCTCCAGGAGGAATATGGGGCGAGATGGGTAAGTGATTTTTAATTTTTTATCATTTTCAAATTTTTATGAATTTTCAAATGATAGTGATATACATATGTAGAAGTATTAATCCGATTTATGTGTCAAAATGCAGATATTGGACCAGTCCGCCCTAAAGGGCACCCGCATATGTTCGTGCATCCGGTTGTAGGAGGAGACCCAGGATTGGTCCGGGTACTAGAGGGGAAGCTGGCCAGGCTGACCCAGCGAGTACCTACGATACAGATTGAGCATATACCTATAGCCATGCAGGAGTTTGTAGTAGGGGTTCCACCTGTTTGGCTACGTCTGTTCAGGCGAGTAGCTAAAGC
>LPNX010013317.1:1338575-1417424 GCA_001517045.1 Pseudotsuga menziesii | reverse complement strand
TTGTGTTACAGCTCCATTTTCAGTCTCCATTGTTGATAATTTTGCATGATCAATTGTTAATTGTTGTGGGTGAAATTAATCTACTGCAGGCCTAAATTTATACAAAGCACCACCCGCGACAACAAGCTGTCCTATGGGAGAATAGATAACCCATGCTGCTGAAGCTAGGTTACGAGTGTGACGACTGGCGCCATCAGCGAAACCTACATACATTTCGGAAGACATCTGCAACAACCAACATATAATATAAAAAAAAAAACTGACAATCTATTGTACATAAAATACATACAATAAAAATACAAGAAAAAGTGCTAAGCCTAAGCATAGTACTTCTTTAGGTAGAGCCCATTTCTAGGCTTAGGCAACTTATTCCCATCATAATCCACTAATTCATATGCGCCTTTACTCAATAATTTCGACACGACATAGGGTCCTAACCACATAGCCTTGAATTTTCCTGCCCCCAGAGGTTATTTATCTTGGTCCCAGAGCAAGACAAGTTCCCCTTCAAAGAAAACCCTAGGTTTGACCATTTTATCATATTGAGATTTAACCCTATTTTTATGAGCCTGATTGGCAGTCAACGCATCTCTACGTTGCTCATCAAGATGTTCTATATGTACTAGACGTTCTTCAAGATTAGTCGTATCAGGTGACACATGAATGGCTATCTGCAAGGACGGGATTTCGCATTCAATCGGAGTAACTGCTTCCACCCCGTGAACGAGTTGGAAAGGTGAATAACCCGTGGCAGTATTAACATTAGTTCTGTAATCCCAAAGAGCAGGATATAACATGATGTCCCAATTAGAGCGGGCTGCATCAATTGTCCATTTAAGGATAGTTTTTAAAGTCTTGTTTACAGCCTCAACTTGACCATTTGCTTGCGGATAGTATGGAGAAGAGTGTTCTTGTCTAAATCCGAGCATTGTAGTCAGTTCCGTCATCATATTATTTTGAAAATGACTACCATGGTCAGTGACAATCACTTTGGGAATACCAAACCTACGGCAATAATTTGATTGAAAACAAAGAAAGCTGTTGTTTCCCCGTTGTCTTTGAAAGTCGGCATTGCCTCTGCCCATTTCGTAAAATAGTCAACAGCGACAATGATGTATTTATGCCCCCCAGCCGAGACTGGGTTGCATGTCATATAATCGATCCCCCATTTCATGAAGGGGCCTACAAAGACAACAGGAAATAACAGAGCAGGATGCGACCGCATTTTTCTGGTGTAAAGCTGACACGGATGACAGCGCTTCACGGCTTCCACACAATCTTTAAAGATCGTGGGCCAGAAATAACCAGCACACAATATCTTCTAGGCCGTTGATAACCCAGATAAATGACCCCCACATGCTCCGCTATGGGAATCATTTGGGACAATCTTCGCTTCCTCATGAGTAAGGCAGCGACACAAGACGGAATCTACCCCTCATCGATATAATGTATCTCCGATAATGAGGTAGTTCTTGGCATGAAGGCGTAACTTACGTCGTTCCTCCCTAGAGTAAGCGGCAGGATACTTCAAAGTCTGGAGATATATAAGAATATCCCTGTACCAAGGATCAGAGGTGGATATGAGGAAGATGTGCTCATCTAGGAATGAGTAATCTTCCACCGCTACATTTTCTTCGGTGGGAAATTCTGCTATTAGCTCAGCAAAAACTAAGGAATTTTTAGACTTAGCGGATTGGAAATCCAAGTCAAACTCTTGGAGAATGACTATCCACTTGTTAAATTTTCCCCCAACAATCCGTCGGGATAAAACATATTGGAACGGATTCACATCCGCCACTACTGTGGTGGTCCTGAGTAAAATTTAGTGGCGTAACCTCTGCACAGCATAAACAACTGCTAAGGCTAACTTCTTGATGTGGGAGTATCTAAGCTCAGGTTCGGCCAAAGCACGACTAAGATAATAAACGACATGATCAACGAGCTTATCGTCCTGCTGAACTAGCACTACCCCAATGGTCGACTCTGACATGGCCACATATAATATAAAATCCCTAGAATAATCTGGTGGACGTAATAAAGGAGCCGACAGCAAAGCTTTTTTCAATGCCTCGAACGCAAGTTGTGCGGTTTCATCCCATACAAATGGGGTGTCCTGCTTGAGCAAGCGCATGAAACCTTTAGTGATCTTGGCATAATTAATGATAAAACGTCGAAGAAATTTGGACTTTCCTTGCAGGCTTTGAAGTTTCTTGAGAGAACGCGGAGGAGGCAGATTTACAATGGCCTCAACTTTCAAAGGATCCACCTGAATGCCTCTATTAGAGACAATGAATCCGAGTAATCTACTTGAATCGACGTAGAAAACACACTTGTGGGGATTCAAGTGAATTTTATAGTATCTGCATCTTTCAAAAATCAACCTCAAATGATCTGGATGTTGGACTCTCTTACGAGAATGTGCAGGCAGATAATCAAGGTACGGTTCGACAATGGCTTTTATGTCGTGAAAAGAAAAGTTCATGGCTCGTTGAAAGGTATCCCCAGCATTTTTCAATCCAAAGGGCATTTTTCTATACGCAAATGTACCCCAAGGGCAAATAAAAGCAGTTTTATGTTGGTCTTCCAGTTTGATTTGGATTTGATTGTAGCCGGAGAAACCATCCATAAACAAGAACACCTCACTCCCCGCACATGCATCTATGATCTGGTCAATGAATGGTGTGGGGTAATTGTCCTTAGGACAGGATTTATTGAGGTCTCTAAAGTCTGTACAAACACAAATAGTCTTTTGCTTTTTATCAACAGGAACAGGGTTGGATACCCATTCAGTCAAAGCTATGGGATATATAAAACCAGCTTTCAAGAGCTTTTCAACTTCTGCCTTCACAGCCGCCGCTTTACACAGGTTCACGGGTCTTAATTTCTGTCGAACTGGCTTAGCATCAGGATAGGTTCGGATTTCATGTTGGACAATAGATGGATCAATACCTGGCATCTCCTCATATGACCAAGAAAAGATATCGCGGAATTCCTTGAAAAGGGCAGTGTAGATGGCAATCTCCTCTGGAGAGCAGTTTGCACCTATATAGATGTTTTCCATGACATCTGGATTCACAGAGATATTGATGGGTATAGTGGAGGAAATTTTTGCCATATTCCCCTCAGCAAACACCCCTTCCCTAGGCAAAGGGTTGATAGGTACCTCAATATCATCTGACAGTCTCACTTTAAACTCTTGGTTTTCTATCATGCTTAGATCTAAAAGGAAATAGGATCGATGATGAAGATCCTCACAAATCTTATCACGTCCACTCATAGCTTCCAGAACAGCTTCATCGGAAGGTAAAACGGTATCTAAGCAATCTATGGAATGTGAAGACTTTTCTGCCCATGTGGGCAAATAGACTTCTTCCAGATCATCTGAGACTGATAGAGGATCTAGAATGGGATCAGCAGCAGCTTGAGTGATGGCTTGATAAGCTACCTCTACTACCGATAAGGGCACTTCTGGTTCATGGGGAGTTGGGAGGACCCAAGGATCAGTCCCATCGACAACCGTAGCGATGGACTTCCCCACAGTAGTAGAACCAATGTAGTTCACCGGGGCTGGAAGATCGAATGTGCCCATTAATGATGCGTACATTCCAGCTCCCAAGCTCTGTGCAACAGGTTTGGCATGATCAACCAATGGCACAGTGGATTCCTTAGACTCTAAATGGTCTTTTCGGGTAAAATCAAGCTGGTCAACAGTAACCAACTTTCCCTCATGTGGAAAAACCACTACACGAAGAACAACCGATGCAACAGCAGACATTGCATAAGTCCAATTCCTTCCCAGAAGCAAATTGTAGTCCAAGGGAGCATCAATCACTTCAACTTCAACAGACACTGCTTTGCTTGCTAACTTAATCTCAAAAGCTGGCAGGATACCATGAGGACGGAAGGATCTTCCATCGAAAGCAGTAAGTAAAGTGTTTGATGGGACCAGCTCTGGGGATCCAAGAGATTTCCAGCAGGCCAGGGACATAACACATGTAGAGGCTCCCTCATCAACAACTTCCCTTCCAATGGTCTTACCACCATGGACGACATCTATTGATAGGGATACATGGTAAGGCAGGCGAATTTTAACATCAGACAGATTGAATTTCGCCATGAGACTCGAAGAATCCATGCTACCTAAAGCTGCTAAGAGAGCATCCCGTTGGGAAGGACAACTCTGTAACACCTCTAAAGCTGACATTGCACACGGGGTTTGAGCTAAATCTTCAACCACATAGTAGTTTGAAGCAGCCCTAGTATTGGGGTTATGCAAGGTCTTCTTGAAAACACCTTTCGGTATCTTCAACATAGTTTCGGCAGGTTTCTCTATTGTGAGAGGGTTGGAAGTGTCAACTATAGCTTTACCCTTCTCAGAAGTCTCAGTTTCATAGTTTTTGTTCCTGGTTTTCAACGAAGTCGAAGATCGAACCATGTTGATATAATTAGGGTCAGGAATAGTTTGAGTGCCCCCTGCTACATTAGAAGCTGAAGCAGAGTTTTGTCCTTGGGGAAACGGGTCCTTCAAGACAGCCGGTTGTTGATCTTTGAGCAGCTTCTGGGCTTGATCCATAAGGGGACAAAGGTGAGTAAGGTGGTCCTCTTGGCACAACTTACAAGGGAAATTGAACTTCTTCTTTTCTTTCTTTCCCCCATCAGCATTGTTCGCGGGCTTTGGCTTGTTTTGGTTTCCCTATCCTTTCTTCCCTTTATTTTTCTTCCTGCTGGGCTGCTGATTGCCCTTCTGAGAGGTTTGAGCAAAGACATTTGCATTCTGGGGAGAGGGGGCATCCTTTGCTGCCTCCGCTGTAGACTATTTTACAGACAATTGGTGAAGTTGTTTAGTAAAAGACTCTACGGTGGGAGAGTTGACAAACCCAATGACACCATCGGCATGGGGTCCAGGATTAGGCTTCTCCGCTTCATGAGAAGGCCTCGATGCCTCAGGGATGATCTCATATAAGATCCCAGACTGTGAATAAATCAAATCTAACTGCTAGGCCCTGAGTATGGCTTCTTCTTCGTTCATTACTCCTGATGTGGAAACATCCTTAGATATGTATGGCAACAGTGATTTAAGGAACCATTCTAATAGAAACTCAGGAGGAATGGTGGCTTTGATAAGGCTCTTTTGCCTCCTCCACTCTTGGATATGATCCGAGATGTGGGTAGCCTTGCTTTGTCTAAAAGTAGACAACAAGCCCGTTTCAAAATCGTATCGAACCGAAAGCTGAAAGTGGCTAAGGAAAGCACTAGCCAAATTCCAGAAACTACTAAAGGCAGCAGAAGGCAATTCAATATACCATTTTGCAGCCGTACCCATCAAGGTCCTCTGGAATAGCCTCAATCTAATTGAGTCCTCATTCAACGAATTGGAAGAACACCATAAGTGAAAATTGGTGGCATGTGCCCCAGGATATTCACCAGCTTTACCTTCGAACTTAGGGATGTCCGATGGCAATTTGGTGGGAACAGGTGGCCACAAGGGGTCATGCCTCACCAGGTCATTCATCAATTTTGACAAGTATGGCAAGTTTAAAGTTTCCAGGAAAGGAATTTTGGGCCTAACCAGGGTAGTAAATGTGCCAACTTGGGGATTTGAGGGACCTACCCCCGGATGCCCATGGGTAAAAGTGGGGTTGCCCCCAGCCATCGGTTGTGAAGTGGGAAGGTTGATTTGAAATGGATTCCATCCGTAAGCCACAGGATTTTGTGTGGGAGGAGCAGTGTAAGTGGTTCGAGCCGTCCCCATAGAAGCAGGGGTCTGAAATACTGGAGCAGGTATCCCTCTGCTAAACAATGAAAAGGGAGAGCTCGTGTATGGGACCGAAATAGGGGTTCGGAAGCTCTTCCCGTAAGAGGTGTTTCTCCCAAACTGCACTCCTACATATGAAGGAGATGGACCTATGTATGGACTGGATGGGGGAATGTTCCCCCCATTCCAAGGAAATCCTTGGACATAAGCCGAGGATCCTACCGGACCGCTCTGGGTAGTGTAAGGGAAGGAAGAAGGAATGGTGGGTATACTGGGGATACCAGCAATCGTGCTACCAGAAGTACCTCCTATGTTTGAGTGAACCGGTGGTTGAACCACCCGGCTCGCTGGAGTCAAAGGTGTAGAAGGCAAACTAGATCTAGGGGCACTTACCAGGGGAAGTAGTACCCCTTCAACCAGAAGGGTTGAGGTAAACACAAAAGAACTTTCTTCCGCAGAAGACATGACTCTACCCATAGGGACACCTAGCACTGGTGAATCAAATGGTCTAACCTGCACGATCACTGGATCGTTCAAATCAGTCAAGGGGGAGTTAAAATTTCTTGCAAACTCGTTAGTCTGCAATTATTCTATCTCAAATGTGTCAAGATTGAAACGGTTAGCAATGAGTTCCAATTCACCAAGAGTCTCACTTATTCCTATAGGTTCGAATGAACCCTCTGTGTCTAATCTCTGCCTTTGAGGTAAAGGTGGAGGCTCCAATGCAGTGATAGGAGGAAGGTTTCTCAACCTTCTTGACCTTCTAATAGGTTGGTCCTCCAGAATTAAAAATTTGACTAATCACACCCTAAGGCCAACTAAACACATTCAAAACCACAGAGCATACACTAAAAGTTCCTAGAGTCTCAAGCAATCAAACCAAGGTAAAAGATATACTTTCCCGAAGAAAGCTGATGAACGATTACTTGGCGTCCTTGAGGTTGTTCTTAGGCACAAGCAGAGGAATCACCCACCGCCCTCCTACACTCTCCACAAGGGTTACCTTCCAAGCCCATTCAAGGTGAACCAGAAATAACCTTCCGGTTTACCTAGGTATGAACCCTAAAAGACAAGAGACTAAAGGCTACTTTGGCAATACCAGCTGTCTGGGGGGACAGTCGTCAGCCGAACTCGTACGCATGGGCAGGGTAGCTGAGCCCAAAACTCTGTCTAGGACAGAATCCCCATATGCGTAAAATTCCTGGGTTACATTTTGATAAGGATTCGGAGGGTTATCTCCTCTGTCCAAGCCTCCACGCGGCCTAGTGCTTAACTCCCGTTTGAGAGGAGCTTCCCAAATATAGTGATAGAGTCAAGGATTTCCCTAAATAAAGGTCCACTACGTCTGAGTTTATAACTTGTGGGAAGTTTACACTTCCTATCCCACAAGTCTAGCCTAAGCTAGTAGGTGAAAGGCCCCTAGAAAACAAAACTTACTAATAAATTTTAATTTATGCGTTTATTTTAAAGGGCTGTTCTTTATTCAAGAGGAAATGGAGTGGTATACTTTATGATGTTTTGACTCAAATAAGAAATAAATGAAAGTAAAGGTGTATTCAAAGCAAAATTACCATTATAAAAACAAACTTCTTTTTAATTTTTGCAAATATGTATTGATGAATTGAAAGCAACGATGAAAGAAACTAAGCCTACGTTTTTGTAGTTTTTGATATAATATTTTTAAATTGAAATAAACACTACTTATGCAAAAAACACAATGCAAAAGCTTTAACTATGTTTTCTTTTCACTTTTAAAAATAATCAAAATTCTACTATGCATCTACAATGCACTATGCTTGAGCAAACTTGACGCTTATAAACTGTATAAAAGTAACAAACTGAAAGAAACAGGCTGACAGGACCCAAAAGACCACCAACAAAGGGAGGCTAGGAACCCTAGCTCAGGTGCTACCAATGACAAAGAATCACTGCAAACTTACAAAGGTAAGTGACAACCAGCCACTGTCAGAAGACAGACTGGAAAAACAGATCCCAAGACCCTGATCACTGATCTGGACTATGAAACTTTAACCCACAACCCAAACAGGCCAAAACACTTCAGTATGCAAGCAGTAAATAAAACAAGCAAAAATACTCAAGAGCTTCCGAAAAAGAAAAGAAATGTGATCACCAACAGTATTCAGATCTACTACACAACATTCTTAAAGAAAGACCACTCAGAAACAGGGACCAAACAAAGAAAAGAACAAGCAAAACTTATCTTAAAAATCCCCACTTCCAGGAGTATTCGCGACTGTCACTAAGAGCAACTCGTGAGTGACTTGCGACTGTCTAGTATTACAACCCGCGAATGCCAACCAATATTCGCGATTGTCTAGAAATACAACCCACGAATGGGTATAATTTTTTTCTCAAAAAATCAAGAAAAAACCCTAGACTTTCAAATGCTGAAGAAAATAAGAACCAGGATAAAAATCACAAACAAACTCACAAGCAAAACTGGTCAGGAGGACAGAAAACAACCTACAGCAGTCTGGGCTCCCCAGTGGAGTCACCAGTTCTGTTGTACAGGATTATGCACCTAATAACCTAAGGTCTGGGGTTACCAACATACTCAATTACTTACAGACAATTGACTTCTAAAGTACAGAATAAGAAATAGGAAGATCAAAAGGACTTACTTGCTAAACGAAGGTCGATCCTTGCTAATCTTCTTTTTCTCTGTTTCACTTCCAAAGTATTCAAGATTGCTCCTGTTTCACCTGTCAAGAAACACTTTTCCAGATACAAGATGATTCATATATGTATAAGCAGGTTAGATAAATCACATATAAGATGCATAAGCATAAACATTCATCAAACCAATACACATGAAACACATATGGAAGAAGTAATCTCTTTATTATCAATAATGGAAAGAGTTCAGATACAACCCAATGTCTGAGACAAGGACTCCTCTGCAACCAAAGGATTCTGAGTTCCACTGCTCCAAAGACTTCTGTATAAACTCCACCAGCATAACTTTGCTCTAAAAGTGTAAGTAACCAACACCCTCCCCAAAGCCTGTATTTATATGTGTGAAATAAGGCAGTTCTCGAAGGTTAGGGAAGTTGTAGCAGTTAAGGTAATTAAGTTAAATGGATTAACTAATCACCCATTAGCGCGTGATTTTATGTTTTAATTTGAAGAGACACATTCGCGGGTCTATAGTAGAGCAACCCGCGAATGATTCACGTCTATGTATAAGCGCAACCCGCGAATACATGGATTCATGACTTGCTACAAAGGAGACTCGCGAGTGATGTGCGAGTTGTATATAAAGAGAGTCACGAATACATTTCAACATGGAAAAAATGCCAAAGTGACTAGCTGGATGAAGGAAGCATGTATTTCAAGACAAGCCAAGCTATAGTGTTTTAGGCAAACCTCTATCCATAAGTGTCCTTTTGTGTGCCAACATGAGGGATGTCGGCACTCGGATGGAGAGGTGCCATTTGGGTGTATAACAGCACCCTCGAAAACGAGGGTTCGGTGGCAGCATCCCCAAGAAACAGAGGTTTGAGGGTGAAGCCCCTGAGAAATGATTTTGGGATGTTTATTGTCCAACCGTTTTGCAGACCCAAGGTATTGGGTTAACTGTAGTATTTTCCCATGGTATTTCCCCTATAAAAGAAAAGCATTGTAATACATATGTGTATGGTAGTGTATTGTATTGTAGCATTGTAAGCAATATCTATGATTGTGTGAGAGAGATTGTGAGAGTGTGAAGAGGAAGTACGCTGGTATTGCTGCAGGTTGTATCCCTTCATCTTTTTTTACGGTAATAAAAGGATTGGAAATTTTTGTGTGGACGTAGCCCATTGTTTGGGTGAACCATGTTATATCTGTGTCTCTCTGTAATGTGTTTAAATTTTTTTGCATATTTTTTAATGATTTAACTGTATAATTGTTATTGCTCTACAGTCCTATTTTCTAACGGTGGTTTTTAGAGAACCCCTCCTAAAAGTCACGAGAATTAGACTTTTGGGGGTGGTTGTTCCAAAACCGCACCCAAAAGTTCAACTCTCATGACTTTTGGAGGGGTTTTTTAAATACCTCCCCTAAATACATTTTCAAGGCATTTTTACCTTGTGGTGGTTTTGCTAATCCCCCCCCCCCCCCAAATAGTTTTTAGGCCATTGTGGGAGGTTCTTAAAAAAAACCCCAAAACTCCTGAGAATAGAAATTTTGGGGGAGGTTTTTTAAACGTCCCCCCAAAAGTCCAATTCTCGATACTTTTTTGGGCGGTGTTTAAACCCCCCCAAAAAAACAAAAGTCATGTTGAACTTTTGGGGGGGTATTGAAAGACCCCCCCTCCACGAAAAATCCAACATGGCTTGGAATTTTTTGTGGAGGGGTCCTTAGAAGTCTTGTTGGAATTTTTTGGGGGGAGTTCTTTCCAAAACCCCCCCTAAAGGTGTTTTTGAAGGAGGTTTTTATAGAACCCTCCTAAAAGTCCAGCATGACTTTTGGAGGGGGTATTTCCATAACCTCTCCCCAAAATTCCCATTGGACTTTGTTTTTGGTGGGGCAGTTAAAAATTGCCCCTAAAAGTCAAATTATAGGGAATTTTGAGGGGAGGTTTTAAGGACCACTGCCAAATAACTAAAATATTTTTTGGGGGATGGGTTTAGCAAAAATTCCCCCAAAAGTCTAATTCTCATGAATTTTAGAGGGAGTTTTCTAAAAACCGCCTTCTAAAACACCTTTAGGGTGGGGTCTTTCTAACCCCCTCCCAAAAGTCCTGAGAATTGGACTTTTGTTTTGGGTGGGGGGGTTTAAAAACATCCCCCAAAAGTCTTGTGTATTGGAATTTTGCAAGGGGGGGTTTAAAAACCACCCCCAAAAGTCCTCAAAATTGGACATTGGGTTTTGTTTTTTAAAAACCTCCCCCAAAAGTCCAATTTTCAGGAATTTTGAGGGGCGTTTTAAAGAACCACCCCCAAAGACCTAAAAAATCATTTTGGCGGGGTTATCAAAACCATCGCAAGCCAAAACCGCCCCTAAAAGGGTATTTTTTTGTAGTGCAACATCTTAATGTTGAACCGCTAGTTCTTTGTGATCCAAACTACTGGTGTATCTAGATTTCATGGTAGTACACAGCATGGAATGTTTGCAACTATCGGTCCTTTCCTTAGTATAGATCCCTCAGTTCCCATCATTGATGGGACAACCTCTTCCTCTGCTTCCTTTCTTGAGCTACGAGTAGATTTGGTTCTTCATTGTAGAGAATTTGGATGAGTCGTGCCCTTATTCTTCCTGGGTAGTTGCAATAAGATGTCTTGGATATATGGCCTCCCCTCTTCTATCTGCACACTTTGCAATGACGACCCCTGTGCGCTTCTGCTCAAAATGATTTGTACCATAGCTAGATATCTACTTCACTCTCCACTTCTCTTCGTTACTTCTCTTTGCTCAATGTCATTCTTGTACGGTTGATAATTATGCAATCCATTTCTCCTAAGTTGATTTTTATAGACTTTGTTGCGCTCGTGTGAAGGATTTCGATCATCATAGTCAAATCCTTTGAATATTGAAAAAATCGTCGTCGATTCTGCAAATCCAACGGTCGAATTCCTCCAAAAAACGAGCATCTCTTCCACTTGTGTCATTGCCCATAGGGTTTAATTTTTACATTTATTACCTGGTTTGACTGTATTTCCCTTCATATTGAATCTCTAAGATCCATTTTTTGTGATTTGTGCTTCCCTTCTAGTGTCTCCAATCTCCTTTTTTTCTTCAATTCCTTGCTCCTTGGTTTTTCTTTTCCTTTTTTTGTTTTTCAGTGTGTAACTTCTCAGTCACGGTGCCACGCTTGGCCATTCCTATAGGTATTTATTCATATTCCATTTACTAATTTTGGTATTAATGTCCCATCTAACCGCTACAACTGCATCGCACCTTTGTTGGTGATGAAATGAATTACATAAGGTCTTAACTAATGCATTTGTATCTTACCTAGTTTTTTTGTGAACTTGAGTTGTATAAGAGAGCCATATCTCTGTGTTGGAAGTACTTCACTTTTACATGGCGATCCTGCCATGCCTTCTACCGATCCTTTTCCACTTGCTGATCGAACCCTGTGATGAACAGATCCTATTCAAGTTGTAACAATTGTGTCAATCATTCTTTAATCACTCCTTCTTCACTTATTCCTATTGATGCTACTATCCGCAAGCTAGGAACAATGTACTCCATCAACATGACTGCTTCTTGTCCATAAACCTGCTTAAATGGTGTTCGTTTCGTCAGTCTTCTACATGTTCCTTTGTAGGCCCATACTATCAAATGGGTTTTCAAATCCCAAATGTCATGATTCACATTGCATACCTTGGTTAGCACATGTTCCAACACCTTATTGAATGCTTTGATTACTCCATTCTCTTGTGGGTGATGTTGGGTACTCTTCTTATGATGGATTTGAAATTATTGTGTCATTGCGATAATCATGCGATTGATGAAGTGAATCCCTTGGACGCTCATCAGTATCACGGGACAATCGAACCAAGTAACCAAATTATCGAATATGAACTTGGTTGTTGTCGCAATTGTGCAATTCGTCACTGGTGTTGTTTCTACCCATTGTGTTAAGTACTCTGTCATAGTGATGATTTATCTTGCACCCGTCCATTTCCCTATAGGATTGATAGGTCCCATGAAAAAAAATTCCCATTTATCAAATGTTTTTAGCATCACCTGAGGTACTAGTGGCATCTCATCCTGTCATGATGGATTCCCTATCCTTTGGCAGACACCACAACTTTTAGCATAGTTTGTGGAGTCACTGTGCATTGTTGGCCATAATAAACCATCTCATAGTATCTTTCTTTCTATTGTGTGCCATCCATAATGTCCTCTTGTGATTCTGGCATGCACCTCTTCCAATATTCTCTCTTGCTCATGCGGTAAGACATATCAACGCAGAATTTCATCTCGACCCATTTTATATAGTTGTCTTACGATTAGCTGGAAATACACATCCTTTATGACCCATTTCTTCTTCTAACTGGTGTTTAGGTCCTCCAGTGATTTTTCTTCCCTAAACAATTGGATAATTTTATCATAATGGTCATCGACCATCCCAATCTTAAACAACTATGCATCAGGTAGGGAATCCTCAATGCTGTTTGGTTCCTCTCATGTCTCGATCCTTGACAAATGATTGGGTCCTACATTTAACCTTCCTGAATTTACGATGATATCAAAATCAAACTCTTGGAACAGTAGTAACGATCGACAAATATTCCCCCCTAACACATGCTTGTTCACCAGGTACTTCAACGTTGAGTGATCTGTGAACATTTTGAAATGTCCTCCCAATAGGTAGTGGTAGAATTTTTTTAATGCATACACTATCGCCAAACCTTCCCTCTATATCATTGTGTAGTTCCTTTCCACAGTAGATAACTTTCGACTTACGAATTTGATTGGGTGATCAATCTCTCCTTCCCCTGGTTGGGCCAAAATTATTCTTAATGCAACTGATGAAGCATCGATGTGGACGTGAAAATCCTTCGTCCAATCCGGAAAGACCAATATCGGTGTTGTGACCATATTTTTCTTTAGAGTATCTAGACTTCTCTAACATTTATCTTTCCATTCGAACCTTGCATCTTTCTTCAAAAATTTCTCCATTGGTGTTGTGATTGTTGCATATACCCTTATGAAAGTTCGGTAATACCCTGTCTATCAAAACCCCAAAATTTTCCGAAAAATTTAAAATTTTCAAAATACATATAAATTTCATAAATGCAGTGAACTAATTGTTCATTTAGTTGTATGTTAACGAATTCATTATCTAAACTATCTATTTGATTATGTTTATCTTATAGAACAATTCTTTTTCAGTTTACTGACTTGTTTTTCTTTGCGACCACAAGGTGTAACTGTCAAGATGTTCTGGGCTTACTTAGCTTTCGAGCTAACGAAGAAAGTTTTCTTGCTCTTACAGAATTACAGGTAAGAAGTTCGGGTGCTGCATGTCAATAATTCTAAAGCATTCGGATATAATTTTGTTGCACAAAAATAGCTCAGTAAAGGAAAATAAATGTTATTCAAGTTCAAGTGCTTTATGAGGTAAAACCATTAAATCGGGAATCCTTTTAAGATGCTATGGGAATGAGATTTAGTTCTATCAGTACTGACGACAACTATATTCTTTCTAAAATACGTAAATCAAAGTTATTACTGCATACTAAACTCTTCGATGTCTATCCTAGTCGTCATGTGTAAAAACGTCTTAAATCTTTCTTTGCAAGTAGATTAAGAATGACAGAGTTATTACGCCAAGGGTCTAATTCAAATTATGTATAAATTCCAAATACGTTATAATAGATTTGGTTACTGCCGGTGATGAGAAAAGAATGTATATTGATAATGAGTTCATATACCAATAATTTCACCTCCAAAACTTTGAAGTTTAAAGGGATTAGTACCTTATTACATATTACAATGAAATAGACTAAATGGTGTTGAAGAATCGAATTCCTCTGCACTATATTTGCTTGTAAATTATTATCCAGTTATCGTTACTATATCCTTAAAATTTTAATGTCAAGCCCCTTAACATATTAAGACTTAACATGAATAAAAAGCATACCTTATTAGTTTAATAACTACACCAACAAGGCAAAAGAGGTTAACATAGCAAAAGGATATTTACTATAAATTGGTTCTATAACTATCCTTTATAACAACAATTAGTATAATTTAGGATAAAGTTATAAGCAATATTCTCACTATAGTAAACGTTGTTAGTTCCCTTTTGTTAACATTATTATAAGGATTTATTATTACCAAGATTATAACTGTTTGATGAAATCTTCCTTGCATAGCAAAGGGGTCGTAACACTCCCCACGACTTTGATGATGGTTATGGCACAGATTGTATAATAATGATTTCTTTGTTTCCATGCAACGTATGTAATAGGTTGACATTGGAAAACATTGGTTATGTTGGAACCTCCAGTTATTAAATGATTGGAAAAAATATTCGATGGAAAGCTCGCCGGGACTATACACTCATACCCACAGCATGCAATTTATTTGTTGACTAACGTGGCATCGTCTTGGCCATGCGTTGCATAGTTAAAAAGCATAGTCTTGAACCCTAGCTTGTTAATATCCCGTCGCCTTTGGGCCTCCTACCGCTCTACTACAATGCTCTTGTCTACTTTGTCACTGGCGTCTTGCTGCTGGTAGTCTTCCTACTTGTTCTACACCTCGTTAGCTCGTCCCGAAAGCAAAGTAGAGAAGTGATGTCACCAAATGTTTGTTTCTTGGGCATAGGTCAGTGGTTCTTTCTTCAGGGTGTCACCATCTTAGTGAGTTCAATCCTGAACCGTTCGACTGCAAGGATTTTCCTTCCTCCTTGGCCTGGCACTAAGAGTTGTAGTCTTTCAAATCAGAGTTGCTGGGGCATAAGTTTTCACCGTAGAGTAGTGTCTTTGGATGGGAAGAAGTGACGACCTAGCGTAATTGTTTGTTGTTCTTGCTACTCCTATTCTCAGTCATGGTTGGTTGTTTATTTTGTGGTAACCCCCTTCCTTCTTGCAGCAAATGAAGGGTTTCCTTCTCCTCGCGCTGGTGGTTTCTTTACTGCTCGTGTGTGGTCATGCTCCAATAACATTCTAGGTAAGGATGCTGTAAACCCTTCCATTACTTTGCAGTCTTGTTTTAATACATAAATGTTTATTTTGTAAACAAGGTTTTAATATTATTATTCTTCTTGTTAACAGGTGTCGACTCAACCTTTCGTGTAGACAGAGCAAGACTGGAACATCTGCTAGCTTACAGTAAGCCTTGGACTCTCCATGTCCGTTCTACCTTGTCCAATCCCTTATGGGATATTTATGGGTTGGTCGTCGTGGCCTGTATAACCCTTGCGGATTTTGGTTTACCTGGTTACTAGGTTTGTTGTTTTAATGGATGTTGAAACCCTTGCTTTATGCAGGGTTCTCCGACTTAGGCCGTGACTGTAAATTTTGGTTTTGCTCATTTACTGTGTAAATATATATGAAAGAGAAGAAGGGCTGTTAAATCCATAAGTTGTTAGTTTTATTGGAAGCCTAGGGCATTAGAAGAGCTTCAGACTCTTTGATTATTTCTCTGTTGTATATTTTGGATTTGTAGGGTTTATCCTAACTTGGCGATATTAAAAGTATTTACAGTTTCTTTAACATATCTGTTATCTACAATGTAGTACTGTATTTGTTGAGTTATTACTGATATTGTATAATAATTGGTTAAGCTCGATGAAACGAGCATAGTTATATTCTGTTAGTTAAATTCCTGCGTTTTAAAGCATTTGAATTTTTACCCTTAAATAATAATTAAATATTATTTCTTAAGTTATCTGTACATTGTCTTTTTTTATAGTATTTAATTACTTTATTTTAATAAAGTTTTTAAATGTTTTTTATACAAGTTAACCTTTTGAATATAAGAATTTTCATAATTTTACTGTTGTACTTATGTATCTGTCAGATACAACTTTTGAGTACAGAAATTATATTTTAATTAATGCTTACTATAATGGGATAAGTACATTACTTTACTCACCTAGTAATACTATTCCTATAACTATATATTACCTTTATACTTAGTCCACAGAAGGTGTATAATAAGAAGCGTTTTTCTATTTTATTTTTATGCTTCTGTACTAATATACTTTATAAGAAGCCCCGTTAAAGTTCTGTATTATTCTATGACTGTTATAGTGTTTAGTATTTATAATACAAAGAAGAGAATAAACTATTTATGTTCTGACCTGGAATCTATATTATAATATTTGTTTACATTTCTAGAAGATAGGTTAATAGATATATAACTTATATAAGTTCTGTCAGACAAAAATGACAAAAAAAAATTATTTAGTTCTGTAATGTAAATAAAAAAAATATCTTACACTTAATAGCTTTAGCCTTTGAAACAAATCTAAATTGGTCTATCCGCATTTACAGTTTGAATCTTATAAAAGAAAAGAATACAGTAATTATTTATCCCATTCAGAAAAGAATAACCTGTAGAGATGAATGGCATTCTAAATAACCTGACATTGCATAACTTAACTTTTATAAATTCTCTTTCTTTGTTTCAAAATAAAATAATAAAGTTATTGAAAAGAAAACTGTACAGAGAATCTGTTTATCTATCTAAACCTACTTCTGTTAGTAAAAAAAATACAGTTTCCTTCTTTGTTTCTAAAATCTATCATTCAAGTCAAGGTCTAACCCTAATCCTTTTCCATGTCCATAATGCTATTGGTTCTGATAGTAAATTAAAGTAAACATTCTCTTAAACAAACTAACACTTTATTCTATAATTGCATCATACTTCCTTTATATAATTTCACCACCTGTGCTAGAGTACGATCTGGATCACTCCAGATGAGGAAAAACACGGGTAGGGTTTGTTTCTCATTCAGAATAAATTCATTACTAAACAAACTAAGTTATCCTATCCTCTAAGTTTTACATCATAAACTACAAACACATCATTCAATCATCACAGATAATAACACATAAATTACATAATATCAGAACCTGTTCTTAAAGCTTGGTCGACAACAGTAATGGGAGGCCGTTCCTCCCTACCAACTCCTAGAGGGTGCTCAAATAGCGACTCCTCAGGACCCTCGAGCTTGCTCTGGTCTCCCTGGATGGAACTAGGTGCAACAATAATTAAGTACCAGTCTTGAGACTTAATACCAATCCTGAACTTATCAGTCAATTCTCTCAGCTAGCAAGCTGTATCAGACCAAGTTACTGCAGTTTATCTCTCAAAACACCTTCTTTACAGTTTTCCCTTTTTCCCCAATGAATTCCTTGAAGTGCATTTCCTTGAATGATTCTTCTCCTGGAAAATATTAGATCAGCCTCAGCTCTCTACATTGGGTACTTTTGAAAGATTTCCTAGGTCGTTTTGGGTTAGTTGTCATTAATTGAGCCACCTGCTCTGATCCCACTTTCTTGGGGGATCATGACCCCAAATGTAGGAAAGTTTCCACCTACAACATAGGAAGTGTTTGAAGCTACTGCCACTTGTATTTTGCTCTCCACCTAGTTCCTTCCACCAGTTTGACCAGTAACACTCTTATTAACAGCTCTCCCAAGCTGTTTTCTCCACTTTTTATTTATTAAAAATAAAATATTCAGAATTACATTCCACTTCTTTTGACTCTGCTAAGTCATCAGTTGCTACTTAGCATTAAATTTAACATAATTTCTTAGGAATAAAATTAAAACAATTAACATTATTTTACAAAATTGGGGTATGTGACATACACACCCCCTTAAAATGTAACATCATCCTCGATGTTACTTATTCTTCATCCTCTACAGTCCCCTAGAACAGATTCAGGTATGCTTCCCGCATCTTACTTTTCAGTTCCCAAGTGGCCTCTTGAGGACTAAGGTGCTTCCATTCCACCTTCACCTGTCCAATGGTGCGGTTCCACAGTGTAATTTCCCTCCTCCCGAGGATACAGTCCGGTTCTACCAGAATTTCTCCTTCTGGTTCCACCTATAAAACATTCCAATCAACCACATGAGTAGCATCATGAACATACTTCTTTAAAACAGAGATATGAAAAGCATTATGTACTTTCAAGTTAGGTGGTAATGCTAGCTGATATGCAACTTGACCAATCCTAGACAAAATTTCGAATGGAACACAGTAACGTGGTGCTAACTTTGCACAAATCCCCAGTCTTAGAGAGATTTTCTTGGGTCTTACCTTGATGAACACATGTTCGCCTACCTAGAACTCCTTTGGAGTTCTTTTCAAGTCTGCTTGACTCTTTTGCCGATCCTGTGCCACCTTCAAATTTCCCTGCACTTGCTTCACAATATCTTACATTTCTTTCAACAATTCTGGACCTAACACTAATCTATCTACTGGATTATTCCAAGAGATAGGAGTGTTGCATTTTCTTCCATATAAAATTTCAAATGGACTAAATTTAGCTGATGACTTATAGTTATTGTTATATGCGAACTCTGCTAGATGTAAGTAGTCTTCCCACTTACCTGGCTGATCTTTCACATACATCCTCAATAAATCCTCTAGTACCTTATTTACTCTTTCCGTCTGTCCATCTATTTGAGGATGAAAGGAGGTACTGAAATTCAATGTTGTATTTAATCCCTTAAACAAGGACTTTCAAAAATTTCCTATGAATTTAGGATCCCTGTCTGAGATTATAACCTTCGTAATTCCATGTAACCGAAAAATCTGCTTTAAGAAGATATCAGCTATATTGACAGCCTTGTAAGTAGTTTTAACAGGAATAAAATGTGTTGCCTTGCTTAACTTATCAACCACCACCATAATAGAGTCATTTTGATTCTGATTTCTGGGCAGTCCAGTAATAAAATCTAAGCTAATCACTTCCCATTTCCAGCTAGGATTAGGTAAAGGTTGTAACCAGCTGGGTGTTGGTGTTTGGTTTTCACGTGTTGACATTCTAAACACCTTGCAATGTATTCAGCTACCTCATATTTCATGTTTGGCCAAAAATATTCTTTCCTTAGCATGGTTACAGTATTTTGATAACCTGGGTGTCCTGAATATGGTGTTTTATGGACTTCGTCCAGAATTAACAACTTAACCTTAGGCACATTAGGTACATACAGTTTATCTTTAAATAATAAAAATTCATCTTTATTTAAACTATAACCTTTTATTAATCTTTATGTAGGTTCTTCTTTAGCTGTAATTTGCAATTTCTGATAAATTTCATCTTCTTTTACCCCTTCTTTAAGCTGTTCATTTAAATCAGAAGCATAAGTGTTGATTGCTGTTGTAAAGTTTAGTTTTTTGTTTTTGCTTAATGCATCAGCCACCTTATTTTCCTTACCCTTTATGTGCTGGATTTTGAAATCATATTCACTCAAGAGGGCTAACCACCTTGCTTGTCTTGCATTTAAATTAGGCTGATCTAAAAGATATTTCAGTCTTTTATTATTAGTCATTAGAATAAATTTTCTGCCTATTAAATGATGTCGCCACATTTTTAAGGCATGTATAATAGCCGCAAGTTCTAGATCATAAGTTTCGTAATTCTTTTCGTGAATTTTTAACTTCCTAGACTCATAGGAAATGACATGGCTGTCTTGAGTTAGAACACCGCCTAAGCCTTCATTACAGGCATCAATGCATACTACAAAGTCCTTATTAGGATCTGCTATTCTTAGAATAGGTGCACTAGTCAACAAGGTTTTTAATTTCTTAAAATTTTCTTCACATTTTGAGTTCCAATCAAATTTCTTGCCTTTCTTTTGCAAGGAAGTGATCGGATTTGCTATTCTTGAAAATCCTTCAATGAATCTCCGGTAGTAACCGGTAATTCCCATGAACGACCTCACATCCATTAAATCTTTAGGAACCAACCAATATTCGATTGCCCAAATCTTTTCAGGATCGACTGAAATTCCTTCTTTAGTCACTACGTGACCTAAGTACTAGATTTTCTCCTTAAAGAAGTCACACTTACTAAATTTCACGAAAAGTTGTTTTTCTCGCAACTCTTGTAAAACTATCTTTAGGTGTTCTTTATGTTCTTCTTCCGTTTTAGAGTAAATTAGGATGTCGTCGATAAACACAACCACAAACTTATCTAAATACTTATGCATTATATTATTCATTAAGCACATAAAGACAGCTAGGGCGTTGGTAAGCCCGAATGGCATTACGACAAACTCGTAGTGGTCATACCTTGTTCTAAACGTTGTCTTGAAGATATCTTCATCCTTAATTCTTACTTGATGATATCCTGACCTCAAATATATCTTTGAAAACACCGTGGCTCCACGTAGTTGATCAAACAAATCATCTATGTGGGGCAATAGATACCTATTTTTAATAGTCATTTTATTTAGCTGACAGTAATTTATGCACAATCACATAGTTCCGTCTTTCTTTTTAACAAAGATGACCGGTGCTCCCCAAGGAGACACACTAGGTCGAATGTAATTTTTATCAATTAACTCTTTTAATTGCGATTTTAGCTCATTAAGTTCTAAAATTTTCATTCGATACAAAGCTTTTGAGCTAGGTACCGCACCGGTACCAGCTCAATAGTGAAATCCAATTCCCTCCTTGGAGGTAATCCTGGAATTTCTTCTGGGAATACGTCAGTATATTCTTTTAAAACAGGAATATCTTCTATTTTTAACTTATCTTTTTTAGTTTTACCTTCCTCATATGTAATAGTTACTGCATAGGCTTTACATCCTTTTCTAACAGCTCTTTTAAGTTGTAAAGCAGAAATCTGTATGATTATAGTTTTTCTAGGAATACCCTTAACCTTTACTGGTTGTTCATCACTATTTGAACACGTGAAAGTTTTATCTTAACAATTTAAAACTACCTTATGCTATTCTAACCAATCCATGCCAATCAGTAAATCATATGAGCCAAGTGGCAAAACATTAAGCTTAACTGTAGTTTTAAATCCATCCATAAGTAAAGCACACTCTTTCACAAAACAGCCTACTTTTCTTTTTTCCCCAGTGGCTAATTGAACTAACCAGGAATTCTCAAACTTATCTACAGACAAATTACATTTCTCCACTATCTGAGGTGCAATGTAACTAAGACTAGCTCCTGGATCAATTAAAATGGTTACAGAGGTTTGATTAATCATACCTTCTACTTCCATCATGGAAGTCTGATAGTCAGCTTGGTGGTTCTCCAAAGCTGCATTAATTCTGGGCATACTCCTCACTAGTTCTCCAATGGTCATCTCCTCCTGCACAGTATGAATATTGCTGACTGTCTTTTTCCCGTTTGGACAGACCGAGGCATAGTGCGGGCCATTACATTCCCAGCACTTAATAGGCTCCTTACATTCAAAACTCTTGGTAAAATTTCCATGGTTATTTGCAGCTTCCTTGCCCTTAAATTTATTTGAATTATTGGGAGTACCATTTCTATTTCCCTGGAAATTCTTGTTGTTAGAATAATTTTTATTCTTATTATTCTTGAAATTCCTATGAGATACAAATTCCTTCTTCTTAAACTCAGGCTGATTGTTATTTTTCTTAGCCTTCCAATTGGCCAAGCCTTCCTTTTTCCGGTTCTGCTCAAAACAAAAATTAGCCTTCCTCATAGCTTCCTCCAGAGTCTTCAGGTTATCATACTCAATTCTGTCCTTAATATGATACGGTAGACAACTAAGAAATCGCTGCACTTTAGGTTTTTCGTCTCTTAGGTAAGGTACATACCTAAGCAAGCTTAAGAATTTACTGTTCAAATCCTTCATAGTCATTGAACCTAACTTCAATTCGTAAACTCTTTCGCTCTCTCCTTGTAATATTGCTCAGACAAAAATTTCTTCTTGAAATACCTTTTAAAGGTACTCCAATTAACTTATTTTTCTCTTATACCCTTGACTCTCTTCAGATCTTGCCACCATATGTCAGCTTTTCCGGAGAGATTATATATTGCCATCCTTGCCTTTAGCTGATTAGAATAATTATATATATGAAAATACTTCTTCATCCTGGATAACCAGGACTCTGCTTCTTCCCCTTTTTCAGTCTCTCCATTAAAAGTTGGGGGCTTTATCCTTTTAAACTCCCCTGAAATTTCCTCATATGGTCTGTATTTATTCTTTTTGTCATACATATCATCTTCACTACTATCACTAGTAGTATGATAACTTTGTCATTCACCAAACCCTTCATATGATTAACTACTTTCAGTTTTTGTCAGCTTCATCTTTTTAGATTTTCTTTGATGACTGACATCCTCAAATTCTGATCTTCTGCTCCTTCCTTCAGTTTGAAACTTTTCTATTAAAATTTGGTTCAATTCTTCTTGAGCCTTCAAAATCCTCTCATTCTCCCTCTTGATTGATTCCATTTCAGTCTTCAAATCTTTTACAGTCTGCAATAGCTCTGAGGAGTTGGCAGTCACCTCTTCTAACATAGGTTCTATGGGCAAATTCATTGTTTCTGTGTCTGGAGACTCCTCCTGTGCATACTCTCCTAGCTTTTCCATACCTGCCTGTTACACTTCAGAAAAAGGAAATTTTTTGTTCTTAACATAAAACAAAATATATGTTAGCGTCTTATTTTAATTCACTCTTCTATGAAAGCTAGTTGGGCTGCATCAAGGCCTAGTGTTTGAACCTTGTGCTCTGATACCACATGTCAAAACCCCAAAATTTTCCGAAAAATTTAAAATTTTCAAAATACATATAAATTTCATAAATGCAGTGAACTAATTTTTCATTTAGTTATATGTTAATGAATTCATTATCTGAATTATCTATTTGATTATGTTTATCTTATAGAACAATTCGTTTTCAGTTTACTGACTTGTTTTTTTTTGCGACCACAAGGTGGAACTGTCAAGATGTTCTGGGCTTACTTAGCTTTCGAGCTAACACAGAAAGTTTTCCTGCTCTTACAGACTTACATGTAAGAAGTTTGGGTGCTGCGTGTCAATAATTCTAAAGCATTCGGATATAAGTTCGTTGCACAAAAATAGCTCAGTAAAGGAATATAAATGTTATTCAAATTCAAGTGCTTTATGAGGTAAAACCATTAAATCGTCAATCCTTTTAAAATGCTATGGGAATGAGATTTAGTTCTATCAGTACTGACGACAACTTTATTCTTTCTAAAAGACGTAAATCAAATTTCTTACTGCATACTAAACTCTTCGATGTCTATCCTAGTCGTCATGTGTAAAAACGTCTTAAATCTTTCTCTGCAAGTAGATTAAGAATGACAGAGTTATTACGCCAAGGGTCTAATTCAAATTATGTATAAATTCCAAATACGTTATAATAGATTTGGTTACTGCCGGTGATGAGAAAAGAATGTATATTGATAATGAGTTTATATACCAATAATTTCACCTCCAAAACTTTGAAGTTTAAAGGGATTAGTACCTTATTACATATTACAATGAAATAGACTAAATGGTGTTGAAGAATCGAATTCCTCTGCACTATATTTTCTTGTAAATTATTATCTAGTTATGGTTACTATATCCTTAAAATTTTAATGTCAAGCCCCTTAACATATTAAGACTTAACATGAATAAAAAGCATACCTTATTAGTTTAATAACTACACCAACAAGGAAAAATAGGTTAACATAGAAAAAGGATATTTACTATAAATTGGTTCTATAACTATCCTTTATAACAACAATTAGTATAATTTAGGATAAAGTTATAAGCAATATTCTCACTATAGTAAATGCTGTTAGTTCCCTTTTGTTAACATTATTATAAGGATTTATTATTACCAAGATTATAACTGTTTGATGAAATCTTACTTGCATAGAAAAGGGGTCGTAACACTCCCCACGACTTTGATGATGGTTATGGCATAGATTGTATAATAATGATTTCTTTGTTTCCATGCAACGTATGTAATAGGTTGAGGTTGGAAAACATTGGTTATGTTGGAACCTCCAGTTATCAAATGATTGGAAAAAATATTCGATGGAAAGCTCGTAGGGACTATACACTCATACCCATAGCATGCAATTTATTTGTTGACTAACGTGGCATCGTCTTGTCCATGTGTTGCATAGTTAAAAAGCACAGTCTTGAACCCTAGCTTGTTAATATCCCATCGCCTTCGGGCCTGCTTCCGCTCTGCTACAATGCTCTCGTCTGCTCTGTCACTGGTGTCTTACTGCTGGTAGTCTTCCTACTTGTTCTACACCTCGTTAGATCGTCCCGAAAGCACAGTAGAGAAGTGTTGTTACCAAATGTTTGTTTCTTGGGCATAGGTTAGTGGTTCTTTCTTCAGGGTTTCACCATCGTAGTGATTTCAATCCCGAACCTTTCGACTACAAGGAGTTTCCTTCCTCCTTAGCCTGGCACTAAGAGTCATAGTCTTTCAAATCAGAGTTGTTGGGGCATAAGTTTTCACCACAGAGTAGTGTCTTTGGCTGGGAAGAAGTGACGACCTAAGCGTAATTGTTTGCTATGCTTGCTGCTCCTATTCTCAGTCGTGGTTGGTTGTTTACTGTGTGGTAACCTCCTTCCTTCTTGTAGCAAATGAAGGGTTTCCTTCTCCTCGCGCTGGTGGTTGCTTTACTACTCATGGGTGGTCGTGCTTCAATAACATTCTAGGTAAGGGTGTTGTAAACCCTTCCATTACTTTGCAGTATTGTTTTAATACATAAATGTTTATTTTGTAAACAAGGTTTTAATATTATTATTCTTCTTGTTAACGGGTGTCGAATCAACCTTTCATGTAGACAGAGCAAGACTGGAACAGCTGCTAGCTTACGGTAAGCCTTGGACTCTCCATGCCGTTCTACCTTGTCCAATCCCTTATGGGATATTTATGGGTTGGTCGTCGTGGGCTGTATAACCCTTAACGATTTTGGTTTACCTGGTTACTGGGTTCGTTGTTTTAATGGATGTTGAAACCCTTGCTTTATGCAGGGTTCTCCGGCTTAGGCCGTGACTATAAATTTTGGTTTTGCTCATTTACTGTGTAAATATATATGAAAGAGAAGAAGGGTTGTTAAATCCATAAGTTGTTAGTTTTATTGGAAGCTGAGGGCATTAGAAGAGCTTACAGTTTCTTTAACATATCTGTTATCTACAATGTAGTACTGTATTTGTTGATTTATTACTGATATTGTATAATAATTGGTTAAGCTCGATGAAACGAGCATAGTTTTATTCTGTTAGTTAAATTCTTGCGTTTTAAAGCATTTGAATTTTTACCATGTAATAATAATTAAATATTACTTGTTAAGTTATCTGTACATTGTCTTTTTTTATAGTATTTAATTACTTTATTTTAATAAAGTTTTTAAATGTTGTTTATAGAAGTTAACCTTTCGAATATAATAAATTTCATAATTTTACTATTGTACTTATGTATCTGTCAGATACAGCGCTTGAGTACAGAAATTATATTTTAATTAATGCTTACTATAATGGGATAAGTACATTACTTTACTCACTTAGTAATACTATTCCTATAATTATATATTACCTTTATACTTAGTCCATAGAAGGTGTATAATAAGAAGTGTTTTTCTATTTTATTTTTATGCTTCTGTACCAATATACTTTATAGGAAGCCCCGTTAAAGTTCTGTATTATTCTATGACTATTATAGTGTTTAGTATTTATAATACAAAGAAGAGAATAAACTATTTATGTTCTGACCTGGAATCTATATGATAATATTTGTTTACATTTCTAGAAGATAGGTTAATAGATATATAACTTATATAAGTTCTGTCAGACAAAAATGACAAAAAAAAATTATTTAGTTCTGTAATGTAAATAAAAAAAATATCTTACACTTAATAGTTTTAGCCTTTGAAACAAATCTAAATTGGTCTATCCTCATTCATAGTTTGAATCTTATAAAAGAAAAGAATACAGTAATTATTTATTCCATTCAGAAAAGAATAACCTATAGAGATGAATGGCATCCTAAATAACCTGACATTGCATAACTTAACTTTTATAAATTCTCTTCCTTTGTTTCAAAATAAAATAATAAAGTTACTGAAAATAAAACTGTACAGAGAATCTGTTTATCTATCTAAACCTACTTCTGTTAGTAAAAAAAATACAGTTTCCTTCTTTGTTTCTAAAATCTATCATTCAAGTCAAGGTCTAACCCTAATCCTTTTCCATGTATAGAATGCTATTGGTTCTTATAGTAAATTAAAGTAAACATTCTCTTAAACAAACTAACACTTTATTCTATAATTGCATCATACTTCCTTTATACAATTTCACCACCTGTGCTGGAGTACAATCTGGATCACTCCAGATGAGGAAAAACACAGGTAGGGTTTGTTTCTCATTCAGAATAAATTCATTACTAAAAAAACTAAGTTATCTTATCCTCTAAGTTTTACATCATAAACTGCAAACACATCATTCAATCATACACAGATAATAACATAGAAATTAAATAATATCAGAACCTGTTCTTAAAGCTTGGTCGACAACAGCAATGGGAGGCCGTTCCTCCCTACTAACTCCTGGAGGGCGCTCAAACAACGACTCCTTAGGACCCCCGAGCTTGCTCTGGTCTTTCTGGCTGGAACTAGGTGTAGCAATAATCAAGTACCAGTCTTGAGACTTAATACCAATATTGAACTTATCAGTCAATTCTCTTAGCTAGCAAGCTATATCAGACCAAGTTACTGCAGTTTATCTCTCAAAACACCTTCTTTACAGTTTTCCCTTTTTCCCCAATGAATTCCTTGAAGTGCGTTTCCCTGAATGATTCTTCTCCTGGAAAGTATCAGAGCAGCCTCAGCTCTCTACATTGGGTACTTTTGAAAGATTGCCTAGTTCTTTTTGGGTTAGTTGTCATTAATTGAGCCACCTGCTCTGATCCCACTTTCTTGGGGGATCATGACCCCAAATGTAGGGAAGTTTCCACCTGCAACATAGGAAGTGTTTGAGGATGCTGCCACTTGTCTTTTTCTCTCCACCTAGTTCCTTCCACCATTTTGACCAGTATCACTCTTATTAACAGCTCTCCCAAGCTGTTGTCTCCACTTTTTATTTATTAAAAATAAAATATTCAGAATTACATTCCACTTCTTTTGAATCTGCTGAGTCATCAATTCCTACTTAGCATTAAATTTAACATAATGTCTTAGGAATCAAATTAAAACAATTAACATTATTTTACAAAATTGGGGTATGTGACACTGTGTGACCCAACGACGACCATAATTTTTTTACCATCGTTGGTGGAGGTAGATAAAAAATTATCAGAATCTTGGTGGGATCGACCAATAAACCTTCCTTGCAGACAATGTGTCCTAATAGAATCCCAAACGGAGCACAAAATATACACTTCTTCAAATTCAGTTAAATCTGGGGCTGTCGACATCTTTCCAACATTCTACAGCGACCTCTATCCTTGAGAATATCGTAAGGGAATTCTTGACACCAAACTACATCAATGTATACTGAAAAAAAATCCCACTCTGTTACAAAAGTGGTCTTCTGTCTATCTGCCTTCGCAATTTTTATCTGGTGGTAACCTGAAAAGTCGTATGTAAATATATAGATCTCTTCTCCCCCAACTACTTCTATTACCTCGTTGGTGAATGGTGTTGGGAATGGATCATGAAGACATGCGCCATTCAGTTTCCTTAAGTCAATATAGATTTCGATTTCCACCGCCTTCTTGTATTGTACCACCATTCGACTGATCCATTCAAATTATTCCACAGGTTCGATGATGCCATCATCCAACATCCTATCGAGTTCAGCCTTGAAACATTCCTTGTATCATAGATTCCATCGATAAGGACGTTTCTTCACTGGTTTCACATCCGTATTTAGGGAGATTTTCATTTATCCCAAGTCTCTTGAAATCCCTTTCATCTTGGAAAACTTAGTCGAAAACAAATCCTGGAACTCATGCAGTACGTCAGTGAACATCGACATAGTCACCTCATCCCAGTTGTTACAGAGAAAACTTCATATGGCTTGGGGTACCACAACAGATAGAGTAACTGTAGAAATAAATCCTTTCCTATATGCAAGAGAAACCAAACATCTAACACTAAAGGATCTCGAAACATACCTTATTCCGGATGGTTGATGTAGATCCCCGTTGAGCTTTTACACTCTTGCTTGTATTGATAATTTGCTCTTTCAACATTCCGCAAACAAGACAAGCATGCTATATAATTTTGTTAGAACTACTCTATCATATATAATCAATAACATATAAGTATTTAAAATCATCCATGGATTCAATACTCATTTAAATACACATTATTGGACAGGAAAAGATATTTCTAGTAATATAAATAAGAGATTACAATAGTGACAACCTCTTTCGGCACGTTTGCGAATCAGAGAAACTAAGTCCTCCACCTGGGCCTCCACCACTTCAATCCTCCATATCTTGATAGCAAGATCGCAAGAAAATGAAAGCTTGGGAAGAACACAAAGTGCTCCAAGGGACAAAGGGATGCAGACTCAAGTACAAGCTTTAGAAATAATGGACTATAGTTTTCTTGCTCTTCAATTCCTCTCTCTTCAATGTATACAAAGGGTTCCTTATATAGTGCTTCAATGGGGTAATGGAAGGTCAAATATGAGTGATCTCAAGGAATATGGAAGGCCAAGAGACAAGTGATTCAGATCCACATCAAGGAAAAATCCAAAAATATTTGCCTTTTACACAGATCCCGATGTACGCGGGTTTAAGGGTCAAACCTGCATATATACGCGAGAATAGGTTTAAAAGTTGCATATAGCAAATAATGCATATTTTAAGGGATGATATTGGAAACATCAAAGGTACAAAAATGGTCCATGGGGTCTAAAGAGTCTGTATAGGGACAAGGAAGGCCATAAAGATGTGATCCACCATGTGTGGTAAAATCAACTGTAACAGATTCCCCCTAATGTGTGAGGTCAGAGGGGTGATACGATGGACGAAATACATTATAAGTCTATCCCAGAAGTGGAGTGATGAAGAACCAAGTGGAAGAACCAGCCATCCAATAGTACAATACAATGATCAAACTCTACACATAACTGCAAAGAGATATAGCATTCTCGGATACATAAGAGTACAATGGCCATGAATAGGCATGATAAAAAATATGACATGTGTGTTCATCGCCATGTACAATATAGATAGATCAGAATATCCATGATGAAGATATAAAAATATCATGATCTCCATGAAGGATGAAAATATATAATGGATCAAGATCTCCATAATGGCTGGAAATATTTGACATATACTGGAATCAAGTCATGAGAGCTGAAATCTCATGAACACTAGCACGATCAAGGAGGTAGCATGTATGAAATGCCACCAATCTGGAAGGTCTTGTACACAATCCACTACGAGTACATGTCCTACTATGTGAATAGAGGTGTCGAGGTCGAACATAGTAGTCCATCATCTGATTATCGGTCATTGATGTATACCGTTAACAGACGCGAGATCACCCACCAATAATGAAAATGGGAATCAAGGTACTAGAGTGAAAACTAACAAGTGTGAATAAATGTGTTGATTTCAAACACTTGAAAGGATCCATCGATCAGGGGACATTGATGTATTCCCAAAACTGTCAATGGCGAGAGAACCTGCCACTGATGACTGCAAGTCTCAAGGAACTCAAAAATGACTCTAGATTCCTATCCCAGAATAAATGATCTGAAGTTGATGGGATGAAATCCACTGGAAGGAGGCCATTAATGCATCCCTCATTATCCAACATGAGGTACTCAGCAAGGCTACATAATGTGGAAGGACTTTATCATAAAGTGCACAAACCAGTATCAGTACTGGGAATGTTCGACATGCAAAGTCAAGAGAACTAAGTAATGGACGAATCAGGTTTCAACTTCCTTCAAACAAGAGCATAAAGGTGAATAGTGACTGAATGTAGGTAGCATAGACTCAATATACAAAACTGGGACATCTCTGTGACATAGGAGGCATCGACAGAGGCTCCATAGGGATTGGAAGCTTAACCAGTCGGTGGAGATAAACTCATAGAAATGAATACAGCTACTAAAGTCAAACTATTAACACAACCAACGGATGTGATATATAGTGCTCTGTTCGAAGGAAACACAACTCGACTGCTGCCAAAGATAACATCTTTTCTTGTCCAGATTTTTGGTTTTTTTATTTTTTTGGACTTTTTCAAATACTTTGAAAAGATTGAAAAAGAATAAAAGTGCTTTATAGTTACAGACTAGGAGGATACCAATGTCACTGGGAAAACAAACTAGTTCCAAGCAGCTGAACATACCTATGCTCAATGCAAGGACACATGTGTAGGATAACGACAATTGGGGAAAAGTCCCCTCCTAGTAAAAATGGGTAATCAAGCTGTAAAGGATATATAAAATGGCTCTATGTGGCTAGACATGAAACAAGCTTAGGCTATATGGTTGATAATCAAATTTAGGGAAGCTGGCATAAGGCTCAATGAGGAAGGAAAAACTCATGATAATGCAATTACAACTTGACATAAGGGATTCCCGGGGACAAAGTCCAACAAAAATATCAAGAGGAGTATGAGGCTCTTGCGCAAAGACATGGCGATACTATACAAAGGACTCCCACACCCTAAAGGGAAAAACTGTCGGCATGGGAACAAAATACAACAAAGGATCTAACTAGGGCACCCATGTATGCTCAAGCTCTACCATTCACATCATGTCACTTCTATAACAGTAAGACGGTTCTGTAAGAAGATAGAATGGGTTCATACCTAAGGTTATAATGAAATGGTCATAAGGTCTTTAGTGAGGATTTCTCCTCACTGCAGGAGCAAGAATGGCTCCCTTGTGCCTATAGGGCACAAGGGCAGGTTCCTACTCTTCGAAAATAGGAAAAAATTGAAAGGGAAAATAGCATAAACAGAGCAACGAATTAAACTAAGCTAATCTAAACAAGAACAAGCAAATGACAACTACTATAAACTAAATCTAAGAGCTAATAATAGAAAATAAAGAGGGAGATGAAGCCCTTGTGAACCCCTCTGCAGAAAATGGGTTAGGGTTCCGCCTCCTTGAAACCTGCAAGCAACCTAAGCTACTACAATGGATAACCTGCAAATAAAAATAACAGTTAGAAAGCAAAAACAATTAGACAAACATGAAAAGAAATATTATACCTCACTTGGGTGGAAATGGGCCACCATGCCCTAGCTCATGGGAGCACCTCTCTCTTTGTTGGGAAGCAATGGCTTGATGGGATGGAAATGGAGGAGAGGGAATGTGGGTGGTTTGAAAGGCAAAGGTCTCAAAGCATCCACGGGAAGCATAACAATAGGCAAGTGAGAAGTGTTTTGAGAGTGACCCCCCACCCTCCTTTTATAGTTTTTCCAAGGGATTTTAGGGTTTTAAGCCCTTAATCAGGGTTTTATCCCCTTTCGCCCTAACTTTAGCCCCCTTTTTAGGGCTTTAGCTCCTAGGGGGCTATTTTGGGCTCATTTTTGGGGTTTTTTAGCCCTTTTCTTCATCCTTGGGCTCTTTTGGAGGTGTGGGGGTCAAATGGAAGGTCTTATGGAGTGAAATGAGTGTTGTAAAATGGTGTCCTTGGGTGGTGTAGGCCATTGAGAGCTATGTGGGGGATTTTTGGGTTAAAATATTGCCCCCTGATGTGTGAGGGCAGGATCTCAACGTATGGCCAATGGACATCATAGGATTTTCTATGTAGAGGTGGTGCTTCCGAGGTTGGGGCATGGTGGCTTTTGTTTTTTGTATTAATTTGGTTCCCATCAATGGGTGAGATACAATAAATGTGTGACATATATATGGACGAGGTGGGAATCCCCATGCTCGTGATAATGTCAAAAGAATCATTTGATCTATGCTCTAAAATACAAGAGCCAATCATATACAACTGTTATTACAATGATGGTTGCCTCCATGTGAGGCTGAATAGACTACTGATATAGTACATTGGACCCATGGCATTCTCATGGAATGCTATATCTTCATGACTGACGGTCTGCTAGATCTGGTACATTGTTGTATTGACTCACTGATTGAGAGTCAGAGTCTCTATGGTACAAGTATGCTGCATCAATCATAAAGGTATATCGAAGCACTATTGGCTCTTCAGATCACTATCTCCAATGCAACCCAGAAATCACAAGGGACATAAGCTATTTAGGTCCCTCAAGTGTACTCACCAATCTGCTAGAGTCAGGTGACATCCGAGGTCTTCGACCAAGTGTTGTGTGGAACAAACCCTGTGCGAATCTCAACAGTGCAATGATGGATTTGAAGTCAAGCACGCCAGAAACAACGACCCCGAGAGGCACTAAGGACTTCTCTCAAGTGGTCCGAGGAACTCATCAATGAATTAAATGAAACCAAGGTACAGGGACCTCTAGGTCTATCCTTTGGAATATGTGTGTTGGCGTTGAGAGAGTGAGACTTGCCCCTAGTCAAGGCAATGATGTTTCCTTGACCAGGAGCGCGAGGGATAACCGAAAGGTGTGAAGCAATATGCGGATTGACTCACTGAATTGGGGGGAGGGGAGGGAAGGGAAAAAACTAAATAGGGGTAGGGGGGGAGTGGGAGACTGAAACTTCCTTTGTTCAGAGTATGATGACAGGGAAGACCAGGTAGCAAATGAAACTTAACTCATGGGAATGGGATCATAGCTATAATACTGGGAATGTCACTATAGATGGGAAATACTTGGAGGAGGTGGACACTTTCGATACTGATGGGATCCAAGGAAGACACATTGTAGAGTACTCTGAACAAAGGCAACCCAGTGTGGGGATGCTTCCAAATTATTTTCTGTGGGGTGGTGTCTAGGGACACTGTTGTGGTACGATCTCGTGGATTTTTGGCGAGCCCGAGAAGGTAAGTGCTCGATGGTGCTTTCAATTTTAGAGAGTCTGAAAGCACGAAGAAGACTCCAGTGGGGGATCTTTTTCGTTGGTAGTATCCTGTTCCTGAAAAAGGATAAAAGTATACATAGGAGAGATCACCCATCCTAGAGGGGATGAGATAATTCTTTACCATTGGTTGTCCATTCAAGTTGGAAAAGGTTAAACCTATACTGACTGGATGGTCATTCAAATACTTTTACGAGCATGAATGAAACCAAGTTTGCTTGGCAATATTTTCTTGTTGAGATGGCTAGAAAAGAGCTTAATGACAACTGGTGGTGAGCTTTTTTGTAAAGTGCGGCCCCTCTGCCCTAGAAAGCATAAAAGTATGCAGAGGGGAACAGTCTTGGCTTGAGTGTGCCAAGGAGGTCATTTTCATGAAATGGTCTACATGGTTCGTAAAAGGAGGTAAACAAGACGATGTAGATATTCTTTCCTATACTTTAGCAAGCAGGAAAGGAAGCAGTTGTGCTCGGCAATATTTTCATTGTTTTAAGGAGTTAGAAAAGAGCTTAAACGAAACTCTAATGTAGTCAACTAACTACGGTGGCACAAGCAGTGGAAAGAGGTCCAAAGGTCATCTGTGCAGTATGGATGGAGCAGAAGGCTCTCAAACACACCAATACATGCGTGGGATAGATTGTGGCAGAGGCCTGCGAGTCGGTGCAGCAGAGGCACACAAATCGAGGTGGCTCTCAGATAGAGGTCAGGAGAGTGTGTCTATGTGTTGCAGTGGACGAACTTGACTACATGCGATGTGAGTGCAAGTCCATGGGGTACACAGAACCATTTCTTTTCTGGACCAAAGCCAAATACGTGTAAGAAAAGAAATGGTTTTGTGGACAGTGGTCCAGAGGTCCGCGTAAGGTGTGGTAAAAAGAAAAGACAATCTATGTGTTAAAAATACAAAATAAAAGCTAAAATTACATTTCTTAATGGGCGGCGGCCTGAGGACACTTCTATGTCAAATGCATGGAAGAAAAACAAAGATTTTTATGGACGATGGTCCAGATGTCTGCGTAAGGTGCGGTGAAAAAAGACAATTATAAATACAAAAAGTAAAATTATAGTACAATCCTTAATGGACGGCAGCCCGATGGCTTGCATGAGTAGTAGTCGGGAAGTGTGATACGAGTATCGGTCCATAGACACTCACATCGTCATGTCATGGCTCGTGAATCGAGGTGTCTTGTGGGAAATGGTCCCAAAATTGATTTATTAAACATGAGACAATGGTCTCATAAAGAAATGAAAATTTGATCCCGGAGGTGTGAGGGGTGTCTTGAATAGGTTCCAAGTGACTTTGGATTAGCAGCTGATGGTGCTGCCCTGACTTGTGCTAAAAAATGTTGAAAAACAAGAAAAGAAAACGAAGCGACTCATTGGTGATGTTAAGCGTAAAATCTCTTGAGGTAGAGCCTATTGCAAGGGTTCTCCCAGAGTTGTCCATCAGATTCAATAAGGGTGTATGCCCCTTTGCCAAGACGAAGTTCATTGGCAAGGCGGGATGACGAAATCTGGTTTTTTATGGGAAGAACCGATTCCAAACTATGGTTTAAATGGAATGGGGTAAAACTAGAGGTGGTATTACAGATCTCTCCATCATCGCGTAAGTGGTGTCGAGATAGATTAGGTGGTTTTTCCAGAAGCGATGAGACGGAAGGGAAACTAGTGCTAGAGATCATGTAAATGGTATTGGTTGTTGTTTTTATGGCCTTGCCCCCAGTCTCTATTGGAGGAAGAGGGGTAGGCCTAGAGATAAGAGGAGTCTTTGATGGACCTGGAGGTAGGTGCAACATCATCTCAATTGGCTGGACATGAGTCAACACATCCTAGGGCCTCAAAGGTACGGTAGGTGGTTCAAGGTACCACAAAGCCCCGCTTGACTGTTCAAGAACTTCTTCCATGCTGAAGCTTCTGAGGAAATATTTTTGAACTCAGAAGGTTCTAAAAAATGAATATGGATTTCAAATTTAGCGGCCTGATTCCTTATTGCTTCGATCCTAGCTGAGCTTAGGTGAAGTTGATCCTCTAGCAACTGTACACTAACCGCGGAGTGAGCTACCTCATTTCTCAGGGTCTGCTCGTCTAGGGATTTGATGTGCTGAATCCTTTGTTCATCTTCCTGGTATTTTCTTTGCAACATCTCCAAAAATAGGTTGTTTTCTGGAAAGGTGTCCATTCTCTTTTCAGCATCAACCTGACAACGATTATAAGTAATCGAAAGCCTCCTGTAGAACTTTGTACAAGCTCCCTTTGTCTTCTTAACAACCTTCTTGAATTATTCGGCTGTGTTTGTGGAAAATTCCAATAAATTATAGTCTTGTCTCAGGCCTTGTTGATCTTTTGCTGGCAGGTCAGTAGGGATTTCTTCATTGGCCTCTAATATTTCCATTCTTCTCGTCGGGACTTCTAATATGTCCTGTGATCTGTCTAAAAAATATGAAGAGGTTTCCAAAATCTATTCCAGTCTATTGTCTACCTGCAATATCTTGCACCTCTCCTCTTCTATGGCTACTTGCAGCTGGTGCATCTTGCTCCTTTGTGCTAGAACATGCTCCTTGAAAGGCTGAAGGTTGAATTGCTGTTCCCTGGCCTCTTCTAGAGCTATTGTTAATGAATTAACCTATTCTTTAAGCTCTACAGTCTGCCCCTGAGATTGCTTCCCAGATTCCTCTAAGGTAGCTTTCTGTAGCTCCAAATCCCCTATCTTACCTAGCAGCTGATCTTTTTCTGTGTGAAGACTTTCACATACCGTCTTCAACTCATCATTTTCTATCCTTAACCCTTGACATTCCTACTACAATTTCTCCAGACTCCCTTGGGAAGCCTCCATAGATCTCTTATCTACTTGGAGGAACTAGAGCTTAGCTTTTGAAGACTTTATTTCATGTTGCATGTCTTCAAACTTTCATTTCATTCTACTACTCTCCTCTCTCTCGCTTCTCAGGGTATCCTTTAGTTGGGCAGAATATTTCTTTGACTGCTCAAGATCAGTCATTATTCAATCCACATTGTCCTTAGAAGCATGGATCAATGCTGCCCCAAATCGGATAGTGAACCTAGGGTCCTTGTCTGTCCCATATACTACGGTTGTATCATTTATCATTTTACCTGACTGCCCCCAGTCTCAACCTTTCTCTCGGTCCTCTTCACAATTCTTTTTGTTTCCTTGTCATAAAAAATAGTGTTGAAGTCCGACACCTCTTCTCCTTTATTTTGCTCGAAAGGGATTAGTCTTAGGGTGGGAACAACAGCCTGTCCCAATCTACTACTAGCAGCTGCCTCAGGTTCTTGAACATCAGGATTACCCACATCCTGAACCTGGATTTCTATAGGATCGAAAGCTTTTTTCTCTGTCAGTTTTAATATTTCTGCTTCCTTCTTCCTAAGTTCTTCATCCATTTTCCTTTTCCTTTCTTCTTCTTCAATCCTGGCAGCTTCTTCTGCCTTTCTAGCTACTTCTTGTTCAGCTCTTCTCTTTTCTTCCTCCTCACCTTTAAGCTAGCTTTTGGCTTCCTATGCTAGCCTCCTAGCATCTTCATCCCTTTTCCTAGCCTCTTCTTCCTCTGCCCTTTTCTGTTCATCCTGTTCTTTCCCGCCTTTGGTAGTGATTTTCTTTTTAAATATTCTTCTTAATGCAGTTATATTTTCTGTACTTCGGAAAATGGAGTCATCTTTATCCCAGTGGTTTGTGTACTCAAAATGTACATTTGCCTCCTTGCAGTGCTCTGCCACTTTATTCCGGGAATCATTCCCGTGGAAATTTATTTCCCCAAAATGGAATTTCCCCAATTATTCTACAAATTCATCATCTTTCTTCACTCTTGTGAACTTATAGCTTCCCAACTTGAATGGAAAGGGAGGGTAATTTTCCTTCTTATATTCAAATAAAAAACTCACTATGCCATCTAAGAATACCTGCCTAAATGCCTCTTTGTGTACCACATAATCAGTGGCATATTTTGGCAGTAGTGAAGGTGCTCTGGAGCATCCATACATTTTGATATAAAGTCCATCCTCCGTTAGGTAGTAATCCACATATTCTTCAATAACCTACAATTCTTCCTCCAACATGCAGTTACACTCTTTTAAGAAAATCAATGTATATAATGGCATAATGAAGTGTTCACACACTTCTCTATAGTGACTGTGGTATTTGTGTGCCCACAGTGGCTTGTAGGCTGAGTAGACTGGTGTTCTCTCTCGGTTCCAGATACACCTCAGGTTTGGGAAAGCTTGGTTGCAGAGTATGTAATCAATTAGTATAGAGCTCATGTAGAACTCTGATTTTTTCTGTGACACCCCTCCTAATGCTGAAGCAATGCAGGCCGAGAGCTTGCTTGATACAATGTTCACCCAGTTGAAAATGGTACCTTGGGTTGCAAGATAGAAGATGATAGGGACCCAACCCAACTTAAAACTTTTACCATGGGCTCTCCTGAAAATCCTGTTCAGCATCAGGGCAATGAACCTATAAGCGGTCCTTAAAGTGGCAGTATCATATTCCCCTGATGGCCTAGTCCTGAAACTCTTGCCAGGTACCAGCATTGTTTTCATTGTCTCGACTAGGTCCAGATTAACTGTCTTTAGCCAGTCTTCAGTCAAGTATACCTGGGCCTCCGGTAAGTGGTAGGCTAGTGATCCGTACCCAGGGCTATAAGAAACATAACCCTATTTGTCCACGTTGGATAAAATCATGGTAGTTACATCTGCCCTGGGCAGAATCCATCCAATCACCTCTGAGCACAGGAAAAGCTTAGGTCTAGTAGCAACTCTCATTAAAGCAAATCTCTCTATATTTGCATATATAGTCTCTTCCTCAAAACCTTTATCAGGTACCTCCCGGTGTGTTATTAATTTGTATACTTCCCCCCATTTATATTCGGGTTCCATACCCACTATGCATCTGGTATCTTCATAAGTATATTCAACCTTGGTGACAATTTCAACCTTGGGTTCCTCCTCTACTATAGGAGCCTTCTTCTTCTGTTGTTTAGACATCTCAAATTTGGAAGGATTTCCCTGTCATACACAAAATGCTTTAGGTTTTGTTGAGCCATTCCTAAATAATAGTCAAAGAATGGAGACAAACTGTATGAGCATTTTACCTCGTTTAGGATAAACATGATTGTAGCTATGAAAATAAACAAACAATACTCAAAACCAAGTGTTCCTGCACAAAACCAATATGCCAAAAGAGCTAAAACCAACCCATGACAAAATATTTTCATAATCGACTCATAATATTATGGCCTTTCTAAAATGAATAAAATCCCCCTCGACCTGTTAAGGAAAAACATCCTCAAATCACCCTCTCGGTGCTATGAACTAACTCGTCCCATTAACAATCTCATCCTAAGCAGTTGTAACGTCAAAAACGTGACCCTAGTCCACAAGAAACGTGAGCGACCATACTGGGGAGCCAAAACCTCGGTATCTTCAAAATAAATAGGAAAACGCCCTCCTCCTGCAACTAGCAGGTGACTACCCTCCCTGAACGGCCATACACAGACTGGGGAAAACTTGTGCAGACAACGTAACACCCGTCTGCACTGGTTTCCCAAGCATTCGGGTGGGGGTTACAAACTCATAACGGCTGCGAATTTAATCATTAAGCAAACCAAAAACCCCCCACCAGGAAGCCATACCATCTACATAGATTATATATATGCGTTGAGAAAGGGAAAAATAGGTATCCACTAACCGCAGAGGTGGGAATTAACCAAGGGCGACAAACTCAGCTCAACCATTCGAACGAAAATGGTAGAACAGGAATAAAGGCCTACCTAGCAATGTGCTATGCGACTGGTTGAGAAAAATCTGCAAACCTCCACGGCAGAGCCACCTAGGAACGAGGTACCAATAGTGAGTGCAGTGTTCTGCTCGAAATGATAACGACAACATGGGAAATTCGCAAAAACACAAATAAAAAATAATAAACCCCAAACCCCAATATATACGTCCCGATCAACAAATAATCGGCGGGAAAAATAAGACCATCGGGTGGAAAAACAACTACGGGATCAGTGATCCTGTCAGCAGCATCTCCGCAACGATAGATGATGAAACGGCTATGAGACCCGCAATGGCATCGGTAAGAGAAAGAAATAAAACCTTGCATCAGAGTTCACCATACTAAGGCCTCGGACCAATAGTTGGTTGAAGAGCCGCAACAACAAAAACCATAAAGATACTGAGTTCCGCAGACCAATCAACATCGGAGGTAAAATAAACATGACTTAAGCAAAAAATATCGACCAAGTGGAAAACATAAATCAAACCATATCGGAAGAATAGTGCTTTCTAGAGCCACAACGATGAAAGCTAAAAAGACTAAGGAATTGCAAATCAAAACGGCAAGAGTTGGAAGAGGTTAATACAACCATCAAGGGACTTCACAATACATCATCCGTAACGGCAGAAACCATAGAGACAACACGTTTCGACAATATTCCAAAAATTCACCGATTAAGAAAAACAAATAAAGCGCATTGGAGACCAATAACCCTTGGATCGGACCTGATGTCTTGTTGCTTCTCCACAATGGCGGGCGCGCAGTTAACTGCATTTTTGACTCATAGTCTCAAACACTTCCGACGACAGGGAAAAAATCAATGCAAATCGTAAAACAACACTGGCATAAAAGTATTTCTTGAGCAAACATCAAACAAAACCAAGGAGCTGAGCAAAAAACGAAATAAAAGGAGGGTCCCGAAATTTTTTGAATTTTGGGAAAATGTTGTAGCTGCAACAATACCATTTAAAATTAGGACAAAATTACTGTTGGTGGTGCAATCACTAATTTCTTATATTTTTTTACCCATGAGTCAAATAGTTGTTTCACTTGTTGACTAGCGACACTAGGGAAACATGATGCCAATTATGTTGTAGTTTCCTCATTCAATGGATTTCTTGACTTCTCATGTTCAACACGAAGTTGACTTCCAATATTTGAAGGCAAGAATCTTCTTTGTCTAAACTTTTGGAAAGTACCTTTGGATCTCATAACAAGCTTGAAAAATTGTCCTCTCATCTGATTTACAAGACACATTATGTCATATTCAAATGTGCCTCTATTATCCTTAGCAACTCCTCTTCCTCCTCCTTGATTGCTATTCAAAATTTTCATTTCTCGATGCTTACGCTCCATTAATTCAATCCTCAATAGTACCAATGTATAAGGATGAAAGGACGAAGTCATATCAAGAGCATGTGGCCCTTGTACATGCATATAAGCAACCATCTCATCTCCTAAACAACAATAACACAACCAAATCCACTCACTATCAAGTATTCCAATTCTGCAATGACAGTGGCTCAAAATGTTTATCATGAATGAAATGATATCACCATTCGAAATAGATTATAATACGATACTAATAGAATGAATCTACATACCTTTTATCATATGCATATGAATCATCCCCTCTACATCCCCGCAATTGATACATGTGGAAATCTTTATAACACTTCCACATGCTCACCAACTTGTTACACTCCTCTTCATCTGGTAGGCCTTCAATAACCTAGAAACAAGGCATAAGTTTCAATGCATATGCATATATACTGATTTTTATGTTCAAAATGAATAACGCTCAAATCCATTCTATATGAGTTAAAAAAATAATAACACCATGATTTATTATTAGTCAAGGCCCACATAAAGAATAATTGATATGTTAACATAATTATTAAACCTTTAAAATTCTGTCATGTCAAATGAGGATCTTCTCTGATGTTGATCCATCTAATTGACCATAGTGAAGATCATTGTACTCTTGTATTTTATGATGGTATGGTTCTCATGTCTTACATGGAACATTGATTTTCTCCATCTCCTCCCAAATTTTAACAAATTTTGTTGTATTAGTGCCTTTCGTTGGACAAACCTTGTCATAACCTTCTGCAATTCTTTGAATTTCATGAAACATATTCAAAACATTTCTAATCCCATCATGGCGAGCACAATATACAATCTTGGACATTGCACCAGGAGTCAACTGTAATCAGTAGCACATGTTTTAGTGGGTATGGGTTAGTGAAATACTAAGAAGCTTCATTTATAGTTAATACTTAATTATGAAATTGTGTACCTTTTCATCATTTATTCTATCCATGGGATAGTTCCTCACAATATTCATCTTTCTACAAGATAAGTTTGGTTGAATGTTTAAAATACGGTCATCTAACTTTTCATCCCATCCTTTTCTTGGTTTGAAAGCTGGATTCAACTCTTGACATTTTAGAACATAGTAATATTAAGAAAGCAATGGCAATACATAAGCATAAATTTAAAAAATTGTAATAAATGTGCATAGCTTACCAAGAGCAAGTTTGTTGACATTGCATAAAATTCAAAAACACTATGTATAGTATCTCCTTCTTCAATTTCAATTTCATCTATAACCATTTGTATACTTTGTTTATGGCATGTGCACCAAGGACACAAATTTTTCCCATTGGAGAAACACTATTGTTGCATACTAAACTGCATATTGCCACTAGGTCATGACACTTGAACAAATTAATTTTCACTTCCCTTCCATCTATCATCTTGATTCCATCTTGTAAAATCTTGTTTAATTGTTCCATTAAGTTCTCCTCATTTTTAGGATCGACAGCATGTGCTAAAACTTGTTTATATTATTCTTTTCCATCCCATTTTCCAAGTCTTACACAAGACATCAAGCCATTGTATTCTAGTAGCTCAAATAATATATCACATACCTTCCCCCCTCGATCATAAAGTACACGAAAATCAATACCAAGTTTGAAAGAAACTTCTATGAGTATACTACTATACCTCTTTTCATATGATTCAAGCATGAAGGAATCATATGACTTTAATTCCTTGACTCAAACTCCATAGGTCAAACCATCAGTTCTCTCCCAACCCATATCAATATCCTCAGCTTCTTTTCTCCACTTTTTCTTTTCTCTGCAAACTGATGTTGCATTAACCCCCTTTAGTACACCATGAGAGTCAATCTGCTTTAGACATTGCAAACTTTTATGATTCATACTTGATTCAATAAATATTGAATCCATGTTCCTAGGCATAAAATCCTTACGAATCTTTGCCACAACAATTGATCGAATTTTATTAAGAATTCCATGTAGGTGTCCAATAACATCTTCAATTTTAGACTCTTCATTATAGGTTTTGCTGATGAAGTACCCAATTCCAGCAATAATGTCATTTTCATCCACATCTTGGAGTAATTTTCGAGAAAACCATCTCCCAATTTCTTTAAATATTGACTTCCCTTCTTTTTGTCCGCGGTTAAACCATCCCGACCACTTCTTAAGACTCAATAAAGATGTCCTTAAGCGGTTTCCTTCTGACCTTCTCTGAGAATGCGAAGTTCCATTTGCTGAACACCATTCAGGAATTTCTATTGCATCTCCTCCAACTGTACAATTTTGGTTTCCTATATATTCATCTCTATCCACATGTTCATGAAATGAATTTATTTCATTTGTTTCATGTCTTCCAATTTCATCCAAGTTCTCAAGGGATCCATGCTCCAATTGTTGCTCGTTGGGTTCTACACTTCCAATCCTTTCAACAGTAACTGAAGTCAAACGTTCCCTATATTTTTTAGGAACACAGCCTTCAATGCTTTGATTAGACTGATTTGTAACAACAACATCATCAACGACATATATTTGAGGGAAAAGTGTGGCCTCATTCTGAAAAATGAAGTTCATTCTGTTGTGGTACATATTTTATTTATCCAAAACAATGTTCATTGTAGTGGCAATAGGAATAGAATCTGTTCTTTGAGGGAGGTTCGGGATAGTCACATTCTGTGAAATAGGATTAATTCTATGGTAAAAAATTCTATCTTGTACATTGTCATTCCCTGCAACTATATTTGGAGTCAAAGGATGCCTTTGTTCTTGAGGAACACAACCTTCAACGCTTTGATTAGACCGATTTGTAATAGCATCATCATCAATCATAGATATTTGAGGGAAAAGTGTGGCCTTATTCTTCCAAATGGAGTTCATTCCATTGTGGTACATATTTTTTTATCCAAAAGAAATTTCATTGTAGTGGCAGCAGGAATCAGATTTGTTCTTTGAGGGAGGTTTGGGATAGTCACATTCTGTGAAATATGATTAAATCTATGGTAAACAATTCTATTTTGAACATTGTCACTCCCTGCAACTATATTTGGAGTTGAAGGATGTCTATGTTGTTGAGGAACACAACCTTCAACACTTTGATTAGACTGATTTGTAACAGCATCATCATCAATCATAGATCTTTGAGGGAAAAGTATGGCATCATTCTGCCAAATGGAGTTCATTCCGCTGTGGTACATATTTGCATTGTCCAAAACAAAGTTCATTGTAATGCTATCAGGAATAAGATCTATTCTTTTAGGGAGGTTTGGGATAGTCACATTCTGTGAAATAGGATTAATTCTATGGTAAACAATTTTATCTTGTACACTGTCATTCCCTGAAACTATAGTTGGAGTCAAAGGCTGCCTTTTTTCTTGAGGAACACAACCTTCAATGCTTTGATTAGACTAATTTGTAACAACAACATCATCAATCACATATCTTTAAGGGAAAAGTGTGGCCTTATTCTGAAAATCGGAGTTCATTCTATTGTGGTACATATTTGCAGAATCCAAACCAGAGTTCATTGTAATGGAAGAAGGAATAACATATGTTCTTTTACGGAAGTATGGGACATTCACATGCGGTGAAAGAGGATTAATTATATGGTAAATATTTCTATCTTGTACATTGTCATTCCTTGCAACTATAATTGGAGTCAAAGCATTCCTTTGCTGTTGAGCAACACAACCTTCAGCACTTTGATTAGATATATTTATAACAAAAGAAGCATTAATGGTTGATATGTGAGTGAAATTAGGTTGTAAATTGGTTGCATGATTGCTTGATGATTGAAGGAAATTTCTGGTTTCATTTTGTGGTATGTAATTCTCATCTCCAAATCCTTGACATTGTCCATGACCAGCACATTTTTTCTCTCTAACAGAAATGAATTGAGGGACAACATCAAATGGTTCGAAAGTTGGAACATTAGAGTAACTTAAAACCTTACGTTGACCTCTTTTTCAAGGAATATTTTTTTAAGATGTCTCATTTGAATGATCCATTGATGAATTACCTTGGAGAAAAAAAACACACTCAATATTAGGGCTAGAAGTTAAAAAAAAATCTAAAGGAGAAAGTATAAGGTAAAAAATTGGAAATATTAAAATGCTAAAAGGGGAGGAGTAATAATAAAAAAGACTCCTATTTTATTCATTGAATTTGACAAAGAAATCAGACATGTGTGTGCATTTAACTGAAGCAAGGCAATTTTGGATAGCTTCACTCAAATGCACGCCTAGCCTGCATTACAAATCCATATTCACTAAATCAAACCACAGAGTGTCTGTTCAGGCATAAAAAACCCAAATAATCTTTCAAACTTTAAAATTTAGACATAAAACGTATGCTCTGCAAGGAAACTCCATATTTACGTGATTTCCACCTGGTAAAAAACAGGGTTGAGTCCCTCGAGGAAATGCACACATTGGCCTTCATTTCATGTTATATTGAATAAATTGCTCTATAACATAGACATACCAACCTTTTCTACAAACTTGTGTAGTCATTTCTGTAAATTGTATGATCTACAGTAAAATACAAGTCATCCAAAACAACAATTGATAGTATTTGCTAATGTTTCATGGCCAAAACTTAAAATGCACACCAACGCCAATAGAAGTACACTCTAGGTATGAAATTTGGAAGTTGGAATACAAAAACCTAATTAGACTAGTATAGTTTTAATTTCATACATAAAAACTTCTATTGTGAAATAAGAATGCAATATCCAACTTTTGAAATGAGAACAAAACAACTGTAAATGTTGGTTTCTTGTTCACAGGCATCATAGGTTCTTTAGTAAATCTTGTATTTATAGAATTTTTGCATGACAGGGACAACTTAGAAAAGTGGTTGAATTGGATAGTTGTTTGGAAACCAGTCTCATGGCTCTGCAAGTTTGTATCATATATAACTTTTTATTATAATATAAATCATCATCATTCCTTACAGAAATAAATAAATGTGAACATAATAGATATAATACATTCCCAAGCAAAAAACAAAGATAATACAAAAATATAACCAGATCGATACTCAAGAAAGTTTTAAAAGGGGCCCAAGATAATTTTTAATTATATTATGCTTTCATTAAAGAGCAGGGGGCTAATTTACGGTTGAATGAGTAACATCAAACAACTCTTTCAATAATAACTCTCCCTACTCCCTATTACATTCTATTTATATACCTCAAGGGTCGGATTGACCATGTTACAAGTGGATTTCATTAGAGTGAAACTAAAATGTTGATTCACCCTCAAGCGAACCCATCCTATGTTGTACTTTCATGGATTTAAATGAAGATACCAACTACTGTGGAACAAGGCTAACATGGTAGTGCAACATGGGGGGGAAACGGGGCTGAAGTGGACATGTTTCAACACCAGGGGTAGAAAGGGAGTGGAAGAGGAAGTTTCATTCTAGTTATCTGGATGGGAGATGCGAGTAGAGAATATTTATAACAGTGATACACATTGCATGAGAGGTCTCCCAAAAGGAAAAGAGAAATTCCAATGAAAGAAGAAAATGATAAGGAAGAGAGAAATGCTGAGACAAAAATGGCTCAATAGAAAACAACATACAATACCCATCCGGTATGGAGAAATTAAAAGCTGTAATTGAAGATTTAAATCCTGCTATGCCACTGAGAGGGAATGCTTGGGTTATTGAAGAGGGATAGGGTGTTGAATCAGTGCAGGAAAGAATTCCCTGAGTGATGGGAAAGGAATGCCAAATGAACATAAAAACGATAAGATGGAATGGAATTGCCAATGAAAGCCATTGAACCTGGATGAGACTGTCTCCAATTCTACCAATTTCACTCATACTATCAGTTAACTCAAATTTGTGCACATATGTGGCCATACTAGAAAAAAATAACGAAAATAGAGAATGGAGTCAATACATAGCCTACTGATAACAGTGAAACCTATTTATCAATATTCCATAAGAAGCAGCATGATTAGTAATTTACTATAGTTGCTAGGATGGAATCAATGGGGTTAGGCCAAATATGGATATGTGTACTGTGTTGGCCCTTCAAATAATTGAAAGGTGGGAAAAAAAGGTCAATCACAAGGAAATGTTGAGTTTACGTCTGGTTGATGCAATCATTCTCAATGCTGTCAGAATCCGACTCAATTTAGGTTCATCGAATCATAGAATTTGATGGTCCATGGAACATTTTTTCCTTGTTAAGTGATGTATTTGACACTTAGTTGAAAATTCAGAATATGACAGTTATGGAAAAGAGAAAACCGCCATTTACAAGTTTATAAGATTGAATGATGTATTTGGCACTCAATTAGTTTAGCACGTGTTTGACAGGTTGAGGTATGGGAAAATGAAAAAGTTGTCATTTAGAATTTTAAAAAATTAGATGACTAGCAAAACTATAAACTGTAAATCACGGTTGAGTCCCTCGAGGAAATGCACAGATTGGCATAGAAAAAAAATTCAATATTAGGGCTAGAAGTTAAAAAAAATTCTAAAGGAGAAAGTATCAAGTAAAAAATTGAAAATATTAAAATTCTAAAAGAGGAATAATAATAAAAATGACTCTTATTTTATTCATTGAATTTGACAAAGAAATCAGGCATGTGCATGCATTTTATTGAAGCAAGTCAATTTTGGATTTCTTTACTCAAATGCACGCCCAACATGCATTACAAAGCCAAATCATTGATTCAAACCACATAGTGTCTGTTTAGGAATAAAAAACCTAAATACGCTTTCAAAGTTTAAATTTTAGACATAAAAACTTATGGTCTATAAGGAAACTCCAAATTTATGTGTTTTCCACATCGTAAAAATCACAGTTGAGTCCCTCGAGGAAATGAACACATTGTCCTGAATTTCATGTTATATCAAATAAATTGCACTATAACATAGACATACCAACCTTTTCTACAAAATTGTGTACTCACTTCTATAAATTGTATGATCTACAGTAAAATCCAAGTCATCCAAAATAACAATTGTGAGTATTTGCCAATTTTTCATGGCCAAAACTAAAAATGCACACCAATGCTAATCAAAGTACACTATAGGTATGAAATTTGGAATTGGGCATATATACAATTTTATGAGCCTAATTATCCATGAATAAGTAGTTCTAGTATTATTGCAAATCTATTATTCACCCTTTTAAACTTTTGACTAAATGCACACCAAAGGAAAACTATGTCTACTTGGAGAAACATTCTAAAGGGAAAAGTTTCAGGTAAAAAATCGGAAATATTAAACTTCTAAAAGGTGAGGAATAATAAAAAAAAATCTCCTATTTTATTCATTGAATTTGGCAAAGAAATCAGGCATGTGCATGCATTTTACTGAAGCAAGTCAATTTTGGATAGTTTCACTCAAATTCCCACCTAGCCTACATTACAAAGCCAAATTCACTGATTCAAACCAGAGTGTGTCTGTTCAATCATTAAAAACCTAAATAAGATTTCAAAGTTTAAATTTTATACATAAAAAATTATGATCCGCAAGGAAACTCCAAATTTAAGTGTTTTCCACATGGTAAAAATCATGGTTGAGTCCCTCGAGGAAATGCACACTTTGGCCTGCATTTCATGTTATATTGAATAAATTGCAGTATAACATAGACATACCAACCTTTTCTACAAACTCTTGTACTCATTTCTGTAAATTGTATGATCTATATTAAAATCCAAGTCATCCAAAACAACAATTGATAGTATTTGCCAATTTTTCATGGTCAAAACTAGAAATGCACACCAATGCCAATCGAAGTACACTCTAGGTATGAAATTTGGAATATGGAATATATACACATTTTTTAGCCTAATTATCCATGAATAAGTTCTTCTAGTATTGTTGAAAAGCTATTATTCACACTTGTAAACTTTTTTACTAAATGCACACCAAAGGAAAACTATACATGCTTAGACAAACATTCCAAAGGGGAAAGTTTCAGGTAAAAAATGGAAATATTAAACTTCTTAAAGGTGAGGAATATTAAAATAAACACTCTACTAATTTATTATTTGAATTTGACAAAGAAATCAGGCATGTGTGTGCATTTTAATCAAGCAAGTCAGTTTTGGATTGCTTCAGGCAAATGCCCGCCCAAAATGCATTACAAAGCCAAATTCACTAATTCAAACCACAGAGTGTCTGTCAGGCATAGAAAACCTAAATAATATTTCAAAGTTTAAATTTTAGAAATAAAAAATTAAGTTCTGCAAGGAAACTCCAAATTTATGTGTTTTCCACATGGTAAAAATCATTGTTGAGTCCCTTGAGGAAATGCAAACATTAGCCTGCATTCCATGTTATATTGAATAAATTGCACTATAACATAGACATACCAACCTTTTCTACAAACTCTTGTACTCATTTCTGTAAATTGTATGATTTACAATAAAATCCAAGTTAGTCAAAACAACAATTGATAGTATTTGTCATTTTTTCATGACCATAACCAGAAATACACACCAATGCCAATCGAAGCACACTCTAGGTATGAAATTTGGAATTTGGAATATATACACATTTTTATCCTAATTATCCATGAATAAGTTCTTCTAGTATTCTTGCAAAGATATTATTCACACTTGTAAACTTTTTGACTAAATGCACACCAAAGGAAAACTATGCCTGCTTGGAGAAACATTCCAAAGGGGAAAGTTTCAGGTAGAAAATTGGAAATATTAAACTTCTTAAAGGTGAGGAATAATAAAAAAATACTCTCCTATTTTATTCATTGAATTTGAAAAAGAAATAAGGCATGTGCATGCATTTTACTGAAGCGAACCAATTCTGGATTGCTTCACTCGAATGCATGCTCAGCATGCATTACAAAGTCAAATTCACCGATTCAAACCACAGAGTGTCTGTTCACGCATAAGAAACCTAAATAAGCTTTCAAATTTTAAATTTTAGACACAAAAACATATGCTCTGCAAGGAGACTCCAAATTTATGTGTTTTCCACATGGTAAAAATCAGGGGTGAGTCCCTCGAGGAAATGCACACATTGGCCTACATTTCTTGTTATATTGAATAAATTGCACTATAAAATAGACATACCAACTGTTTCTACAAACTCTTGTACTCATTTCTATAAATTGTTTGATCTATAGTAAGATCCAAGTCGTCCAAAATAACAATTGATAGTATTTGCCAATTTTTCATGGTGAGAACTAAAAATGCACAACAATTCCAATCGAAGTACACTGTAGGTCTGAAATTTGGAATTTGGAATATATACGCATTTCTGAGCCTAATTATCCATGAATTAGTTCTTCTAATATTGTTGCAAAGCTATTATTCATACTTGTAAACTTTTTGACTAAATGCACAGTAAAGGAAAACTATGCATGCTTGGAGAAACATTCTAAAGGGGAAAGTTTCAGGTAAAAAATTGGAAATATTAAACTTCTAAAAGGTGAGCAATAATAAAAAACACTCTCCTATTTTATTCTTTGAATTTGACAAAGAAATCAGGCATGTGTGTGCATTTTACTGAAACAAGTCAATTGTGGATTGCTTCACCCAAATGCACGCCCAACATACATTACAAAGCCAAATTCATTGCTTCAAAGTACAGAGTGTTTGTTTAGGCATAGAAAAACCTAATTAGACTAGTATAGTTTTAATTTCAGACATAAAAATTTATGTTGTGAAATAAGAATGCATCCAACATTTGAAATGAGAAAAGAACAATTGTAAATGTTGGTTTCTTGTGCACGTGCATCATAGTTTCTCTAGTAAATCTTGTATTTATAGAATTTTGGCATGACAAGGACAACCTATAAAAGAGGTTGAATTGGATAGTTGTTTGGAAACTAGTCTCATGGCTCCGCAAGTTTGTATCATATGTTTCTATTTTATTATAATATAAATGATCATCCTTCCTTCCAGAAATAAAAAAATGATAACATAACAAATATAATACATTCCCGGGAGAAAAACAAAGATAATACAAAAATATAACCACATCGATACTCAAGAAAGTTTTAAAAGGGGCCCAAGAGCATTTTTTATTATATTATGCCTTCATTACAGAGCAGAGAGATAGTCTACAGTTGAATCAGTAACATCAAACATCTCCTTCAATAATAATTGTCCCTATTACATATTAAATTCTATTTATAGACCTCAAGGGTCGAATTGACCATGTTACAAGTGAAATTCATTAGAGTGAAACTAAAATGTTGATTCACCCTTGAGCCAACCCATCCTCTGTTGTACTTTCCTAGATTGAAACGAGGATACCAAGTACTGCAGAACAAGGCTAACATGATAGTAGAACACAGGGAGAAAAATAGGGTTGAAGTGTGTTACCACCTAAGTTGTACTTAGTGGTTTTTTATCAAGTGAGCCTGGTGAACCGGACAGGGTTAACTTGTTCGGACTTCAAAAAGACCTTTGGAAGTACTTCTGGGAAGTGCTTATTGTATCATATCACATGTTCATACCCCATGGGGGAATTGTAATAAATGTTCTAGCATGATAGTTTCTGTAAAAGACTCAGTCTCTTAGACTTCATTTGTTAATCCGATCATCCCAGGGTGTTTTTTCCCTTGGTTATTATTGGTTGTTGAACAAACGACTAATAATTTCTGAGTTTTTCACTCCATACCTCCAAAGTTGGGGTGGTCGGCTTGGAATTTAGGCCTATTGAGGTTATTAGAGTCTATGTGTCAATGTATAAGCATGCTAGACATTTTTTTTGAGTCATATGAACATGTCTAAGTCCCCCTAGGTGTTTTTCAATTTTTCAATTTTTTAATTTTTTCAGTGTTTTTTTTATTAAATTAAAATTTTCCAAAACTTAGGCTATTTTTTAATAGTTTAATTGGAAAAATTGATTTTGTAATAAAAGTGGGCCAAATAATCGGTTTCAGTCATGTAGGTGCTCATTTTCAAGCTAAGAGCACCATGTAAACCCATGGACCCACTATTTCCTAAGTTTTGAGTGATCTTCCATCACTCAGGTCAGAAAGCCCCAAAAATCAATTATTGATTATTTTAATTAATAAATTGATGAATAATGGAGCAAATCCAAAATCAATAAATCAATGGATTCTCAGCCAATTTGATTGAAATCAGTCAGATCTGAAGCAGATTGACTGGATCTGACAAATCCTTGATTGAAGGAGGTGATGAAATCAGATCCAGAGTTAATCTTCAGCATCCTTTATGAGGAATTTCTCCCTCCCTCTCTCCTCAACACATTTTGGCTCATCTGGATGAGTTTTGGTGGATGTTTCAGTCAATAGGTTGAGGTGTCAGTCCGATCAGCTCTCCGATTGACAATTGCACTCAGTGAGACTCAGATCTGGCTCAGTTAGACACAGATCAGGAATTGATGGACTCTCCATCAGCATATTTGGTCTATCTCCTTGGGATTTGTGTCCCCCTGGGCTGGATCTCCTGTATTTTGTATATATCTAGGCACAACCTCCTCTTCCAAGAGTTAGAACTGGGATTGAGGTGCTGCTGCTATTGTATTGTTGTAATTCTGCATTTGAAATAAAGAAAAGCTTTGGAGGCAATACGGTGTGGTGCCATTACATGTGTGGATGATTATTGCCATTTTTTTACTAAGGTAACCTGTATCTGTGGTCATTTTCTGCTAATTTCTTGTAGATCTGTGGTTAAGATTAGTAATTAGCTTATTACAATCTTGATAGGAAAGGTGTTTTTCAATAGGTTTATTGACTGCCACTCTCCTTTGATGCATTTTTAGAGATTTGTATTTAGCATGTCCTATAAGCTTATATGCATGTTAACTTGAATCTCTTTGTATGTACTAATCAGATCTCATAAGTTTCTTGGCAAGTTATTTGATTTTAGCTGAGTTGCAGGTTCACAATTTGGAGAGGATGATGATCTAGTTTTCTTCTTCATTCTCTTCAAAACATTTCAAAGGAATAGTCCCTCAACATTCCACCTGAAAGCTCTACTGCGGATCTTCAAGGAAACCAACACTTTTCTCCTCTTCTTCCTCCCTTAAAATAAACACTTTACCCGGTTACTTGGTTTAGTTGATAGCTATGATTTCATTTGGATCTGTTTCATCAAAGTAAAATATACATAGATATGATATTTCATAGCTCATAACCTAGATCTTTCACTTAAAAATGTTTCATAAGAATTCTAGATCTAGCTGTAGGGAAATCGTCTTTTTTGCATGAAAATTTAAAGGAAACTTGTAGATTGCATGCATTAGATTTACTTTCACTGTTATAAAATTCAATATTCTAAAATATCAGTGCATTTTTTTTTGCTGCACAAATAGCAAGCCAAGATTCCAAGGAAAGCTTGCTTTCCTTGGTTCCTTTTCTGCCTGTTTAGCTAGTTTTAACTTCATTTTTTGTGAGATAAGGTAGGCTGATCCAAAGGTACTCTTAAAGTGATTTTGGGAATTTTTTATTCTAATATGATCACTGTATTTTATCAGGTATAACAGAAGGTAAAGGAAGCTGCTGTCCGAAGTGGCCTCAGGAGCGTTCAAATCCCCCCAGGGGTCTCCCTTTTCACCAAAAAACTCAAAGTTTTTCCAAAGTTGTAAAATCTTGGTTTCAGCCTGTATAAGGAACAAAAAAATTCTGATATATCAGTCCTCTGATACTATAACCATTAATAAATAAAATCATTTTTGGAATAGGCTCTTTCGAGCCGATTCCCCATCCCCCCTGGGGGGATTTGCGTCGGTGCCTTTTTTGTCGATTTCTGTTTATTTCTTTTTTACTAGCATTGATCTAATTTGCAGGGTAGTGTACTTGATTTTTTTATTAATTCCATACTTTATATCTTACATTTCAAAGTAATCGTAATACTTACCCCACGATTTCCTGATTGACCCGAAAGGGGAAAGAGATTCGTGGTAGGATTAATTAAGAAACTAGAACTGTGTATCTGTTTTCTTTTTTCTATCATTTTTTTATCAGCTACTTTAAAATTAACCCCTCCTCGATTCCCTGATTGAGATCCACTTGGATCGAAAGAGGTTCTTGGAGGATTTTCTTTTTAAACAAGAACATCCAGTTTAAAACTTACTAAAATTGACAAGACTCCAGTGTGTATGCTCTACACTTGACTGTGGTTCATCCAATCAGTAAAGCTATATCAAAAGCACTTGGGTGACTAGTATAATTAGGACTTACTCTCCCCAACTGACAAACCATCAGGTGAAAATCCAACACCTAGATCAAACCTCTACGGTGGCAAAATACCCAAAGGAAGCGGGAACTTCTAAAAAGTGACCTCGGGGCGCCGATCTCTGCCACACCCTAATGGGTGCATTACGAACACAGCCCCAGAGACTCCATTTCAGCCCACATATTCCTAAATGGAGGAGTCAATAACAAGGTGACAGCCTTGAATCGAGACTTGCCCCCAAGGACACACCGAGTGGCTTGAAGATTTCTGCCACGTGACCCAGGTGTGTGAAAAGGCGGCAACACTTTTTGGTGCCGTTGCCGAGGATAAATATTTTTATTCCCGAGTACGACTTAGCTTAACTTTTTGCTAAACAATTAAAAAGACAAAAACTTTTGATTGATCTAGTCTTTAAAAAACATAAAAATCAAAACTCGATCCATCTGGCGACTCCACTGTCTAAACATCCCTTCAAGAATTTCTACCCGAAGAAACCACCGACAATTATTCAATCCTCTCCCTGGTCCCGAAAGGTTTATTAGGGAAATATTGAATAGGAAGACTTCTCGTAAAAACCTTGAAGATTTAGGAGACCAATCCCTCTCAAATATCCATCACATATTTGTAGAGAGTCATGTTCACTAATCTCAAGAAATGATGGAATTTTACAAACCCCTTGACTTTTCTCAGATAGCAGGTAGTCCTCATTACATTCCAAATGATGCTATCAAGAAGATCCCTAGGTTCGAGGGAAATAATGCTACCACCGCAAAGACTCATCTCCGAAAGTTTGAAAGGCATCTAGTCAGTTACTGCGATAATGTTGCCTCTAACCATGAAGATATCAAAATGAAGCTCTTTGGTTTGTCCTTAGAGGATGATGCTTCGGAGTGGTATGAAAACCTTGGTGATGATTCATATAAAACCCTTAATGAATTCCTAGCAGGTTTTAAGAAGAAATGGGGGGAAAAGAAAGAACCAAGACATTTGCTTGCTGCCCTTCATGATATAAAGAAGATGGAGAATGAAACCATGGATGAATTTAATACTAAGTTTAGGCGTGTGGTTGTGGACCTCCCTAGAGAAATCAAGCCAAGGGATGCCTCCATCCTCATATATTACATCGAAGCTTTCACTGGTGATTTGAGGTACCAGTTAAGAGACAAAGAGCTGGCCAATCTAAAGACTGCTCAGAAATTGGCTGAGAAAATAGAAAGGAATATGTAGTCTTCAGGAAAATCCAACATTCCAGGTTACACTAGGGGAAACTCTTCATACAACGAAGAAAAGGGAAAAGCCTTTGAATCAGAAGAAAAGGGAGCCTCTGAATACCCCATGGAAAATATAACTGGCATGTTTGAAAAAATGATGACTAGTCAGGACCAATTCATGACAAACCAATCTATGCAATTGAATAAAATCCAAAACAGAATAGTCACACTGGAGAGAAATAGTGGACCTAGGAATTTTCATCCAAAACAGAATCAAGTGTATCAAAAGAAGTTTCCTCAGCAAGAGCCTAGGATTCCAAACCAGTTAGACTCAACTAACCTGGTAGATGAAGTAATTCCATGGTGTATACCTTGTGAGCAATTCCACCTAGAAAGCACTTGCTACATAGAAAACCAGGTTATAGAACATGGGATGGCGGAGGTCAGTAATTAGGAAACAAATTCAAACAATCCTAACCATATATACATGGTAGGCCAGGCCTACCCTTTGTCACCATCTAAACAATACAATCCTGAGGATGAAACCATTGCAGAATATTATAGTGAAACTTATGATGAAAACTGTAATATACATGATGGGACTCCTATGTGTTCTCCATATAATGATGAAAGTATGGAAGGTTTACTACCTTGTGACCTTTTCTCTGAAGAAGATAAGTATGAAAATGAGGACAAGTATAGCTTGGAGCATGATACAAGTGACGAAGACTCCCTTATCCTCGACAAAGATGTTGATGAGGAATACTGGACATTCATGGAAAATCCAGTCTATGACATGAATAAAGAGGAAAATAATGAACCAAAAACTTTTGATGGTTTTGTTGATGGCATATCTAAGGAAGAGAGCATGGACCATGTGGCCTTGGGAAACTTTGATATGAAAAGGGAGCATGCAGTTTATCCACATGATCAGTCTCGGACATATATCGATATCAGTAATGAAGACAAAGAGAACTTGATATCGAAACCTGATATCAGCAATGGGGAATCCATCACATTTAACATAGATGATGGTGATGACTATTGGGATTTTTGTGGATATCTTATTAAGAATCCTATCTATGCTATATCCAGCAAGGGGAGTGTCTGTTTAGAGATTTGTGGAATTCGAATCTACTATACTTCCATAGAGGGAAGCATGAATCTGGAGACCTTGGAAAATCCTAGTATGGAAAAGCAGCATTCAAAACTCTTATATGATCATTTAGAGTCATATCATGCAGAGCCGCACAAGGGTATAAGTAATGAAGACATGGAGAAGCAGTTTTGTGAAAAGAAAGATGTGATGCAGTTATTAGAATATCAGTCTCAACTATCATCTTCACATATAGAGTTTCCTCATGACTTGGAGCTGCTTGGGGATTATACAATGAATTATCATCCGGTAAGCCTTGATGATCAGTATGATGGTGTAGTCAATCTGCTTCATCATTCCAATTTGTACATCAACCCTATCTAGTCATGGATAGAAGCAGCATGCGCAAGCACTTACCATTTTGGGAGGAAGTTTGACAACATTTTTTATGCCTATGATTTCCCATCCATCCTGCCCCTTCCAGATCATCATGCAGGTTTGCATTTTCTAAATAAAGTATCCTTACTTTGGCTGGTAACCAAAGACAAGGAAATTTTTTCTTATGTTAATAAAATTCTTAGCTGGTTACATTGGATTTATGATTACACTTAACCCTTTTTATATCATGCTTAGAGTAGGAAAATAAGCTCCTTGAAAAAGAGCATGTGATTTCTACATTTCTATTTTTAGCTATAATAAAACTTGGCTTCTTTTAGTTAGTTACATTTATTTTGTTTAAATAAATCAGCTTAATGGTTCATTCGGTTTTTTATAAAACTTGTGCTACTAAGGTTTTTCTTGTCAAGTTGAGATGTTTTTACAGGGTATAGACCAGATATTCTGATGTTCTCGTATCCTCTCCTTGCCTTAAAGACCAGATCGAGCACACGTCCCAGATGGAGCCAGAATGTTACCACCTAAGTTGTACTTAGTGGTTTTTTATCAAGTGAGCCTGGTGAACTAGACAGGGTTAACTTGTTCAGACTTCAAAAAGACCTTTGGAAGTACTTCTGGGAAGTTCTTATTGTATCATATCACATGTTCATACCCCATGGGGGAATTGTAATAAATGTTCTAGCATGATAGTGTCTGTAAAAGACTCAGTCTCTTAGACTTCATTTGTCAATCCAATCAGCCCAAGGTGTTTTTTCCCTTGGTTATTATTGGTTGTTGAACAAACGACTGATAATTTCTGAGTTTTTCACTCCATACCTCCAAAGTTGGGGTGGTCGGCTTGGCATTTAGGCCTATTGAGGTTATTAGAGTCTATGTGTCAATGTATAAGCATGATAGACATCTTTTTTGAGTCATATGAACATGTCTAAGTCCCCCTAGGTGTTTTTCAATTTTTCAATTTTTTCAGTGTTTTTTTTATTAAATTAAATTTTTCCAAAACTTAGGCTATTTTTTAATAGTTTATTTGGAAAATTTGTTTTTGTAATAAAAGTGGGCCAAATAATTGGTTTCAGTCATGTAGGTGCTCATTTTCAAGCTAAGAGCACCATGTAAACCCATGGACCCCCTATTTCCTAAGTTTTGAGTGATCTTCCATCACTCAGGTCAGAAAGCCCCAAAAATCAATTATTGATTATTTTAATTAATAAATTGATGAATAATGGAGCAAATCCAGAATCAATAAATCAATGGATTCTCAGTGGATTTGATTGAAATCAGTCAGATATGAAGCAGATTGACTAGATATGACAAATCCTTGACTGAAGGAGGTGATCAAATCAGATCCAGAGTTAATCTTCAGCATCCTTTATGAGGAATTTCGCCTTCCCTCTCTCCTCAACACGTTTTGGCTCATCTGGATGAGTTTTGGTGGATGTTTCAGTCAACAGGTTGAGGTGTCAGTCATATCAGCTCTCCGATTGACAATTGCACTCAGTGAGACTCAGATCTGGCTTAGTTAGACACAGATCAGGCATTAATGGACTCTCCATCAGCATATTTGGTCTATCTCCTTGGGATTTGTGCCTCCCCTGGGCTGGATCTCCTGTATTTTGTATATATCCAGGCACAACCTCCTCTTCCAAGAGTTAGAACTGGGATTGAGGTGCTGCTGCTATTGTATTGTTTTAATTCTGCATTTGAAATAAAGAAAAGCTTTGGAGGCAATACGGTGTGGTGCCATTACATGTGTGGATGATTATTTCCATTGTTTTACTAAGGTAACCTGTATCTGTGGTCATTTTCTGCTAATTTCTTGTAGATATGTGGTTAAGATTGGTAATTAGCTTATTACAATCTTGATAGGAAAGGTGTTTTTCAATAGGTTTATTGACTGTCACTCTCCTTTGATGCATGTTTAGAGATCTGGATTTAGCATGTCCTATAAGCTTATATGCATGTTATCTTGAATCTCTTTGTATGTACTAATCAAATCTCATAAGTTTCTTGGCAAGTTCTTTGATTTCAGCTGAGTTGCAGGTTCACAATTTGGAGAGGATGCTGATCTATTTTGCTTCTTCATTCTCTTCAAAACATTTCAAAGGCATAGTCCCTCAACATTCCACTTGAAATCTCTACTGCGGATCTTCAAGGAAACCAACACTTTTCTCCTCTTCTTCCTCCCTTAAAATCAACACTTTACCTGGTTACTTGGTTCAGTTCATAGCTGTGATTTCATTTGGATATGTTTCATCAAATTAAAATATACATAGATCTGATATTTCATAGCTCATAACCTAGATCTTGCACTTGAAAAGGTTTCATAAGCATTCTAGATCTAGTTGTAGGGAAATCGTCTTTTTTGCATGAAAATTTAAAGGAAACTTGTAGATCGCATGCATTAGATTTCCTTTCGCTGTTATAAAATTCAATATTCTGCAATATCAGTGCATTTTTGTTGGCTGCACAAACAGCAATACAATATCCCAAGGAAATCTTGCTTTCCTTGGTTCCTTTTCTGCCTGTTTAGCTAGTTTTAACTTCATTTTTTGTGAGATAAGGTAGGATGATCCAAAGGTACTCTTAAAGTGATTTTGGGAATTTGTTATTATAATATGCTTTCTGTATTTTTATCAGGTATGACAGAAGGTAAAGGAAGCTTCTGTCCGAAGTGGCCTAAGGAGCGTTCAAATCCCCCCAGGGGTCTCCCTTTTCACCAAAAAACTCAAAGTTTTTCCAAAGTTGTAAAATATTGGTTTCAGTATGTATAAGGACCAATAAATTTATGATATATCAGTCCTATGATACTGTAACCATTAATAAATAAAATCATTTTTGGAATAGGCTCTTTCGAGCCCATTCCCCATCCCCCCTAGGGGGATTTGCGTCGGTGCCTTTTTCGTCGATTTCTGTTTATTTCTTTTTTACTAGAATTGATCTAATTTGCAGGGTATTGTACTTGATTTTTTTATCAATTCCATAATCCATATCTTACATTTCAAAGTAATCGTAATACTTACCCAACGATTTCCCGATTGACCCGAAAGAGGAAAGAGATTCGTGGTAGGATTAATTAAGAAACTAGAACTGTGTATCTGTTTGCTTTTTTCTATCATTTGTTTATCATATAATTTAAAATTAACCCCTCCTCATTTCCCTGATTGAGATCCACTTGGATTGAAAGAGGTTCTTGAAGGCTTTTATTTTTAAACAAGAACATCCAGTTTAAAACTTACTAAAATTGACAAGACTCCAGTGTGTATGCTCTACACTTGGTTTTGGTTCGTTCGATCAGTCAAGCTATATCAAAAGCACTTGGGTGACTAGTATAATTAGGACTCACTCTCCCCAACTGACAAACCATCAGGTGAAAATCCAACACCTAGATCAAACCTCTACGGTGGAAAAATACCCAAAGGAAGCGGGAACTTCTGAAAAGTGACCTCATGGTGCCGATCTCTATCACACCCTAACGGGTGCATTACGAACAATGGCCCCAGAGACTCCATTTCATCCTGTTATGTCAAGAATTTGTTTCTTACCTTTTCATGTTTGATTACCTTTTTGATCAAGTTTTCTTATTTCTTTGACTTTATCTTTTCAATTACCATAGGAGGTTTTGGGTATTGACTTTAATTTTTAAGTTTTTTGCCTTTAGAGTTATTTTGTTTTTTCCTCTCTTAGGTCTTAAAAGGTTTTAAAAGGTCATATTATCGAATGATGTGGTCACAAATAGCATTTTGAGCATGGTCCTGCATAGTCATACTTCAAACAACTTTTAAACTGCATTCAAAATGACGAAAAGCTGAAAAACAACGAGAAAATAGCACTAAAATTATTCTTGTAGCGCTGGAGCCAAAAAATAATTAAGGCACGCTACAAGAATATCGTGGCCTTCATTTCTTCTTATTTTTAAGCAAAAATTTGGCATTTTCTTAAATGTTGAGTGACTAATCACACATTATGGAGTGTTTACTACGTGTTGGTTAAAGAATTATCATAAGAACAGGTGGTTCCACTGGGGAAGGAATCGTGGTCATCGTGAGCCCAATGGAAATTGATTTTGAAAGGTAACAGCGTGGTTTGATGTTTAATATGAGATGATTTTTCATTTGCATGCACATTCAAAGACAACGGACTTAGTGCAGTAACCATAATCACTACAAAACCGGATATGCCCGCTGGGAAACAGAGTGAGGTTTTATGGAGCCACGGGAAATTAGGGGTTCATGAATGCGCTGTCTACAGTCAAATTGCATCCTGAAGGACACCTGTACATTCAAGCTGAACAACTTAATCACTCATGTCATGTTTTTAAACCACTGCAGTTGATCAATTTAAACGATAAGCCACTATAACTGATAATTTAGGGCTTTTTCGCTGGGAACTATTCAATCAAAATTGAATAAGGGGAATGATAGATTATGCACTCAAATGATATTTTGACCAAAAAAATAACTTCCTGATCCATTCCGAGATGTTCTGTGGAGTGGATTACTGAAAAATAGCTTTATCTTGGAACTGTTCATTTGTTGAAGTTCGAAAGACGCTGGGTTGAAATGCAATGTATATTATGATGGTTCAAATTTAATACTGCTGCTGGTACAACATGAGAGGAAGGACAGAGACATTTCAGACAATATGAAAACCTATATAGCCTAAAGACCTAATTTTTCTAGGTTTTAAAGTTCACTATTTTTGAAAGCCAAAAGAAGCAGCAGGCTTGAAACCAGAGGAAGATCTACTGTTAATTTGATACCTGAGATTACTGAGCTGACAATGGATTATGTTTAAGATGGTTTACAGGCTGTGTTTAGTCTAAAGGTTTACAGTTGTGATTCTTTATGTAATACTCTTTTTGTACAGAGATGGTTTATACATGGTTCTGGCAGGTTATGAATACCAATATACAGGCTTATTCTACATGCTGAAGATGGACAGCCAATATAACAATTAAACTGCATGACAGTCACCACTTGTAGTGAGGAGTTTGGAAGATTTCAAATGACCTAATTCTCTTATGCTTATGATAAACATAATATTTATTAGGAAAACAAAAGCAGCAGACAGAGAAGAGCAAAGAGAGCTATTTTTGAAACCTAAAGGATTTGAGAAGGAGACAGTCACCTGACTGGTCATTAATTGAATCCTAAAACCTATACAGTTTCATCCTCTGAAGGAAAATGGGCAAGAGTGGTAAAATTAACAGAGCTGAACCAAATGATGTAGGGTGGATTGAAAATCTCCCTGGATGTGTTGAATTATTTCAATAGGCTGGTTGGATTGAGTTCTTTAAAAGAATAAATGGGTATAATGCTGAAGTTTCTTGCAAGTTTGCACAGTGTTTAAAAGATGACATGGTGACCTTTGATACTCTTAAGTTCAGGCTGACAGTAGAGCTGATTGCAGAAGCCACAGGGGTTAGCAATGAAGGTGAATTATGGTTTAAGAAATTTCCTTTTACCTTTGATCCTCAAAGATACCTATTACCAAATGTCACTCCTGACTGGAATAAAGGCATTCTTATTCAAAATTTCAAAAAGGAATGGGTTGAACCAATTAGAATTTTGCAGAGTTACATTACTTGCGAGGGCAGGTATGCTTATGTGTTTAAGTATCACTTCATGTTTTTGCAACATATGGTGGGACAGTCCAGGATGAACCTTCCATTTTTCCTATTGAAGAGCTTGCAAAAAATGGCTAGCAGGGTCAAATGGCATATGAACCATTCCTCTCAGTCCATCTTTCATCATGGGCTGATTACGTTGATTATTAGCACTGTTTTGCAGCATTAAGGTAAAAGTTGGGACTTCTTTCTTTTTTGGTCAGGTTTCCATGTAAAACAGGAAGATCAATAGCCTAAGAGGCAAGCAGATAAAGGGAAGGTAATGATGAATAAATTAGGTCAGAAAGCCAAACTTGAAGACAAAGAGGATGTTGAAGTTGAGAAGGCAGCAGATCATGTGGAGGTTGACAGTAAACCCAAGGTGTTTTCAGTTAGTACTGCAGGTAGATATTCACTGTTTTCAGAAGAATAATTACAGCCTAGGCAACAGTTGAGACCAGTAGCAGTTTCCAAGGAACCTAGAGCTGCTGTTATAGAAAAGGTTGATATGCCTGAAGATGATTTTCAAACCCAACAGAGAAGTCCACTTACCATTCTCTCAGATGATGTGGGATATTTACTGGAAGAAGATCAGCCCATTGATAAAGCAGAAGGCAAGCATGAAACCTGTGGAGAATTCTTCATTTCAGAGATCAAAGTATCTAAACCTAATAAGAAGAAGAAAAAGACTGTAACCCCATATTGGAGGCCTAAAACTAGGACAATAAATAAACTAAAATGGAATATGAAGAGGTTACTTAATCCAAAATTGAATTCCAAACTAGAGACTGTCTTGATTGATACTTCCTCAAATGAAGAGACAGAAATTGGTAAAATGTACAGTAAAAGCAAAGGAAAATCAGTTGCTAAACCTTCTTCTTCTCAGCCTGCAAAGGTAAAAGGATCACAGTCTATAAAAGAGTTAGGGCAGCCCAAGTCTGAATTGTCTGTAATAATTCTTGAGATAAAAAATAAACTCTTAAAACAGCAGCAGGAAGGGAAAGCTAAAATATCTCCTGTTGAAAATCAAGAGTGGGAAGAAGAAGATGAGCTTATACTTAGGGAAGCAGGAATTCTAAAAGAGCCTAGTATTCCTACTGATTTCACAGACTTGTTAATAAAGGATGCAAACATACCTAAGATCCCTTGTTTTGATAAAGAAAACTTGCAGGAAAGTATTCAGCAGTATAAGCAGCAGATGAAATAATTACAAGATGTTAATGATGGCTTGATGAAGGTTAACAAAGGGCTTATAGAAGAACTGCAGGATGTCCATAATCATTTCCAGGAGCTGTCAGAAGTATCCAAAGAGGTTCTCAAGAGAAAAAGAACTACTGACATACACTGTACAGAGTTGGAAAAAACAGTAAAGAACTTGCAGCAGGAAAACAAGAAGCTCACCAAAATGATAACTAACCTGGAGCAGGAGAAGAAGACAGCTAAGAGGAAAACTCAAGTATTAGATGGTATTGCACTGCTAGCTGAGGCAGCAAAAGAGTTATGAGTCACTTGTTCATTTCAGTTACTTGTTATCTTTTTCAGAAACATGTTAGTTAGGGATTACTATTTTTAGAAAAATCATGTTTTGTAATATTTTACTTTTTACCTTACCTCATCGAGTGGATGGAGGACAGTTAGGGTTTTTGATACCTAACTAATTTTTGTAAAAAAAAATTATTTAGAGAGGTTAGAGATTCATTAGCAGGGTTCTAATTTTTGGGAGCTACAGGAGGTCTTCAGACTGTTTTTGTCTTCAGACTTGTTCAGGAGTTAAGTACCAAGACTCTTATATGCTTTTGATGATGAAATTATGAGATAAATGACATTTTTCCCCTTCAGTTTTATGTGTTGGCTTCATTGTTGAACTTGTTTAGTTTCTTAATTGATATATTCATTACTGGTTAATGTGTATTTGCTGGTGATGCTTGTCCTTTATGAATGAACCTCAGCATAGTGTTTCTGTTGGATCTTGCGTGATATGTTATGCATCTTTATCATCTTATGTTTATGATTTAGTCACTACTTTGCTCATGAATGCATTCCCTGTCTTCCTCCGAAAGTTTATAACCAAGAAAATACATCAGAAACCCTAAACCTAGTTTGTTTTATTGAGTTTTACTTGAGATTGTGTTGGCTTGTTTCTTTGGCCTTGGAAACAATTTCTGGCACAAACACAGCCCACATATTCCTTGCGGGTAGCCATAAAGGTTTAGTTTTGGACATACTCCAAGTACTCTCGGGTATATCTGGACTCCTTCTTTGCCACAATTTAATCAACTCATACTTCACATTTAACTTAAAACATACCAAGATGCAATCGCAAAACATTCACTCCAAGCACATGCAAGCACATCGATCTTATTGATTTGACTCCATTTTAAGGCACTGGTCATTTTTGCTTCATATATACATTGTGTATCAGCTTTGTTCTTTCGTGTGTTTATTTTCGTAGCTCATCATCTTTAATTGTCTATAGTTAAAATATTCAAATTCCTAAGTAACTAATTTAGTTTAACATCATCACACTAAGAAATCATCCTTCGTAACTTAATAGGGTCTACCCCCCTTGGCTTCGTTAGGAGTTGAGCCTAAACGGAGGAGTCAAGAATAAGGTGACAGCCTTGACTCGAGACTTTCCCCCAAGGACACACCGAGTGGCTTGAATATTTATGCCGCGTGACCTAGGTGTGTGAAAAGGCAGCAACAAAGTGGATATGTATCAACACCAGGGGTAGAAAGGGAGTGGAAGACGAAGTTGCATCCCAGTGATCTGGCTGGGAGATGTGAGCAGAGAAGAATTATAATAGTGATACACATTGCATGAGAGGTATCCTAAGGAGAAAAGGTAAATACCAATTAAATAAGAAAAAAGTGATAAGGAAGAGAGAAATGTTGAGACAAAAAAGGCTCAGCAGAAAACAACATGCAATACCCATCTGATATGGACACATTAATCACTGGAATTCAAGAAATCAATCTTTTTATACCACTGAGAGGGAATGCTTGGGTTCTTGAAGAGGGACATGGTGTTGACTAGGAGCAGGAAAGAATTCACTGGGTGATCGGAAAGGGATCCCAAACGAACATATAAACGATAATATGGACAGGAAATTTCGTTAAATCCATCGAAGCCGGATGAGACGGTCTTCAATTCTTTCCAATTCTACCCATTTCACTCATACTATCAGTGAAATCAAATTTGCACACATCTACGACCATACTAGACAAAAATTAACAAACATAGAGAATAGAGCCTAATACATAGCCTATTGATAAGAGTGACCCCTATTTATCAATCTTCCATAAGAAGCAACACGTTTGGTAATTGACTGCAGCTTCTAGGAAGGAATCCATGGGGTCAGGCCAAATATGGATATGTGTACTATGTTGGCCCTTCGAATAATTGAAAGGTTAGAAAAAGTGGTTAATCACAAGGAAATGTTGAGTTCATGTCTGGGTGATGCAATCATTCTCAATGCTGTCAGAATCCGACTCGATTCAGGTTTATCGAATCATAGAATTTCATGGTCTATGGAACATTGTTTCCTCTTTAAGTGATGTATTTGACATTCAATTGAAAATTCTAAACGTATATGACATGTATGGAAAATTGAAAACACCATTTATAGTTTTATAAGATTACATGACGTATTTGACACTCAATTAGTTCAAGGCATGTATGACATGTTGAGGTATGGGAAAATGAAAACCACCATTTAGAATTTTAGAAAATTAAATGACTAGTAAAACTGTAAATTATTTTCATAGTTATACTAGACCCTTATAGGCTGTCAGAAAATGATATTCATAAATTACAGCAAAATCCATCATGGGACTTTCTTCCATGGCTTACATTCCCTACCTTAAGCACATTATCAATTTGTCATCATCAGAATACTGAGAAGTACTTTTCCAACTGGAACAAAATCCAGAAGACTTGATTCTTTAGAATGAGCTAACTTCAATAAAACCGAATATACAAAAACTACCTGGTGTATAGTCAATGGCATAGTACAGTATATTTTTCTTAACAATGGCATATTACAGTATATTTTTCTTAAAAATGGAAGGTTGCAGTATATTTTTCTTAACAATGGCATACTGCAGCATATTCTTTTTAACAAAGCTATACTAATGAGTTGTTTAAGTAACTCTCTCAATTTCATCCATGGAATTTTTTGAAGTTACTCTCCAAATTAGAGATCATATTGAACAGCTTGATTCACAAATTCAAAATCCTTTCCTACTAAATACACCACCTGCATCTTAACTACATACAAATAAAAAGAATATGTAGAAATAACAAATAATTATAATTGTAGGTTTATTAATGTTCCAAATGGTGCTTATTTAATGTGATGTAGAATCTATATATTTGTAACCTTCTCTTAACCCACCTTCAATTAGAAATTTTGGTGCCTAACTCATGTTCAACCAACGCATGACCCATCTTCTTTCTCGGAAACTGACCGGATATCTAACTTTTTGGCTAAATGTTTTTCCAATTTCTAACTCATCCATCATATTTCCAATTAAAAATAATATTTGCTGGGCCATGCGTACAATTCTAACCAATCAAAAAAAGCATCTTAAAAGCATCTTTGCTATATAAAAGAATCTTTGGCCATTATTCTTAATCAAATAGGATACACACTAGAGTTATATAGAATGTTATGAGCAATCAATTGTGATTGTACTGCCCCTCCGGTCAGTACTACTTAGTGCTTCAATTCCATATTACACTTACTTTTTCATCCTAGTAGTTGTTTTATAGAATTTGTAGTACAACAGTGGAACTAGAGTGACACCTTATTCATGTGGACATAGAGAATAACAATATGAAGTAACTATGTGATGATTCCAGTATTCAGTTGGTGGATGATATCGCTGAAAAATGGAAGCACAACAAGGAAGATAGGTTGCGAAAGAAACAATCAATAGCCATTTGTGATCAAATTTGTACTATGTTTCCTCAAGTGCATCGACATTCAGCCACCTCACCATAAGAAATATCTATTATCGCACTAAAAGAGACCTTCCAACACTTTTGCACATCATGGTAGACTCTTGAGATAGAAAATACAACATTACAACAACAAATCATCACCATCCAAAATAAAGGCAACGACCAACATATACAGTTGATGGATCAAGTCCCACAAGTGAGAAACACTATGACAAACGTCCACAACCAACTTCAACATACAACTTAGAAAAACTAGGATCATTTTGCATCATTAAACTATTATGTAGGAATCCATGAAAATAAACAAATACTAGTAGATTCCTTGTGGGAAAAACTTAAAAAATTGAACCATGAAGCTCATCTTATAGTTGATCCCCTAGAAAGGGAACGCAAGTATAAATAATCCCATAAACTTGATAATGAGATGGATATATTTCATGACAAAGCCTTTTTCTCTAAACAAACTCTGCAAGAATCAAAGTCTATAGAGAAAGTAGTGTTACCAAGAAATACGCACCTCCTACAGATAGGAGTTGGTTCCCTAGTCTGAATGGTTTAGATCTAGAACAAAACACAAACACCAAATATTAAACTTCCCCTAGATATGGTTAATCACTTGAATGAAATTCCATGATACTTCTCTCAAAATTTTTCCTCGCTATCCTCACAGAAGAACCTGTAAAAGATGGAAAAAAACAAGAGAAAGATGATACAATACAATATAATCAACTAGATCTATGCTCGTGAACAAGGAACCAAGCAATATATACACATGAAAAAGTAAATATGGGAAATAAATTACATTTTTTATTAGAAATGATTAGAGAGACTGCAACCTTTATGCCTTGGTGTTGAGAGTTCCTTCCAATGGATCATTGCCTCTAACTTTACCTTTCCTCCAATAGTTCAAGAACTATTTTGGCAGAGTGTGGGTATGCAACACAATTCTTCCTCCTCTTTCCCATGGGGGATGAGCTAGCATTTAAAGGCATGGGAGGAGAGGTATGGTTGAGTATCTCATGGGTGAGGTGGAGATAAGATCCAAAAAGGGAGGATCTCGAGCTCTAGGTGGTCCTAAACCATACGGATGAGGCTCCATGAAGGAAAGCTTTGAGAAGCCTCTTGAAAATTCTCTTTTTGCCTTGAAAACTCGAGCATCACTCCTTTAATGAAGAAGAAAGGTGGTGTTAAGGTGGTAATGATTCTTAAAATAATCCAAGAGGTGGTGGCACCACTCCTGGTTTATGTATCAGGAGCATTGCTGACTTGGGTAACACTTTTTGTCAATGGAAGAGGAGCGTTACCTGCTCAAAACAAGGAAAAATAGTAAAGGGATAATTTCTTCCTTCATTTCTCTAGGGAAAACTTTGAGGGACTGGAGTAGACAAGGGAATACCTATCTCATAACATGAGGGTGATGAGATTTCAGTGTAACAGAATTCCCCCCAAAGTATGATGGCTAGAGAGAAACGATAGGCATAATACTTTGATAGAAGATGGTGTAGTCCCGAGGCAAAGGTCCAATGGTCGGAACTTCTCAAACATCACAAAATTTCTGTAGAACATTTTGATACATGTCCCAAATGACACACAACATGGCTGCTGACCAATACAATGCAGATCCATGTGAGATACAAAAAATTCATGGCTACTAAAATACAACGTAGATCCATGCAAAGAAGACTCAAATTTGGACATAGCTACCAGAAATAAAATGTAGATCTATGTCATTCAGATGAAAATATAAGCACAACCACAAACATACAAATGTGGATCCATGCTAGCACTCATACAAATAATCCATCACAACCTGGGGAAAGTAATGAACGCTTTTAACAGATACCCAGGGTATTCGTCTTATTTTCCCCAAAGTACGATTCTATCCATGTGATTACAATGATTTGATGTCGAACATGGTAGAAACCACTTGATTATCGGTCAATGATGAGAACTGTTAACAAGCACGAGGGAGATCACCATTAACGTCAATGATTCATAAGGTACCCTAATGCAATCTCCTAAATGTGAATAGATGATTTGATGTTGAACACTTAGTCGAATCTATCGATCAAAGGTCAATGATGTGAACCTATGTCGAGAGCAAGAGAATATGTCATTGAGGCATACATATCTCAAGGTACTAAACTTGTTTCTAAGACTAATTCCTAGATTATGAGCTGATGTTGACAAGAATAGTCTCGTCGAAGGAGGGCCTGATGAATCCCACATCGACGATACGAAACTAGGAACAAAGTTCTAGAATTTTGAGTATGATGTAACCATAGGACTAACTCAAAAGTAACTAACGAAAAAAATTAGTTTTTGACTGTAGGTTTAAAATCTCAACATGGCTTCCCTTTGAACATCGAGCGGCATGACCAAAGACTTGGTAGCATTGACTTGACGAGGCAAAACTCAATGCAACAATGGACAATGCATTCTTTGAAAGACTCAAAGGAGTGACATGAATCATGAAAGTGGATCGACTCGAAAACAAGTTGAATACCCAATTGACTGAATGAAATACAGACAAGTTCCATGTTCAAAGGTTACTAATAACTTCCATTATTGCAAATGAATTGTATTTCCCTTCCCTTAATTTCCCCATCATGATTCATGAGTGCCTCTTTGATTTTTAACGAGCTGGAAAAGGGTAAAAAGTGCTCGATATAGCTCATCCTTCAGACAAGTCCAAACTCACATGTTTTACAAACCTGAGAAATTATGGGTTCATTCTCAAAAGAGGGTCTTTCATCATTTGATTTTATGAGTCCGACGAAAGAAAAATCGATGTTGTTCATGTTTAGAGAGTCTGAACGAAAATAGAAGAAGACTCAAAAAAGTCTTTTTTCATATGATTTAGTCTCTAGGACCCGAAAAAGTATAAAATAATACCCAAGAGAACTCTTCCAGTCACGATTGGCTGGAGTTTACATTTTTTGTTAGTATCCCCTGGTTCAAAAAAGGGGTAAACTATCACTAGGATGATGACTCTTCAGGTCCTTTTATGAGCATGAATAAGACAAGTTCACTCGACAATCTTTTCACATTTTAAGATTACAAAAAGATATTAAAGAAGACTCCATTAAGGTTCTTTTTTCAAAATCCAATTTTAACGAGTATGAAAAACATTAAAAGTACACTTGATACCTCTTCACTAAGTTTTTAACAAGCACACTGAAGGTATCAAAGGCACTCGAAACCTTTTTCATGTTTGAATCCAAAGCATGAAAAAGAGATAAAGTAATCTCAAACCACTTTTCATGTTTTAATCAAAGCATGAAAAATGAAATGTAAGCTCAAAACAATATTACTATTTTTAACAAGCTCAAATATCAGTTGAAAGAATGCTCAGGGTATCTACTTCATTTTTTAACGAGCGTGGAACAGAAAAAGACTATGCTCAAAATGACATGTTTCATATTTACACAAGCTTGAAATAGAAAAATAACTATGCTTGAAAGATGGTTTCATTTTTATGCAATCTTGAAACCAAAAGGTAAACTTTGCTTAAAGGAAACCTACTTCTTTTTTTAACGATCTTGAAATAGAAAATGAACTATTCTAAGGAATGGTCTCATTTTTATGCAAACTTGAAACCAAAAGGTAAACTATGCTTGAGGAGTGGTTTAATTTTTTAACGAGCTTAAAACCGAAAGTAAAATATGCTCAATGCCACTTGTTTCATTTTTTAACGAGCTTGACACAGAAAAAGAACTATGCTCACAGAAATCTGTTTCACTTTTAACTAGCTTGACACAAAGAAAAAGAACTATGCTCACAAAGTTGTTTCATTTTTTAACGATATTGACACAAAAAAAGAACTATGCTCGTAAACCTGCTCTAACCCAACATGATATCCATAGGTTGGTAGGTTTCCCCCTTTCTTAATAAACGAGCAACTTAACTCCAGTATCATGTCCATAGGATGGAGCCATGCCCCCCATTTTATCTATGATGGAAAGAAGCTACCTAGAAGGGGAAGGAATCACAGAACATGAGGCACATTTAGGGCAGTCTGATTACTAGGAGTGATGTGATGGTCAGGTGTAACAAAGGAAAGCTGATAAATGGTCACAATATTTCCATCATGGGGAAAATTTATAACTCTAAAGAGTGTGGACACTACATCCTTCATGGCATAAACATAAGCATGTCCAAGGAACATATTGAAATCTAAAGGACCTTAGACCACCATAACATCAATAGAGATAGTTTTCCCTCCTAATGTAATAAGAAAATGAGGAAGGATCCCTAAAGGTATAGTAGGTCTTCAATTAAAATCCAGTATATGATCGGTGGCTAGCACAAGCTGAGGAGAACCTAAAGCTTTCCAAGTAGTGGAGGATAGAATACTAACAGAAGCCCCTTCGTCAACAATAGTGCGAAGCATCCGCCTAGCGATAACGTTCAAAACTATTTGGAAAGGAAAAATTGAATGAAGACAAGACTCTATTAGGTTACTCTACTAAAAGGAAATAACCTCACTACTTGGAGAGGGTTCTGTCAAAACTAAAAAAAATTCCTCTTGTCGAGAACAATCAGAATGGAGCATGAAAAATTCTGTATGTTTTAGTTCCTTCTCCACCAGAAGAGAAGAACAAGACGAATATTTGATCAAGGGGACTAAATCAGTCTTAACACTGTCTGATGAAAGAGTGGGATCGAGTGGAGATGAAATAGACTCGACCATTTTAACTTCACTCTCCAAAGGAAGAGTAGGATAAACCACAGATGAATCTGAATTGACCACTTGGAATCCACTCTTGGAAGAAAGAGTGGGATCCACCACAAATGAAACTAAATCGACCATTTGGTCAACCAGTGGGATGTCAAGTGACAACTTATGATAACCTGTTGGAATCTGTTGACGAGAAACAGTAATATCTTCCAACAACTTAGAATATTTATCCATGAGAGGAAAAAGGTAAGTAAATTGCATGTCCTTACAGAGCAAGCAAGGATTTCTAACTTTTCCTTTCTGACTCTTAACCACAGAGTCACTGGTTGAGGGGGGCTCATCAGTATGATGACCAGAGGCTGATGACATCATTTGTCGAAAAACCTTAAACCATTCTTATAAAACTATAGCCAGACCATGACAATCTTTGAGAAGGTGATCACCCTTGCAAAGCCTGCAAGGGAATTTAGGCTTACACAGTTTTCGGGTGTGCAGATCAACACTCTTCACACTCGGAGGAGTAATTGGTTGAGACTTGGTTTTCTATTTGTTTTTCTTCTTCTTAATCTTCCTTTTTCTTCTTCTTCTTATCCACCTGACTAATAGTACTACAACTTTCAACAAGTGAAGAGGGAGAACATGGAGAAGACACATCTGGAGAAGAAGGCGAGGGATCAACATGAGGTTGATGCTCTCGTGGATGGATTAGGATCAGAAGAAATTGATGTAAATGGGATAACTAGACTGGAGAATAAACAAACAGGTAATCCAATAGTAAACCAAGAATATTTAACGTATCCATGAGGGGAGGACCAACATTCCCATATGGAGGGAAAACAAAATACATGCTTGGTAAAGGAGTCTCTTGGTTGGTAGTCACAGAAGGAAAATCCATAACTATGTAACAAAAATATCTCTCTCTTCTAAAAAATCCTAACTGTATAGAAAACAAGTGCTACTCAAACTAAAGAAGCAAGCAAAATATGTGAGAGGAGTGGATTAAAGGTCTGGAACCTCACGGGATTGTCAAAGCTTCACAACTATTGTGATGCCAAGACAGCCAAAAGGTTAACTTAGATGGTCTCAGGATTCCTAAAGGTGTCTCCCGATATACACAAGGTACATGGGTGCTCCACTCCGTAGTAGTATTGTCTAATGCACAACTGTTCAAAAGGGGCCTTTTTATATACAACTGAGTATGTGAAGTACCTTTTGATATACCTCAAAGGTACGTGAAAGGTCGTTCGATATACTAGTGGTACGTGGAAGAACCACACGATCCCTGGCATGCAGTGTAGGCAATAAACGACAACTCCTACATTTAAAGATGTCGAAACATGTCTCTAACCTATCACAAAAATTGCTAAATATTTTAACCCAAGTCTAACGCTTGATTTTATCTTGACGGTTAGGTGGATGCATGAGGTGAGGACATAAAAAGTAAAACCATGCAGTATGATTATGAAAAATTTCACTTTAACCTTTAAGGTATGCCCCACTTAAGGAAGGGAGAGAGAGAGGTTAAGTTTATTTGAAACACTGAATAAATCTCATACACAAATAAAACAAACTGCTTATATGGTCTGTTCCTAACTGAAACAAACAAATCTTCCTTTTGAACTAAAAAAGAAGTGAGATATCTAATAAGAAGCAGGAAAAGTAATTACAAATTTTATACAGAAGTGTTCAGATTTCTTCAACTAAAGAAAGAATGAACTAATAGCAACATTATACAATAACTTCTATATGGATTCTTTCACAATTTTTTGAAAAAAAGAAAAAAAATACAAAAATCATGTATAACCAAAGAAGAAAAATTGAAATGAATCTTTCAATTTGTTCCGTTAAAGAAGATAAAAATCAGAGATCTAAAAAAACTAAGTTTTATTCAAGGCCAACTATGAAGCTTTAAAAGACCAATCTCAATCATAATTCTTGAAAAGACCTATGATATCATACACGCGCAAAGGGTGGTCCGTGGGGATTTTCTGTTCAAAAATGAATTGCAGAGTTCAAACAACAATTGTAACTATCTGAAGCATGCATCTCAAATACCAAAACAAGCATTTAAGAATCAAACACCAAACAGTGCTAAGAAGAATACCTGGCACCACTTCTACAGGTGTTGAACAAGGTGTTACCAGCCTGAGCACCACTTCTTGTACACAGAAAAATAGCAGTGGCACTGCCTCTTGTAGGTTCACACCAAGGCGTTACTAGTTCCATTACTGCTCCTTTCACAATGAAAAAGGGCAGTGGCACCGCTTTATGCTAACAGGGAAAAGGCGGTGACAGCTCCAAAATTGCACTTATAACACAACCCAGGAGCGGTGCCTGAGACGGGGATGTGAAAAATTAAAAAATGCAACAGAATATTAAGTTATAGACTGAAAAATGACCCCAAACAATCACCAGAAAACCCAGTGAACCAAAAATATGAAGATCCAAAGGCTGATAGAGGCAAATTAATCAAATTCAAAGCAGACCTACAGATCTATCAATTGAAAAAGTAGATCTACAAACTGAAAATGAAGGTGGAGGTTTCGACTTACCAATGATCCAGAATTTGAAGTAGTCCCTAGTATGGTCAAAACTTTTATTAGATGGAAATACGCACCTCCTACGGATAGGAGTTGGTTCCGTAGTCTGAATGGTTCAGAACTAGAACAAAACACAAACACCAAATGTTAAACTTCCCCTAGATTTAGTTAATCACTTGAATGAAATTCCATGATACTTCTCTCAAAATTTATCCTGGCTATCCTCGCAGAAGAACCCATAAAAGATGGAAAACAACAAGAGAAAGATGATATCATACAATATAATCAACTAGATATATGCTTGTGACCAAAGAATCAAGCAATATATACACATGAAACAATAAATATGGGAAAGAAAATACATTTTTTATTAGAAATGATTGGAGAGACTACAACCTTTATGCGTTGGTGTTGAAAGTTCCTTCCAATGGATCTTTGCCTCTAACTTCACCTTTCCTCCAATAGTTCAAGAATTATTTTGGCAGAGTGTGGGTATGCAACACAATTCTTCCTCCTCTTTCCCATGGGGGATGAGCCATTATCTAAAGGCATGGGAGGATAGGTATGGTTGAGGATATGATGGGTGAGGTAAATATAAGATCCAAAAAGGGAGGATCTTGAGCTCTAGGTGGTCCTAAACCATAGGGATGAGGCTCCATGAAGGAAAGCATTGAGAAGCGTCTCGAAACTTCTCTTTTTTCCTTGACAACTTGAGCACTGCTCCTTTAATGAAGCGGACAAGCGGTGTTATGGGGTAATGCTTCTTGCAATAAGGCTAGAAGTGGTGGCACCACTCTTTTATCATGTATTAGGAGAGTTTCTTACTTGGGTAACGTTTTTTGTCAATGGAAGAGGAGCGTTACCAGCTCAAAACAAGGAAAATTTTTAAAGGGATAAGTTCTTCCTTCATTTCTCTAGGGAAAACTTTGAGGGATTGGAGCAAACAAGGGAATACCTATTTCATAACATGAGGGTGACAAGATTTCGGTGTAACAAGTAGCCTAAATCAATTTACAATAGTTGGATCACTTTGTAGATACAAATATTCAAGAATTAGAGCAGTAGAATTCCACCCTCCCATATACTGAGAAATCCCATCAATTTTTGGCAAGTGACAACATCTTGGTAGGTAAATGATGGACAAAGATGGATGAATTTGAATATATTAGAAAGTAGGCTTTTGTAAAGGTACCAGAGTTGATGTTGGCAGGTAGTTTTGATAATAGTTAGCTGCGCAACATCGCGGATGCTGTGCAAAGTCAAAGATGTTGTGCAAGGTGGAAGATGGCGCGCAAGGAAGCTTAACTATATTTTACGTATTTTGGTCATATTTTGTATATTTAGACCGCATTATGTGGATTGTGGTCATTATTTTGTAGATTTTAGTCCAAGTAGTTAGGAAGTTGACTTAACTGGACCACCAATGTAAAGGCGTAAGCCTATAAATAGATTTAGGATTGTAAGTGTTAAGTCTTCTTAGCTTCTGGACTACGACTTGGCTTTTTCTGGATTTGTTGGATATCTTTGGATCTGTTGGTAATCTAGAGGTAAATTAAAGAACTGTTTTTGGGAATCTGTATTTTGCTGTGAAGTTCAATATGACATGATGAAGATTGGACGGAAATACTGTGTCTTTTTTCATCTTCTTGTTTTCCTATTTTATGCGATCTGAATGTGAATGCGATATATATTTGTGAATGATGCGAGGCTTTTCTGTTATAAATGATGATATATTGATAGATTTGTTTATTCATCGATGTCTATGTTGCGATTTGAGTATGTTAATCTGATCCACAGAATGATGATATGAATCGGTGAATGTATAATCTAAATGATTGAAACTGTTAAGCAATGTTGCACTAATTTGACAGTAGATGCACAGTCCTCCTTCATACTGCGGAAACTTGGTTCCAACAGTTCTCCCTCGAACATCTCAAGTGAGACTTCATCTGATCTGTAGGTATTGCTGAACGGGGTAAAACTTGTCTGGGTCGGTGCTCAGGGAGATCGTGGCATTTTGGGTGTTAACAGAGAGTGAATCCTTGTCGACACGTTTGTGTCAACAAAGGGTTCTGTTGCTGGGACCTTGGTATGAAGGGAAGGAGGACATGTTGTGGCACCCAACGAGACCAGAAATTCAAGATTGGTTTGAACAAAGGGCACGGGATTTTGCTGAGGAAGAAAATCAGATCCCTAGATTAATGACGAATAAGTAGTTGGAGAGGCAATTATATTCCATTCTACACGAGTACTTTTTCTGTGAGTTTCCGATCATCTTGTATGTGTGGTTGGTGCGATTGACCTATCGGAAGAAAATTTTCCAAGGAGGTGAACTAACTGGCTGGACTCCAGAATTGATCTGTTAGTTGCAAGAGGTAGACAACAAAGCATCTAGGGTCATTGAAGTTTGGATTCATAGCATCTGAAAGGGATAAATCACTGAGTTCACGGTCGACATAGTTAAATATTACAGCGACGTACAAATGGTGTTCTTCAACGGACCAAGAGGTAGGTTTTTATTTTCTTTGCAATTGTCTATTAAGATGCTCATCTGCAAAAAAGGAATATTGAGTATGAACTCCATCGATTAGAACCTTGGTGTGTAGAAGTTGCGGGTATAATGGAGACGAGGGTTGGATGGAATGATACAGGGTAGATGGACGGAAGTTACGATGGGACTATGAGGGAAGCCAAGGATGGAAGTGGTCTTACAAGAGGAGGAGAAAGGTTTCAACACATTAGAGTAAATTTGAGGTCTAAAATGGGCCTCCTAAGGAAAATAATAAAATAATAGTAAAAATAATAAAATAATATTTATTAATTTTGGAGGAAGAAAGAAAAAAACTACTTTTTTTCGTTAGTATTCTCAACATTTATCCTTGTTTTTTTACTCAAATTTCAAGTGGGAGGGCTCGTTGGATGCAGAATTTAATTCTACATCCAATGAGTACCCATGTTGCGTACTTTTGATGGACCTCGCTACCCCAAAAACAATAATTACCTGAAAAAATGTGATGATGACATCATCATCACATTTTTTCAGGTAATTCTTGTTTTTGAGGTAGAGGCATCCGTCAAAAGTATACATTGTGCATAATCGTTGGCTACATAATTAAATTCTGCATCCAACGAGCCCTCTCGCTCAAAATTTGAGTAAAAGAACAAGGATATATGTTGAGAATATGAACAAAAAAAGTAGTTTTTTTATGACAAATATGTCAAGTCGACCATTGTGGTTGACTCATTTTATTGAAATTGTATTGGTTATTGAATTCCAACTCACAATAATTTATTATTGGCTCATTTTCTTATAAGTCCCATTTTAGACCCCAAATTTCCTCTAATGAGTGAAGAGGCAGAGGACAAGAGAGAGTCTTGCTGCGACTAAAACGCGAGACCGCGAGAGAAGATGACACATGACGAAGCGACCCTACAACAATGAAGGAGACGACCAGGCTACGCCCGAGCCTGAGGAAATACTGTCCTAGAGCAACAACGTACCCACACCTCCGTGCACTGCATAGCACTCAGGAAGAAACACGAGTTCAACACCAACTTGTCTGATGTGTCAACAACACTCTAATAGTAGCAGATCAACAATTGTAGGAAGAAGGCTCAGGATGGAAGGAGACAATGTGAAGTTACCTATATTTCATGGGAACGAGACTGATGATCCCGAGCAATACTGGTTTCTGTGTGAAGCGGTTTGGACTGTAAAGCAAGCTCAAGATGACGATGTTAGGAAGGGCCAATTGGCGACGACTCTTCGAGGTCGCGCATTGGATTGGTTCATAAAGTTTGTACAAGTTCCTACGAGGACAATAGTGAAGACTCTGGCTGAAATTAGAAAATGATTAATTGAAAAATTCAGAAAACCAAAATCTGAGACGCAATATATCACATAATTGAAGGAGATTAAGAAATATCCAAATGAGACAGTTTGGGATTTTGATCAGTGATTCAAGATGTCGATGGAAAGAGTCATTTTTGAGATGAGTGATGTTCGGCATAAGGAATGGTTCATCGCGGCATTAGTACTGCATATGAGAATGTCGTTGATGCACCAAAAGATTGTGTCACAGAGCAAGGCTCTCAAGATTGCAATGAAGTTGAAAGCTTCACCTTTTGGAAAGAATGCAGTCAGTATGAACCAGATTCAAACATAACTAGTGAATTTGACACTCCAATTGCAAGATATCAAGAAGGGAAGATAGCATCGCGAGGAAGTTTGGTGTACTCGATGTCGCACAAAGGGACATCATAAGGATCAATGCCCGAATTTCCGAAATTACCTATTTTCGAGAGCGCCAAACCCATTAAGTTATAGTGACATGCCATGGTGTCGTATATTCCAAGTTTATGGACATGGACATGAAGATTGTGGATATATGCAGAAGATGGTCACGAACCCGATGAAGTTATACTGCACATTTTGCCGGTCTGTTGGGAAACGGGCATGAATATAGGGATTGTCACGCATATAATTTACTCTATGACAGAACAATGGACATGTACTATGTGAAGGGAGAAGACCATCGAACGGTACAACAGCCACAGGTGGTATAGCCACCACCTCAACTACAGTTTGTACCGCAACCGCAGATGCAGTTTGTACCGCAACCATAGTTTGTACCACAACCACAATACAATCATATGCAGATGGCTCCACAGTAGCCTGTTGGACAAATATTATGAACTAAGCCAACTATAGAAAATCAACCCATACAAGGTGCTTAAAGCAACCGCCGGTATGTTTGGTATGGATCTCATGGGAACAAAGGCCCCGCTGCCTTTGTGGGTTTGCTATCGAGAGGAGAGTCTCACAAACTAATAGTATGAATTACTAAAATATAATTTATAATATATTATAACTAATATGAAATTCAAAACTAATCTAAGATGCAATTTTTCAAATAGCTGCAACAAACATTTAAATGGTTGATAAACTGTGAAGAGA
>LPNX010013317.1:1321681-1338119 GCA_001517045.1 Pseudotsuga menziesii | reverse complement strand
GAACCAAAGCATGAATTTCAATAAAAATAATCAACTTCATGTTATTATGGAAAAGTCAAACTAAATGATGTTTTATCATTAATATGGATTTATTTTCTTCCATTAATGTGGTCTGCTAAAAGAGCTTCTTGTGTGAATAAAAACAAAAGGTTAATTGCCATTTTGAAACCTTGTATATTAAGCTTATTTCATAAAAATATGATAACCCTTCATTTTATTTTTTTAATTTTAATGGTATCCACCATTGAAATAATGATAAGGGTTGATCATTAATTCTTATAATTTCTAATAAGTGAACAACTTATATAAACTTGAAGTTAAAGTTAAAATAAAAGGAGTATATTAGAAAGTAATTTCATTTTATTATTATTGTTTTAAATTTTTTTATTTAAATATGGAATTTTGCTCATAATGGCGAAAAATCTCATGTTTATTAAAGCTATCAAGCTTTGTTTTTATTTCGAAATTCCAAATTTTAAAATCATAAGGTCCATTTTTAGAATTATGAAATATGAAAGAAAATGTAACTTTATAAGCTAATCAAAACTTATACCAATATATATGAGAGTTTATGAAGCAAATTTGTGTAAGTTCATCTCAACTCTTTTAAAATATACTCTTAATGGATGTGGACTTAGTTAGATGAGAACATGCATTGAAAAGAATGTTTAAATTTGCTAAAGATTATAAGAATGTGAAGAAGAAAAAACTTTTATCAAAATAATAATATAGGCTTGAATTTTAAGAAATCATCCAAAATCAAGAACAAAGGAAAACATATCATTTCGAAAAAATCAATGATTAGCAAATTTATGTTAATCTGCAAAACATGTCCTCTTAGACAATTAAAGAGTTGAATCCCATATTTCTTAAGATGTAAGAGGATGCAAGCATGATTGAGGGGAACCAAGAGAGTTAAGTGATTACCAAATCATCTTCCATAAAAACTAAGTCCAATAAAAGGCAGGGAAAAATTGAAATATCAAGGAAATAAAACCCTAAAAGCATCTATCAAATCAAGCAAGATGAAATGAATGAAAACTCAAAATCTATGTATTTACAAAATTCATATGGGGTCCCCTTTATTTTGTGTAAAATCAAGGGGAGTTGTTGGGGTGCCAAGACAACCACAATATACTCAACCACAGCAGTATGTCCAACAGCACCCAAATCCCCCATAGCAACAATTCAATCAACCGCAATGTCAGCAGCAAGGAGAATTTTGCAGAGGATTCCAAGGAGGACGAGGTGGAGGTTTTGGTTGAGGAGGAGGACGAGGTCGCGGACCGGTGCAATGTTATAAATGCAGAGTGCTGGGACATTATTAGAGATATTTCTCACAATTGCAAGCACAATGTACTTATTGTATCATTGTTGACCACACTGTTGAGAATTGTCCACAGCTGATCGCAAAGTGGCAGGTAGGAAACATCCCGCAGTTGCAGAAGCAGAAGCAGAAGCAGAACCAGTTGCAGAACCAAAACCAGAACTAAAGTCAAAATCAGAACCAGAATGCAAATTAGAATGTGAACCAACCAGTGAATGCACCATCGAACCAAAACCAAGGGTTGACAGTTGCGACAATCTCAGCAAAACCCTGGATGTAGGATGTTGATGTTGTTGTCATTACTCGTGGAGGTGTGACGACAAGGGATGATATCCTGTTTCCACAAATTTGGCTAGCTGGGAAGAAGAAGGTATAGTTTGATGTCGACACTGAGAGAGACACATTCTTTGAAGCATGTGATGCGAAAAGAAGAGATTTGGGTATGTTGCATGTTTATGAAATGCCAACTACTTTTGATTCGACTTTGGTAGTAGGGCCATCGCGATAGCATGGTACCTTGCAGAACTTCTTTGAAAGTTGTTTGTTGTTGGAAAAAGATCTTGATTCCCTTGCTGAGATTGTGAATCTATTGTATCCGTTGGAGAGGGGGAGAAAGGAGTCCGTAGTGAACTCTTTACATAAGAAAAAGACGGGAAAAGAGATGCGAATGAATATTCATATTGTGGATTACGAGGTAGATTCATTCATCTTGGATCTAGGCTCGGACATCAAAATTTTAATAAATCATACATGGAAAAAGATGGGGAGCCCACAATTGGTTTGGTCTCTTGTGTAGCTGCAACTGGCTAACCATGCCAGAGTAACACCAATCGGGTGAGTTCCATGTCTTGCAGTGGAGGTTGAATGCATGAAAAATTATGCCGATTTTGATGTTATTGAAGTTTTAGATGGAGGAGGCTCATATCCCGCACTGCTGGGGATCGGATGGGCTAATGATTAATTTTAAGAAGCGCGTGATGACCTTTGAAAATCGTGATATTAGAGTCATAGCTCCGATGGATCCAACTGAAGGAAGAAGATATGGTGAACTAGTTAAGGAAGAAGTTGTAAGAGGATGGGATCACACATATAACATTTCAAAGGATTACATCCAACCAACTGCCGACAGTGAACTCAGATGGCATAGCTCTAGCTTTATTGACTCTTTTTTTTGAAGAGATGGAAATAGAATATGTGCAATGATCAGTAACACAACAAATTTGACTTGAGAGAGAATCAACTCTTGTGGTCAGGTCTTATTGGCTACTTCATTTTTGGAGAGGGATGAAAAATGAAGAAGACAAAAGGACCATAGAGCGTATGTAGGATTTATGGAAATATTCTAATGGATACAACCATTTTGGAACTTCCCAACATGTATAAAAGGAAGCAGAAAATAAGGGGAAAGGGGGAGAAAAAAGATAGAGAGAAGAGGAGAACAAGAGTGAAGAGAGATCTGAACGATCTAAAGAAGAGAAGAGGAGTAAACGACAGAGATAGTTAGATCCACAACATAGGTCAATGTATCTGGGTTTTGGGTTTTCCTTATATGTCTTCTTGTTCCATGACAAGTAATTCCATGGTGATTATAAGGTTGTAGAGACATGATCTTCTATTAATGAGAAATGACTTTTGGGTCCCTCAATTTTCTATATTTGTTTATCTTCCATGTGGTTTCTATTTAATTGTTTTATGTAATTTTCATGTTAATTTTGTGATGTTATAAGATATATAATGTTGCAGTATTGTAGATTAATATTGTTGCGATCTGACTAATAAGAACTACCACAAATTGCATCCTTATAGTTCACCAATACTTATCCTATGCCAGTCTTGGATGTGATATGTCTTAGACCTTCTCCTCCGTGGGATTAAAAATTATAATACAGTATACTATAGTGGTGCATTTGTTTGCCCATGCAAAATAACCCAATATCAAATTTGTGTTAATTTTAGTGAAGCATGGATCCTCGGGCTTGAATGAAAAGATATCTAAAAATAAGACTACATAAGAATTAAAAATTCAATGTAAACTGATCATTAGATTCATGGAAGAAATTACACACACATGAGGCAAGAAAATGGTAAAAATATCATTACACTGATTATCATTGATGTATTTCTAATACACTAGTCATACAATAAAGAGAATTTGAATGCCTTGGATAGGATTCAAAATCACCAACTCAAACTAACTCCATCGCTAACTCGGTGTGGGAAAAATCACAACTAGAGAGCAATAATGCAACTCTGTATCACTGATTCACTATACAATTAGTTAACTGAAGAGGGTAGGTTAACAATGGGGCCCACACTCCCTTAAATCATGCAAATGGGTGCTAGGATGACTGAGAGTGAGCTAACTGATGGTAATCAAAGCATAACTGAATATAACTGAATACCTACCAAGGTCAACTGAAGGAGACTTCTAGTGGCACCCATAGTGGGTTCCTAAATGATAGGGATTGGTGCCTAGGACTCCTAAAGTCATGCAAAGAGGTGCAATAAGTGGTAGGTGTCCCCTAGGTGTGTCCCCCATGCACTAGTGAAGTGATGTAGACCTTCTAAGCTAGGAAAATGGAAAAGTAGAGTAAGTGGGGAAAGGGGGGATTAATTAATCCTAACACCCCTCTTTAATCCTAAATTTGGACAACCTGGGCCCTAGAAACTAAGACAAATGTCACCCATACAATCTAAATGGATAAAAAATTAATTTCTTAACAAACAAGGAAATGGGGAAAACCTCATGGGAACCCCCCCCACCTCCCTTCAAAATAAGTAGGTAAATTAGGAACAATAGATGAGTCAAGCCTTTACACCAAGAAGAGATTTGAGATAGAAAAATCTCTCGTCAGTGAAGGAATTTGTGAATATACCTACAATATGCTCCTCTATAGGGAATTAGTGCAGAGTGATAGGCTTACTATGTACTAATTCTCAAATGTAGTGCATGTGTGTACTTCAATTTTCTTTGTCTGCTGCTTCTGAACTGGATCACTGGATATCTTGATGGTACTTTGATTGTCACAATAGAGATATAATGATGGAGAAGTGTGAATTCCAAACTCTCTCAGGATCCCATGCAACCAAACTGCATGAATAGATGCATTCACAGCCCCTCGATACTCTTCTTGTGCTAAAGAGAGAGCAAGAGTTGCTTGCTTCTTGCTTGACCAACATATTGGTTCAAGTCCTAACATGAACACAAAACCTAATGTAGATTTATTGTCAGTACTATCACTATCCCAATCTAAATCAATATAAGCATTAATCATATCTAACTATGCATCAACTGAATAATGGATCCCAAACTCCCTCATACCTTGCACATAATACAAGATGTACTTTTCTACTTTCCATTGCAGCTCATGTGGCTCCTACATGTATCTGGATACAACACTCACAGCATATGACAAATATGGCCTTGAATGGGTGAGGTATAGTAGGATTCCAATAAGTTGTCTGGAGAGTGTATTGTCAACCAGTGGTGTGGAACCAATTTCTTCCAACCTGATGCCAGAAAGGAAGGGGAAGGGTGTTGCTTTAGAATCTATCATATGAAATATTTTGAGTAAGTCACCAATGTATCTAGACTTTGTAATCATGATTTTCAAATCCTTTTGATTTACTTCGAGACCAATGAATTACCTTAACAATACTAGATTTTTCATGGAGACTTATTCACTCAAAGTGACTTGATGCCTCTCAATCCAGTAGCAGAGCTTCTAGTAATGAGAAAGTCATCCACATATAGAAAAATCAACAATAGGAATCCCCCAATCTGTTGCATGTAGACATTGCAGTCATATCTACATCTCTCAAATTTTTGTGACATAAGGAAGGCATCCATCTTGGCATACCATGCCCTTGGGGATTTCTTTAGCCCATGGAGATATTTCCTAAGTTTGCAGACTAGATATGAATCTTCAATGTACTCCTCAGGCGATCTCATATAGATATCCTCTTTGGGGCCACCATGGGGGAAGGCACTTTTCACATCCATGTGATGTACCTCCAACCTCTTTAAAGTTGTCATGGCCAAAACTAGCCTTATGGAGTCTATTCTTTTTATAGGAGTGAATGTCTCATTGTAGTCTAGCCCAAGGACTTATGAGTACCCCTTTTCCACCAACTAAACCTTGTACTTGGTTTTGGTTCCATCAGCTGCTAGCTTGGTATTGTATATCCATTTGCACTAAACTAACTTCCTTCCAAGAGGTAAAGTGACAAGCTACTAGGTTTGATTGTCATGTAACTAACCAAACTCATCAGCCATAGTTTTCTTCCATCTTGGATATTGGAAAGTCTCTTTAAATGACCGAGGATCTGATCCCATCAGCATGAAACACCTCTCTAGGAGAAGTGGATATGAATGGGAGAGTGCAACATGTTCATCCTAATACTGGGACCTCATTCTTCTTTTATCATCTGGATCCCTAGCACTATTCCCAGCTTCTTCAATGATATTTTGGGCCCATTAAGTCCTTGAATTGAGAGTAGGTGTTGGATCTGGATCTGGATATTATTGAGGTTCAATATCAATATCAAGATCATGATTATATTGGTCCCCATCTTCTGAATTAGAAACATTAGACAATACATCATCAATCTGTAAAAGGAAATGAATGAGAAATTATACCTTCTTCTTCTTTGGATGACTGTGGATCATGCACACGATCTTCTTCAAATTGCACATTGTGCTCTATGAAGCATGTTTTGGTTGCAAGGCCCATCAGCTTTTATTCCTTAGAATCATCTACATATCCCAGCAGTATGCATTTGCTACTTTGCCTTGGAAGGATTTCTCTTGTTAGTGGGAATTTTGGCCCATGCTTTGGAGCCAAAAACTCTCAGATGTGAGACATTGAGATTATGTCCCATCGAAGCTTCAAAAGGATAAGCCCCAATAATGAACTTATGGGGTGCCTTGTTTTGGATATATGAAGCACAGTTGATTGCCTCATCCCACATACATGGATGAATACTTATTGATTCTAGAAGGAATGTAGCCATCTCTTTCAAGGATATGTTCTTCCTTTTAGATGCACCATTTTGTTGTGGTGTGTATGGGACTGAGCACTATATTTGAATGCTTACTGATGCATAATGCTGTTGAAATTCTCTTTTGACATACTTGTTGGTAAAAATATATGATAGTATATACAAAATTAAATTATCAATCGAAATCCGTAGACTTAGAGGTGTTGGCACTGAATGTGCAGGATGGAGGTCTAATCTAGAAACAAGTACAAAAAAATGTGAAATACACAAAAATTTCCAAACCAGTACCAATTTGTAAAATAACTCAAATCCCTCTTTCAAAATGAACTACACAATTAAAACTAGATTTGAATTACTTTCTAGAACCTATATTGCCAAGATCGAATTCTAACTTAAGAAAGGAAGCAATTTCAATATACAATCTATAAAACTAAAAGATCTACTAAATGAATTTCAAGTTTTAACTATTCTAAGTTCTCTATTGCATTCATCAAAATTCTATTCTAAGTCTATTCTTCCCAATGGTTTGTCAAATTCGGATCAAATTTGGTACCTTGTATTATACTTGTACTTCAATTCAAATCAAGTCCATTATGTCCTCGTTCCTTCATTTATCAATGTCACTTAACTGGTTTAGATTGATTTAGTTTGTTCAAGGTATTTTAATCATTTATATATATTGATCTATTCCATTCATGAACATGAAATATCTGATATTTAGTTATCAAGACATCTATTGTTTCTTTCATTCATCACCCAGTCTCTAGCTATCAAATAATCCAAGTATTATTCCTTAAGAAAAGAATTTAAATCTATCATATGTTTACCAGGGTTCTACTCTAAATTGTGTTAATTTTAAAATTAACTTAAAATAGAAATGTAAATAGAAATTATTTCTACCATTAAAATTTCTATAAAATCTAAATGAATTCTTCTAATCTCAACTTGATTCTATAAACTATAAAAGAACATTGTCAAATCTGAAACAAATCCTATTGAATTTAGTAAAACTTTAAGAAACAAAACAAAGCATCTATTCTATCTATGATCTCAATAAATTCTACAGAATTAGTTTCATCTATCAAAATTATATGAAAATCTAATTCAATCTGCATGTATGTAGATGAATTCTACAGAATTTTAATATATACTACTTGAATCCCAATTAAGTTATAAGGAAAGAAAAAAAAACTATGTTCTAACTACTCGAAACTTTATATAAAATGAATCTGAATTCTTCAAAACCGAAAGAAACTTCCTACGCAATCTAGTGAATTTTGTGCATAGATATAACTACTACTCAATCATTCTTAAGCTTTCACTTCTTTAAACACTTATCTATGAAGTGTTTATACAAGATTTTGAATCATTACCTAAAATAAACTCATTGTTCAAACAATATGGAAATAACGAAAAAAAACACAATTGTAATCTACAAAATTTTAGAAAAAAGAAAGAATAAACTACCTCTTGTGGTGGGCCCTTTCCACTAGAGATATCTTAGCCTAAGAACGCTTCATAAATGTATGCATATCTTCAATACATCAAGCTATGTTCATAACTTTCCATGGAATTCACCTACATGCTCAAATCATTTCATTGACAACACAATTTCAAGAACATAATCTCAATATTATGAATTCCATAATACATTTTAAATCATATACCCTTTCCCTCGGCCTTCTGAGCATTTATTTATACATGAATTCATGGATATATGGATAAGATCCATCCCCGAAAATCAGAAATTCGTTCAACAACCTAGAAAACGTCAAACACTAAATATGGAAAAATCACATCTGTTTTGGAAAGGATTTCTCCAAATTTGTTCAGAAATTCTTAAAATTGCCCATTGATAGGGGTTAATGGGTCCATTTATGAAGTGGGTTTCAAATGATTTCACCATATTTGTCATAGATTTCTTAGAAATGAATCCTAAAAACAGGTTCCGGAATTAATGATGGGAGTGTCGGATTGAATGTGGGATCAGGTACCGGATTGAGTGCAAGATTGGGTATCGGATTGGGTACCAGATCAGGTATAGGACCAATGGGAGAAATGTGCATAATAATGAAATACCTATATCCCAAATCATTAAATTTAATATTTTAAATTTATGTTTTAGAAATGAAATAAATGAGATGGAATAATAGTGAAAATATACCTTGTTATAAATTTCATGGAATAACCTTCAAACTTATGAAAATGATGCTTAAATAGACGATAAACATGAAGAAATTCAATTAAAATACTTGGTTCCTTATATAATGTATAGACATAATATGTGCAAAATAAGGAGCCTTCATCTCCCCCACACCAAGGATCTTGCATGTCCCAATGCAAGGAAACAAAACTGGTACTCAAAATTGATGACATGACCGAGTCAGACCCCTGAGGTATTGACCAGTACTTGCACTTGTGGAGAACAAGGAGCTAGTTTTGGTTGAGTGTTCATGAATTATTCTAGTTTTCATTCCTTTTTCTTCAATTGTCTTCTCAAGCTCCTGCTGGACCCCTCCATATCATTAACTGATTTTTGCAACGAGGCAACTTTAGCCTTCAAAATCCCATTTTCTTTCTTAATATTTCGAGTGAGAAGGGAATACTCCTAAAGTTCTCAAATGAGATAAACATCCATATTTAGAAAATAATTATTTGCAGACAGCTTAGAAGGAATGGTGGAAGGATTTGGGATTGAAGATGTAGGAGTTGGTGTATGCAAAGGATCAAAGGAAGAATATGCATGTAATTAAGATTCATTGGCAAAATTTAAAGTAGTTACAACTGAAGGAGTCAGTTGCATAACTACCCAAACTACCTGAATTTTGAAAAACGTCTTTTTTTGACATTTTCAGGAGGAATACGTGGGTTGCAGAGACAAAAGTTGCATATTCGGGAGGTATACATGAGTTTCAGTTTAAATAGTCACGTATTTAGGGCATATGCGAGTATTTTATATAACAAGTCACGTACAATACGTGAGTTTCCTTAAGGAAACACGCATATGCATCAATAATATAATTTTTAGGGTAGTTATGGGCATTTTTAGACTTTGATGTCTTCCAGAAAGTTCTGACTAACTGAAATACCTTTCCAACAGTGCATAGAAGAGTTCAAATGAAGTTACATAACTCCAGATATGGGTCCTTCAAGTTAGGTGTTTTTTTAGTGAATTTCATGAAGTGTCGTCATGGAAATGTCGACATGCGATGGAATCATGGGAAAGTGGTCACAGGAAGAGATATGTCATTTTTGTCTATAACAAGTTTCCAATTCAAAAAACCTCATCATAGTGGTCCTAGTTGGTGACTTCCTCAAAGGGTTTGATGGGACATTCTAGATCTTCATATGACTCGAATTATTTGGCAAATCTCTTTGAACTATAACACAGTACACCTTTAAGTTTGGGTATAATCTTCTCCATATATTTAACACCTCATTTAAATTATTTTATGTGTTATAGTTTAGCTTATGAGTTTATGGTAACGTTTTGATAAAGTATCATATATCTTCATCCCATTTTACTTTATATATTGTGTTTGATGCATTAAGTACTTTGGATTAAGCCTTAATCACTTATTTTCTCTTTCCAATTTGCATAATTATGAGTTTATATCCATTAATCCATCATTAATAAAACATATTGCATCTCAACGTCTCTCCTTCTCCCCTATGTCTCCTTTACATTTTTCCAATGAATCTTCATTACCTGTACATTCTATCGTCGATCCTTTGCATACACCAACTCCTACATCTTCAATCCCAAATCCTTCCACCATTCCTTTTGAGTTGTCTACAAATAATTATTTTCTAGTCTACAAATAATTATTTTCTAAATATGGATGTTCATCTCACTTGGGAACTTTAGGAGTATTCCCTTCTCACTCTAAATATTAAGAAAGAAAATGGGATTTTGAAGGCCAAATTTGCCTTGTTGCAAAAATCAATTAATGATATGGAGGGGTCCAACAGGAGCTTGAGAAGACAATTGTCAAGCTCCTGTTGGGAGGTAGGGAGGTAGGGAGGTCCATGATAGGGGACTTGAATCTTTTCACTATTATGTTGGTGGAATTGGAGCTCTCTTTTCCCACACCTTTTCCCTAGAATCTATACCCTTGTGTTGCAGAGCTTGGAGGTTGAGTTCCTTGGAGAAGAGAAGCAACAGAACTAGATCAAGGTTTCGTGAGGTTCCCAACTTGAAGAGAAGGTATATTTGTACTTGTTTTCAAGATTAATAAAGATGTGATGTTATTCTTCTTCCCAATATATTGTTCAATGTGTGATTGAATATTTGTTTATGATCATATGATGATGTTAGTCAGTTATCATTTCTTTATATCTGGTCATATTGGTTTGAGGAAGGTATAATTCGTTTTGTAGGTCTCTTGGAGTGAGAGGAGCAAGAAGACGATTGAAGGGATTCTTAGATAAACCTTCATTTGTTAAGGTATGAACCATTATAATTTTTGAATATTATTTATATTTGCTTGCATAACCATTTGCTTCTGTCTTTCAACCCCAGTATGTTGATGGCCTCTTAAACCCTAGCCATAGGAAACTTTCCTCTACGACAGAACTGGCGACTCCACTGGGGAAGAGCTTTGTATTTTTGGGGTTTCTCTTTATTTATTCCAACCTTTTGTAAGGTTTCAAGTCCTTCTTACAAGTCAAGAACACCTTTTGAGTCTGTTGGAACACCTTTCCTGCCTTCCTAGGTTAGTTTTTTACCCTTTTGTGATTTTTGTCATCCATATGTGACTTCCAGGCTAAACAGTCATGTGTCTGTGTTGAATACATGACTTGAAATACCTACAACCCGTGTGTCATACATGACTTGCCTTAAGGAAACCCATGTGTGCACCTGAATTTGTGTTCTATCATCATTTTTAGGGTTTTTGGGTGATTTGAGGGTTGTTTGTAGGGTCTTCAAGGGTCCTCTGCATGTGCATGACTCCTGAGAGGTTGTTTTATCTCTGTTAGGTGCTCTTTGTCCATATTTTAAGTCTCTTTCAAGTCTTTGAACTTGTTTTTGTTGCCTTCTCCCCCACCTTCTTCTTTGGCTTGACCTTGTTGGACAAGGTACTGAGCAGCCTATACTTGTAGGTTTAGATTGATTCTTGGGACTTCTTGACCTTTGTTTATGTCACTATTATTGCTCAGCATATTCATTCCAAAGTTGTTGGCTTGTTTACCTTTGTGAGCCTTCCTTCCAAGAGAGGTTATATCCAACTTTAGGGAAACCTAGGGTTTGTTTGTGGGGTTTAGAGTAGTTGTCTATTTGCTTTGCTTACATTACTTGCTTGCATTAGCTGATAGGCTTCTTTTTATTTTGCATTTGTAAAAAAAAATAGATGTTTGCTTTATATGCATGTAGATTGTGTTTTTATTCTAGATTGCAAGGCATATCATTGTTTTTGAAAAAATAAAAAAAATTGTTCTTTTGTGGCTTTCAAGTTTCTATATGAAAATAAAGAGAATAGTTTTTGCTTTTTGCATTTCATTTCTCTTTGCTTAGTCATTTTGTTTCAACTTTGAGTCAAAAAACCACATAAGTTTGATGCCATTTTCCTCTGACTAAAAACAACCTATTAAAATGAATGTTATAATTAAAAAATTATTAGTAAGTTTTATTTCATAGGCTCCTACACCAACTAGCTTAGGCCAGACTTGTGGATTAGGGAGTTTCAACTCTCCACAAGTGTTTAAATTCAGACGTAGTTGGCCAATCACTAGGTAAATCCTCTTCTATGTTGATTATATTTGGAAAGTTCCTCTCAAATGGGAATTAAGCACGAGGCCGCGTGGAGGCTTGGACTAAGGAGATAACCCTTTGATTCCTTGCCAAAGCGTAGACCAAGGTTTTTGTGCATCTCAGGACTTCTGTCAATACCACCCTTTAGGCCTCGTGTGGTGCTAGTGTTGACAAGGTTTCGAACTTTGCTACCCTACCCATGTGTATGAATCAGGCTTGCGACTATCCCCCCATATTGTTAGTATAGTTGCGGTAGCCTTTAGTCTTTTTTGACAGCTAGGGTTCATACACAGGTACACCGGAAGGCTATTTCTGGTTGACCTTGGACAGGCTTGGAAGGTAACCCTGATAGAAGGTGTGGGAGGGCGGTGGGTGATTCCTTCACTTGTGCCTAAGAACATCTACAGGGAAGCTAAGTAACTATCTCTCAGCTTTCTTTTGGAAAGCACATCTTATACATGTTTGTCTGTTTGGCTTTAGGAATTTTTAGTAAGTGATGTGTGTTTTGTCTGTACTTAGTTTTCCTTCAAGTGTGTGCTTTGTACTTTTGGTTTCTTGTCGACCTCACACTTTGTCTTATTGTTTGAAACTATGGATAACACCCCTTTGAACACCAACCAAGAGATCCCCATGCTGGTACCACCTTGTACTATTCCTCTCACAGGGAATGTTGGTATTCCTTTAATGGCCACCTTGAATCTTCCTGGACTCACCCTAGGGCTACCGATGTGGTTTTTTCTTGATAGAATAAATGGTTGGGAAGAGAAGATAAGAAAAAGGGTAGTTCCCAGTTCTAATGGGTTCTCCCCATGACACATGGATTTCCCCCAAACTGGCTCAAGTTTAACATTCCCACACCCTTATCCTTAGGAAAATCATGCCCCCATCTCATTATTCATTGCATTGACATAGCTGACTGTAGGTTTTTCATTAATTTTCATATTTACATGATGTTTACAAACGTGCTTGACTTAGCATAGAAGCCATACGCATCAACCATGATCGCATATATACCAAACATTGATCAATGGTAGGGCCTTGGCCTTGAGTTCCTTGTCATGATTCGATATAATATTTACATCATATACATTAATGCAATGGGTTCAAAATCAACGTGTTACACTATCCCTATAATTTAGGAACCCACTCTGTGTGCCACAAGAAGACTTTTTCAATTGACCTTGGTATGTATTTAGTTATGTTTAGTTATGCTATGATTACCATTAGTTAGTTCACCCTTAGTCATCTAGGCTCCAGTGTGCATGATTTAAGGGAGTGTGGGTGCCTTTATTCACCAAACCTATTCAGTTAACTATTTGTACACTGAATCAGTGATCTAGAGTTGCATTAGTGAGCTCTAGTGGTGGATTTTTCCACATTGTGTTAGCACCGGACTCAGTTTGAGTTGGAAAATCCAAATCCTATCCAAGGCATTTGAATTCTCTCTATTGTATGACTATTTTATTACACAGACGTGTTGCACCTGCAACAATTTCCCAAAATTCTAAAAAAAATTTAGGACCCTCCTCTACTTTGATTTAGTTGGTTTTTCTTCTCGGTTTGGTCTATGGATTTTTGGAATGTTTTACAGCACTTTGAATTGCTATCAATCAATCTGTTTTCTCCGTTAATGCTTAGAATGATCCCATCTATAATCAAGCTCATCGTTGCTTTTTGCTTACCCTTCGAAATCATTCTGAATCGGGAGTTAAGTCATTGGTTTTTATTTTTTCCGTTGCGGAGGTTTGCTGCTTTGTATTTCACCGTTGCGGGTGGATTTCGATTCTTCACCGTTGCGGGTGGAATTTTGTTCTGCGTCAGAAGGGGATGAATATCTCCTTGGCCGATGTTGTGGACGGGTTATTGTTTGGTCTCCGACGTTGCGGACCATGCGGGGTTCTGAGGTTTCGTTTTCTCGCCGATCCGTGTGTATCGGAGCTCGTTAACTTCTGTTCCCTCCGCCGTTGCGGGCGTGTTCGAGTTTCGGTTTTCCGATGTAGAGCCTCCGGGTGGCCGATGTGAGTTACGAACGTTGTTTTGTTATGCATCGCCCGCCGTTGCGGAAGAGTCCAAGTTGCTGGCCTCCGATCTCAGTCCCCGCTGACGCCCGATCATCGTTATTTTTCACGCGTTTATTCACCGCTAACGGATGAGTTGAGGATGGTAATTGTCCGCCGTTGCGAAAGGTCTGGGATTCTCACCGCCCGATTCACTTTCGTTCCCCACCCGATACGACCCGTCACACGTGTGACCTTGTTATATATACGAGGGGTGGTTTGGAATTTGGTATTATTTTATTTTGGCCCGAGCTGTCGTTTTCCTCTCTACGTTGTCGATTCCTCTACCCCCATGGACTATCGTACCGGTGTTTGCGTCCAGGTGTCAGTTGGAAGCTCAATCGTCCTTGCCCCGTCAGCTTCACGTCGTTACCAGGTAGGCCATTCTCGCCATGCTTTGTTCCTTTCAAGATTTTTTATGCTGCGGTTAGATGTTTTAGGAAAGCCCCGTTTTACATACGAACAAGGGTCCACCGCTGTTTTGGTTTGCCGTAGTTTTTTTCCTTTCCCGCCCGGCATTTTGCACCCGCGTATTGAGATTTGCCGTCAGGTTAGCTGTTTGCATTTTGGGAAGGGGGGCGTTTTCTTTAAAAATCGCATTTTAATCATTGTTGACCTCGGACTGTTTTTTTTTTCGCCTCGCGCACAATGAATGAAGGCGTGGTGCAGGCGGCCATTGTGCTGCCTGCACCTGGTTTTCCCTTACGATGATGAGACCCAAAGAAGTTTTGCGGTCGAGTTTTTCCTCCGCTAGTGTTTTTTTTCGTTTACCTGGTTGTCGAACCCCAACTTTCTCGCCCGTGCTGTTCGGTGCCGTCCATCGGTCTTGTTTCTTTGAAACCCTAGGTGGTTTGAGGGTTGTGCTGCTATAGTGTTGCGTTTTGAAGATAGGTGGGTTGGATGAAAGCGTCGTATGCAGAAAAATAATGTTGATGCCCGCAGTGTATAGCCACACTGATGTAATTATTTTTCCGCGAGTAGCATGAGCTATTGCCATTTTTTATCCTTGCTAAAGCCATGTTTGTGTTTGGAAAGATACATTTGCACCTTGCGTTTAAAATTCATACTTGTGCTTTATGAGTTGTTATCTTGGAAAAAATGGCATACTGTGAAATAATGTAGATTTAATGCCAACCAAATTATGATTGATCAAGTTTTAGTATCATACAGCAGAAGGACATTGCTCATTATATTGTAGTAGTGGACTGAGTCTATTTCGTGCTGGTAGTTCTGATAGTCAGGACATGGCTGGGTTGTGCATACATGTTTTGGTTTCTTTTCTTGCTTGCACATTAACATAGGATATTAGCACATTGCACAGTATTGCATGCTAGTTCAATTCTTCAGCCTGAAGGGCTTATGTCTTAATTTCATTACAGTCATGATACACTTGAGAAAGAATAAACTGCTGCACAATGTTCGCAAATTCGAATTGCTTAATGTCATAATGTTATACATGGTAGGAAGAACTTACAATGTCGAAAAGGCAGAAAAAGAAGGCCCCTATGGTCGAAGAACAATCAGCAATAGAGGTCATCGCTCAGACAAAATATATATATGAGGACACCCAATGTGTCTCTGGTGTTGAGCCTGATTATAAATGGGGTGAGATATACAGACTGATTTCCCGCAGGGAAGTCCTAGACATGGGTCTCGAAGAAGAACCCATTTATGCCAACATAGAAAAATCCGCCATCATGAAGGTGGCTACCAGACCAGAGCTGTTCCCATGCTCTGATGTAATGAGATGGATTCTGCCCCATACAAACAACAACACAATGCTTATAGGAAATGTCGAAGGTCAGGGTTATGCTGCATTTAGCCTTGGATATGTGGCGTTAGCTTACCACTTGCCAAAACCTCAAGTCTTTCTATCTAATGATTGGCTGGATAACCTCAGGATGGATTTGGTGGAGACCCTGAGGAGAATGCTCTTGCCAGGAAAGCTCTATCAACACAGAACAACCGAGGATTATGATACAGCGAGTTTAAGAGCTCCTTACAGATTTATAGCTCTGATGCTAAATAGGATCTTTGGTAGAGCCAATGGCAGACTTTTCAAATTTGAGTGGATACCCCTTATATTCCATGTGGCGAAAAAAGGAACAGTCTTCAACTGGGCCAGCCTAGTATCAAGTAGTCTCTCTTCTTGCGTAGCTGCAGCCTTGGGAGGAGGAGAAGCCCGTAAAAAATCTGAATTCTATATGAGTTCAATTTTGATAGACTGCATACTATGCAACCAGCCTTTCCCCGGGCTCAAGTGTGTCTGGGATAGGGAAAGAATGCCTGTGTATGCAACTT
>LPNX010013317.1:1300266-1321436 GCA_001517045.1 Pseudotsuga menziesii | reverse complement strand
AGGGGCAGAGCAGGCCAAAGCTGAACAAGCCAGAGCTGAAGAAGGAGCCAAAAGGATAAGGGAGGAAGCTCAGAGGCTGGAAAATGAGGCTACAGAGTGGCTGCGGAAGGGAGAAGAAGAGAAAAGGAAGGCTACCCAGGAAGCAGCTGAACTAGCAAAAGAAGCAGCCAGAGAAACAGAAGAGGCAGCTAGGTAAGCTGCCGAAGAAGCACAGAGAAAACTAAATGAAGAGCTCCAAGGGCAGGAGGTTGAAAAGATAAAGTTAACAGAATAGTCAGCCTCTGAAACACCAATAGGGCAGAGTCAGGAAGAGGAAAACCCTGAGGTGCAAATCCTTCAAGTACCTACTGCTAGCACTCCTGTAACCCCTATGCTCCAAATAGTGCCTTTCGTCCAGAAGAAGGGGGAAGAAGTCCCTGATTTCAGTACTGTATATTATGACAGGACCACTAAAAGAATAATGAGGAGGATGGAAAAGAAGGTGGAGGCGAAAGATCTATCAGGGAAAATGGTCACAGATACAGTATTCATGCTAGGGACAGACAAAGATCCTATGCTCATGATAAGAGCCGGGGATGCACTAATTGATGCCTCCGCTGATAACATAAACAAGGTGATGATTGAATTAGAGTCAGCTAAGAAGACCACTTCTCAGCTAAAGGACACACTGAGACAAGAAAGAGGAGAGGGTAGCAGACTTAAGAGGAAGTATGAACACGTGCTAAGGGAAATGGAATCCACAAAGGGTGAAATCCATGTCCTTCAGGTGGAGATACAAGCCAAGGGAACAACACAAGAGGCTCTAGAAAATGCGTAATAGGAAGTTCAAGATTTGAAGAATGAGAAGGAACAATTGAGGGCAAAGGTGGAGGACCTAGAGGCGCAGCAGATTATCATCTATGAGTCCAATACTGAATACACCAAAGAACTGAAAGAGCAGCTGGCTTCTCTGACTGCTGAACTAGAGATAGCAAAGGAAAAGCAAGTCGATCTGCAACCATTTAAAGAATATATCCTAGCGCAAAAGGCTAAAATGATGCAGCTGCAAACTGCTCTGGAAGAAGAAAGATGCAAAGTTCTTCAGATGGATAGCAGGTTAGAGGAGATCATAGAAACTTCCTCCTATTTTGTAGACAGGTCCTAAGATGTTCTTGAGGTCTTGAACGCCAGAATGGCAAGATCAGAAGATGATGCTGAGATTATAGGAGAACTACTAGCCAAATATCATCAAACCCTCAGGAGAGATCACAACCTAGTAGAGTTTTCCATCAGTACTGCAGAAGACTTTAAGAAAGCTGTAAAAAAGACGTAGGGACCATGCTCAGAGTATTTTAGAAGGCTCCTCAACATGTACAACCAATGTCAAACAGAGGCTGAGCACAGGCTTGAGGAGTTCTCGGATCATGAAGCCTTTCTAGAAATATTGCAACAATGATATCAAGAGGCGAAGGCCAGAACGCAGCAGGTGAAAGCCATTGATGACCAAGTGCTGAAGAATGAAATAAGCCATGCAGCCGTTAGCCTACAGTTTTTAGAATATCAACTACGGCTAAGCCCAGCAAGAATCGAGGCCATCAGGAACCAAGTCGAGAAGTTTGACATAAACGTTCAGTTCCTGGAGCCATGCGCTTTTGAAGGCCTTGCTACTGAAGCAGCAGTGTGGAAGAAGTTCCTAGAAAGTCAAGCGGGACCCTCCTCATAGAGGACCAGTTAATTTTGTATTAATTTAATAATTTGTAAAAGCCTTTTTGGAAAAAATGAAGCGTTGGGAAAACAAAGGGTTGGGAATCCCAAAGGCCACTTTGGGCAGCCCAACCAGTTTTTACCTTTTTTGTATAAAAGTAGGAAGGGTAGAGAGGAAAGGGGATTTTTTCCCCAGTAAGACTGGTGATGACATATTGTAAGAAGAACTACTTCATTTTGCAATAGAAATTACAGTTTTTCCTGTTGAAAGAAGATCGGTGGGGATTTCAAATGTTTTGCCATGGATAGTTGAAAGATGAACTACTTTGTTTTTCGGCATTGTGTCCATCAATCGTGAGATCGTTCTAACTTATGACCTATGTCTTGTTTAAATGATTTCTGATTTATTTTATGAAATAACCACCATGAGTAATGCATGCTTATTACGAAACAATTGGTTAGCTAGTTGTGGAAATATATTTCATTGTTCATGCCTGTAAAAGTAAATGTCAGCTATCTGTAATTGCTTTTATCATGTGTGCACATCCGCATTTCTCATATTTATTAAATATAATTTGGCTCCCCAGGGATAGGTAGATAGAGATAAATAGATAGATAGATAGCTAGGTCAGTGCATAAATGCATGTGTGATTCTGGTGCTAGTGAGCCTAAGACGATAGGTAAGAACCTGCGCATCACATTGTGACTGCTCCCCGCATCCTTCACCACCCTGCATGTTTAGTTAGATTCTTGCATATCATTCTTAAGTTAAAAAATACAAATTCCGGTGGACCGGGCCGCAACCGGTAAAGCCTTGTTGTTACTTTGACCTACGGTAGCCGGACCGTAAAACCGGATGGATTCCCTATACCAAATAGTCAATGGGCTAGTTGGGAACGTTGATTGGGGAGAATCCCTTACTGTTGTTGCCTGCGAATTTCCAGGCCCCAACAAGACGTCAATGATAATCAATGTAATGATATTCTTACCATTGTTTCCTCTTGTGTGTGTAATTTCTACCATGAATCCGTTGATTTGTTTACATTGAATTGTTAATTATTTTGCAACATTATTTTTAGATTGCTTTTCATTCAGGACCAAGGATCCATGCTTCACTAAAATTAAAAAAAAATTGAGACTGGGTTCTTGTGCATGAGCCAACAAAGGCACCACTGTAGTCTATTTTGTTAGAATTTTTAATCACCCGAAGGATAAGGTCTAAGATAGATTACAACCAATACTGGTGTAGGATACATATTGGTGAACTATAAGGAAGCAATTTGTGGCAGTTCTTATTATTCAAATCACAACAATACTCATCTAATCTACTAAAACATTATATATCTTATAACATCACAACCTTAACTTGAAAATTACTTAAAACAATTAAAGAGAAACCACATGGAAGATAAACAAATATAGAAAATAGAGTGACCCAAAAGTCCTTTCTCATGAAAAGAAGAACATTGAGATAAAAAATATAGAAAATTGAGGGACCCAAAAATTCCTTTCTCATTAAAAGAAGACCATCGACAAGATGTCTAAGCTCCTTGAAAAAAACAGCATTTCTCTTCCTGAAGGTGCAAAGAAGTCTGATGTTGATAACAAGACATAAGAACATGAGAGGTGCCATGCATTCAAGGCATGATTCACTCATTCAAATGCCTATCTCATTGATTCTGGAGCTTCCCAACACATGTTTTCCTCCAAAGAATCATTCACCTCTCTAGATCTCCATGGAGGACCAAGCATCATATGGGGCATGATTCACAAATTCTAGCTGTTAGGAAAGGCTCCATTAAAATTGAGCATAGAGAGTTCCAGAATGTGGTCTATGTTACCTCCCAGGTAGCAAACATGTTATTTTTGTACCAGATGACACATAGTAGATCTCCCAAGAGAGTCACATTTGATCCTGACGCAATGGAGATTTCAGAAATATCTACTAGACATTTGATAGCGAAAGGAGTTGCTAATCATGGCTTCAAGGCATATGAGTTTTCTCAACTTATTCCTAATTCATATCCTAGTTCCCTATTAAATCATGCCAATAACACAAGCAATATGTGGCATGAAATATTTGGCCACCTGAACTTCAGGTATCTCCAGGAGCTGCACAATGAAAATATGGTTGAGGTATTTCCTCTCATAAAATCCTCTAAAGGAGTGTGGAATGGTTTCTTGGTAGGGAAGCATCCAGTGAAAACGTATGAGGTTGGGAAGCATCTAGAGAAAACATATGAGGTTGGGAAGGAAAGAAGAGATGCCTCCACATTATATATAATTCACAGTGATGTCTCCAGACCGATCCCTGCAACATCTATGAATGGATCTAGATATTTTATGATCTTCAATGATGTCTATTGGGTATACTTTCTGAAGCAGAAGTATGGGGTATACTTTCTGAAGCAGAAGTATGGGGTATTTGAGACCTTCAAAATATTGAAATCCTTAGCTGAGAACACTCTCAGAAATAATATGAAAGAACTTATATCTGATAATGGTAGTGAGTATTGATAGCTCCTTGTTTTGAACATATTCTGTCTATACATCATATAAGGAGCGAAGTATTTTAATTGAACTTTTTCATGTTTATCATCTATCTAAGCATCATTTGCATAAGTTTGAAGGATATTCCATAAAACTTATAACAAGGTATATTTTTACTATTATTTCATCTCAATTTATTCATTTTTAAAACATAAATTTAAAATATTACATCTAATGATTTGGCATATAGATATTTGGTTATTATGTAGATTTCTCCCGCTGGTCATGTACCTGATCCGGTACCCAATCTGGTACCCAATATTGCACTCGATCTGGTACCTGATCCTGCACCTGATATTGCACTCAATCTGACACTCCCATCATTAATTCAGGAATCTGGTGAAACCATTCGAAACCCACTTCATAAATGGCCCCATTTACCCCTTATGATGGGAAATTTTAAGAATTTCTGAACGAATTTGGAGAAATCCTTTCCAGAACAGATATGATTTTCCCAAATTTGGTGTTGGTCATTTTCTAGGTTGTTGAATGCATTTCTAATTTTTGGGCATGGATCTTATCCATCTATCCATGAATTAATTTATAAATAAATCCTCAGAAGGCTGAGGGAGAGGGGACAGGATTTGAAATGTATTATGGAGTTTTAAATTATGAGAGTATGTTCTTGAAATTTTGTTGTCAGTGAAATGATTTGAGTAGGTAGGTGAATTCAGTGGATAGTTCTGAACATAGCTTGATGTATTGAATATCCACATACCTCTCTAAAGCATTCTTAGGTTGATCGATCTCAAGTGTCAAGGGTCCACCACAAGAGGTAGTTTAGTCTTTCCATTTTCTAAAATTTTGTAGATTACAATTGTGTTTTTTTTTCGTTATTTCTAGATTTCTTAAACAATGAGTTTAATTTTAGTTAATGATTCAGAAGCTTGTACAAATAGTTCATAGATAAGTGTTTAAAGAAATGAAAGCTTAAGAATAATTGAGCAGTAGTTATATCTGTGCACAGAATTCACTAGATTGCGTAGGAAGTTTTTTTCTGTTTTGAAGAATTCAGATTCATTTTATAGAAAATTTTGAGTAGATATAACATAGTTTTTTTTCTTTCCTTATAACTTCATTGGGATTCAAGTAGTATATATTAAAATTCTATAGAATTCATTTACATACATAATTTAGATAGATGAAACTAATTCTGTAGAATTTATTGAGATCATAGATAGAATAGATGTTTTGTTTTGTTTCTTAAAGTTTTATTAAATTCAATAGGAGTTATTCCATATTTGACTATGTTCTTTTATAGTTTATAGAATCATGTTGATATCAGAAGAATTCATTTAGATTTGATAGAAGTTTTAATTATAGAAATAATTTCTATTTAGATTTATGTTTTAAGTTAATTTTAAAATTAACACAATTTAGAGTAGAAACCTTGTAAACATAGGATATATTTAAATTATTTTCTTAAGGAATAATGAAGAAACATGTATGGGAAAAATATGATGGAAAAGAAAAAACCTTAATTAATTATATTCACACAAATAATACCATTATATAGTACAAATAAGAATGCCACCTCATGGAGAGATTTGCTATAGATTCTAACACCTTTGCCGCGGTGACTAGGCTAGGAAATCTTATCCAAAATCCCTTAGTCATCATTTAGGATAAATGACTAATATCCTAAATAAGAAATACAAATAAAGGTGACAATATTAACTTTGTGATTGTTAGGCTAATCCATAAGGCTAACATTCCCACTCTCAATCATAAGCTTATGTATATGTATCAACTAAGCAATAAACAATAACGCTGAAGTTGATATGTTGAATCTTTCAGAAGCCTTCATCTATGCTTCATTGAAAAATATGCATGAAAAACCATCAAATTTTTATTTTGAATGGTTCATTTGAAATGAATTTGAAGAGAGATAAATTTCTGGAGTGAACAACTACTATGTTTGAACATTCCCTGTTTGCTTGACAATTCCATCATTTTCCAAGTGATTGAGGTGGAAGAGGTTGGTTTATTCTGCTAATTGGTGAACATATAGTGTCACCATTATACAATCAGTGAATCACTGAAAATCCAATCATGCCAATGCATGATGTATTTGAGTCTGTCATCTTCAAACTTTTGTTGTTTGTTTCCCATTTGGAAAATTTGGAGTCGGCCACCTACAGACTTTTGTTTCCCATTTGAAAATTTGAAGTCTGTCATCTACAATATTTTATCCATCTTCATAGTAGTGTATCGGAGTCTTCCATCTACAGAATTTTGTCCTTATTTAGAATTTTGTTTCAGAGTCTGCCATCTATAGACTTTTGTTGTCAAAACTTGAAGAATGACAACCATTATCAATATTCTCCCCTTTGTTAGCTGAAAAGTGAGAAGATATGGGTTTTCATGTGGGTTACCTTGAACCAATTCACCATTGTATCATAACGACTCTCCCTTTGTAAACAAAGAGTATTTTGTAAACGTACCCCCCCGTCTTAAGATGCAAGAGAGTATCATTTAGATCTCAACTCAAAGTGGGCATGTGGAAACATCCACATGTTATCTCATCCCATGAGGGCCATGCTCAAAAGCTACGTCATAAGGGGACCACTGGAGTTATATTTTATCAGGTACAAAAAAGACTATGTGATACAAGATGAGTCTTTACTTGAGATTGTACTCTTCAGTAATAATGATGTAATTTCTTGGTTGTTGATATCCATTTCCAAGGATTGATCCACCCATAGTGAATCTTTAATCTTGTAGGCTTGTTTCTCTAGGAACATTTTTCTGATGCATGATTACATTTTCCACAATGGTGACAAGGATGGATATCAAAACATTGATATTCCACATGACCAATTCTTTGACAATATTGGCACTTGACACTTTGAATCTTAACTGGAACAGGTGAAATCAAATTTTCATTAAGAAATCCTGCACTCACAAATTGAATTGGTTTGGAATATTTTGGAATATGAAAAGTCCAATCATTTTCATATCTGAGTCCTGTTATGTGCTTGTTGTTAATAATTTATTTCCAAGGTCTAATGATGGGGTTGGAAATATCATTTTGAAGCTGTTGCTTTTAAATTATTAGAAGTTCACTCTCTACATGTTGCTTCACCATTGAATTGTTTTCTTCATTGAACTCAAAAGCAAATGCTTGAACTATAGGTTCATAGATAGCTTCATCTTCAATGGAAGCTTCATCTTCATTGGATACTAATTTTTCATTTTTCCCATTGAATTTATGTTGCACTATTTGTTGATATGAATCATCATCATCATCATCATCATAGAGAGGATTATTCTAAACAAGAACTAGTTTAGAATGTTGTCGATGCTGGAGCAGATTGAAATCATCATCTTCAAAATTGTTTATCAAGGATTCCTTCTCATCACTAGATAAGGAATCATCAGTCACAGTTTCTGTTTTACAAACTTGTATTAGGTTATCTATATCGCAAGTAGCTTCATTCATTTTCTTTTCAAGAATTTGTAGTTGAAGGAATTTAATCACTTGCTCCTTCATTTCAAGTTGTTCTTGAATTTCAACAACTTGAGTTTCCATTTTTTCTAAGGATTCTTGAAGCTCTTTGATGTTTTGACCATCATTTTGAAATCGTTTTCCTCCTTTTCCCATTGTCATGCTCACTTGCAATTGATTGTTTTCACACTCGCTTGAATTTATTTCATGCTCACTTGATTATATACCAATTTTAGGGTGTCGTGCAAAACCGATCATGCACCCAAAAATGTATTTTTACAATGATTGATGGACACTATGTTCAACAATGTCCATTAAGATTCAAAAAATAGGAGGGTGCTAGGTTCAACTAAAAATGCACCCAATTACAAATTCAACTTGACTTTATTTTGAAAATACAAGTAAACTTACAAAAGGACTATTGCAAGTATACTGTTCAAGTAATGTTTGATTTCAAAGTTGATTTTATCTTCAAATTTGAATACTAGTTGCTCCTTAGATTGATGTGTCCATTTGATTGTGTACCATAATTCCCTTTAATTTGTAGATGAGTTTTGATGTTGTGGAAACTTGAATTATGTGGAGTGCTTGTTTGTCAAATTAAATGTGTCAAAGACTAGACATATATTACTATATTTAAGCATCTGTAAGTATCATGTGACAAACATAACACAATCACCATCACACACAAACTCAAAGTGTACCTAAGATCCCCTTATTCATTTCAAGTGGATATAGGTTACAAGCATTATCAAAACAAGAGATTTAGACCCCCTTATTCAAATTTTAGGACAGGTCAAGGGTATGAGTCCATCACCAAAATATATAAAAAAAAATTGATAAAGTTACTCTTATTACTCAAGAGTTTCAAGTTTGTATTTACAATGAATTTCACTTTCAAAAATTTAGAAAAATTTTATGACTTTTTTTTTAATTGACTCTTTGTCTTTTGCTTTTGTTTTTTAATCACCTTTCTCCTTTTAACACCATCCATTTCCCTCTTTGTACGATAAAATGATGCATAGATTCCCGCTTAAACTTCTCAGATCTTTACTTAAACTTCTCTTTAGTAAAAAAACTTTCACTTTCAATTTGTAGATATTTTGGATTCAAAGCATGCTCCAAAAATTTAATTAGCTCTATGGTGTTATTCTCGCATCACACACATATAAAAATCACACATCATGTAGAGTTTATGAAATTGAAGTTGAAACATGTTTTCTTTGAAAAGAATAGAGAGGAGGAGAAGCCGAGTGTCGAATTTTCTAGATCAAATTGGAGTATATTATTCGGCATCTGATGCGTCCCAACTACAACCGATGTCACTGGATCCTCTCCTGCATTAACAAAACCAAGACACGACACATTATCATTGGCATCCACCATGGAATTTTCTCCAAAGATACTCTGGAAGGTAGAATTGCTATGCAACACAAGGTCGATCGCTGGCACATTAGGCCCTACGCGAGTTGAGACCACGTTGGTTGAGTTGAAACATGCATCGAGAGGGGCCACCGAAGCAACATGCGGGAGATTCTGTTGCGCAATGAAGATGCTGACAAGGGAATTGTAGTTAAAGTTTGTGAGTTGCATGGCATTCTTATTCTTTTTGGAATGCTTCACAGAGCTTCTCAAGGAGATTCACATATTTTAAATGGGAAAATATGTTTCAGTCTCCTCTGCAGGTTACGAGGTTCGACGCTGGTGGAAGGAGATCATTGTGGAGTATGGATGTAGGAGATTGTTTATGTGGCTCAGATCGCTAGCAGATTCAATTTATAGATCGCTGGCATGAAATTTTTGCTGATGTGGCTTAGATCACAAGTCAAAACCCTAGCTGACGTAAAACACCGAAGGAGAAAATTGCAGATCACTGGGATTTTGTTTGATGGAGATTCCTGGTCACTGATGGATTTGGTAGAGTTGTTGGGATTTGTAGTGGAAGATAGATCATTGGCTTGGAAAAAATTGCATATGGTAAATTGTTGGTAAATCACAAATGGTAAATCACTAGATTCTCTTTTTTTTAAGCATTGTCAGATCACTGGCTTGAAATTGTTGCTTGATTATAGACCTTTTCGATATGAATTGATTTGGAACAACACATCCATCAACTCGACCTTTTTCATAGCAAGTGCAGGTAACAGCGATGAACTTCTTGAAAATGGTTCTTGAAAATCGACTTCCATTAGAAATTAACCCAAATCATATTCACCAGAGCTGGTATATGCATTTCCCTTCTTATGGACTAGTTTTCTCTTCAACGTTCTTTCATCCTCAAGCAGCGATGGTTTCTAGGCAATTCCTTGCCTTTATTTTCCTCATCCATTATATAAAAAAATTGCAGATAGAATCAGATGTATGGAGCAGATCTATGATTGAAAAAATAAACCTATAAATTGATAAACCTGTAAATGGAACAAATCTAAAGCAGAGCATGACCAAGGAAACACCCATATGAGAGAATCGATCCCATAATGGTAAAGTCCACAATTTAAAAAGTCACATAGCTTCTTTCATCACGGGTTTAGCATCTTTAGCATAGCTCATCATCATCCACTGTAGCATGTACTATCAGCTCATAAGACTCTCTCACTCATTAACCTCATGGGTGACGACCATGAGATTATAAGGCCCTAAGGACTATATCTCTCTAATACCAAATGAAGAAACATGTATGGGAAAAATATGATGGAAAAGGAAAAACCTTAATTAATTATATTCACACAAATAGTACCATTATATAGTACAAAGAAGAATGCCACCTCATGGAGAGATTTTCTCTAGATTCTAGCACCTTTGCATGGTGACTAGGCTAGGCAATCTTATCCAAAATCCCTTAGTCATCATTTAGGATAAATGACTAATATCCTAAATAAGAAATACAAATAAAGGTGACAATATTAACTTTGTGATTGTTAGGTTAAGCCAAAAGGCTAACAAATAATACTTGGATTAATTGGTAGTTGGAGACTGGGTGACGAATGAAAGAAACAATAAATGTATTGATAAATAAAGATTAGATATTTCATGTTCACAAATGGAATATATCAATATATATAAATGATTAAAATACCTTGCACAAGCTAAATCAATCTATACCAGTTCAGTGGCAATGATAAATGAAGGAACGAGGACATAATGGACTTGATTTCAATTGAAGTACAAGTATAATACAACGTACCAAATTTGATCTGAATTTGACAAATCATTGGGAATAATAGACTTAGAATAGAAATTTTGATGAATGCAATAGAGAACTTAGAATAGTTAAAACTTGAAATTCCTTTCTTAAGTTAGAATTTGATCTTGTTGGTTTATCTATCAATACTGAGAGGGGGGGAGTGAATCAGTATTGTTATATTTTTACTAATTAAACCACTTTTTAATCTATCATTAAAAACACATAACAACAAGAATACATAGAACACAATTTTAACATGGAATCCCAATAGGGTAAACCACCAATACATCCTATTACTGCAAAATTGTTATTTACAAAATTTTTGTCTGCTACTATAGACAAGGATGGTATTACACCCTATTTACCAACAACTACTAGAAGGAGGATATGGCCCCCTATTTTATCAGTTACTACTGAAAGGATTCTACGACACCATATTTACCATCAGCCACGGGAATGAGGCTATGATCCCCTGGTTTATCAGCTGCTACTGAAAGGATTCTATGACACCCTATTTACCAGCTACCACTGGAAGGAGGCTATGACCCCCTGGTTTATCAGTTGCTACTGAAAGGATTCTATGACACCCTATTTTGTCATCTACAACTAACATGATGCTCCTACACCCTATTTACCAGCTTCTGCTAGAAGGAGGCAGCAACCCCCTGCACGCCTGTTGTATGCCTTAAGCCACCCTGCCACCCTAATATTTTTTTTATGTAATATGCTATATTTCTTCTCCCTCCATTTTCTGTCACGCCCACTAGTCTCTGTTTCTAATATTCTAACGTGGACTCCAAGACACTTTCTCTCACTCATACTTTTGTGTATAAGTACCTTCATGTTTCCTATGGACACATCTATTTATTTTGGAAACATACCCTTTCACAATCATGCCCTTTCAAATCTAATAGTCACACCTTTTCAACATTCTATGATTAACGATTTTTAAATTAAATAATTAATTAAAAACTTCTTGATCAATTCTAATATATGAGCTCCCTTCTTCTTTGATCACAAGATTCGTCAAACCAATGCCTGTGGACTTACTCTCCTCTATCAGCAGGAATACTCTATCTTAGGACCTTCAAATTCTCTTTTTCTCATGCCTGTGGGCTTCTTTTCCTCCTCTATGAGTTCTCTACGAGCCATCTTCATCGCAGGCTCATTTGTACACGTTTCTCTCACAAAACATGGGCTTCACCTTCCATCTATGAGTTTCATGTTGGACATTCTTCTTTACCAGTTATGGATGCACCTCAGAATTCATTTCCGCAGCTCAGCTTAATGTTTTCTAGTGCTTCCACAATCTTCTTCTCCAGAATCAATCCATACCATTGATATAATTTTTAGTCTCTCCGGTCCGTCGATCTAGCACATAGATTTCCCCCTCAAAATCTTATTTCCACACCATGGTTTCCTCATCAACAATTCTCCACCATTGATCTTTGCCAGGCGTTTTCTTGACCATTGATCTAAGGTAAGATGCAGATTGCGGGATGCAGGATGCGAGACGTTGACTATCTTCTTTTTCCTTTCTACAAGCTCCTTTATGCAAGCTTCTTTCTGAAACATTTCTTCCACACCGTCGATCTCTTGTGGAGTCTTTCCTCACCTTCAATATTCTAGATTGCGGGTTTATAAAATGTTTAAACGTTACTTCCTCAATTGCCTTTCTAGCTTTTTCCTTTCACATCGTCGATCTCTTTTTGCAGAACTAATATTAGCCGTCCAATATTGTTTGTTGCGGAACTTCATCCTTCCTCCTATATTTTGTGGAATTGATCCTTAACTGTTGGATCTCCTATTGGATGCTTCCTGACCATTGATTTTAGATCGAATGCAGATCTCACCATGACTTTGCGGATCTGCGCAATTTATTTGCATAAATCCTCTACGATTGTTTCTAACATTTTTGAAGACTTATAAACACTCTCACAGATATAGTTTCTCTGTTCTTTGATTGTTACATATACTCTATCTCCCGTTCATTTTACTCTTCTGCAGTTTCACTCTTCATCTGTCTAACCAGCTTTGTCATTCATACTACATCTCTACTTCCACTCGACCTCTGTTCTTTCTTTCATTAATCATTGTTTACATCATACTGTCGACACTATTTTAGAATTCTTTAGATCAGTAATTCATGTTGTCTTATCATCCATGTCCATCTCATACATTTCATTTGTTATAAATGAACTTTTATGATATCATCATTCGGATACCATCATATGTGTCATGCCACATCCTCAACTATGTCATTCCATGCCATTACTACCTTAGTCTTTCACTGATTTTTTCCTTCCATCGTCATTAGGAAACCATCATATTCCATGTCATCATATGTGTCATGCTGCATCCTCAACTATTCCATGCCATGTCATCACTACCTTAGTCTTTCACTGATTTTGTCCTGCCATCATATCCACTGGTTATTCCTTTGTCATTCGTGAACACCTTTGACATCAATGACAACTATATACTCAAAAGATCTTGGCAATATAGGTTCTAGAGAGTAATTCAAATCTGGTTTTAATTGCGTGGTTCATTTTGAAAGAGGGATTTGAGTTATTTTACAACTTGGTACCGGTTTGGAAATTTTTGTGGATTTCACACTATTTTTTACTTGTTTCTCGATTAGACCTCTGTCCTACACATACATTTCCAGCACCTCTAAGTCTACGGATCTCGACCAATAATTTAATATTGTAAATATTATCATATATTTTTACCAACATTTTTGGCGTCGTTGTCGGGGAGGTGCTAAAAGGGGCTGAAGTCTAGGTAGATAGGGGTAGATAGGTTTCCTTTACATTACACAGCAAGGGGTAGGGAGAAACAATAAGACACAAAGATTAATTCATTACAGGATTTCCATGGTGTAACAGCCTGACGCATCCACTTTAGTGGGTTTCCCTAAATCCTTGTTGTTCCTTTCTCGCAAGTGTTTTTTCTTTTCTGCACGTTTGGTTTATTTTTTTGCGAAAATGTGTTTATATTTTCTGTAATGCGTGTTTACTTTCCTGCAATTTAATTTCATGCAAGTGTGTTTTTATTTCTGCAAGTTTATGTATTTTACTTTCCTGCAATTTTATGCAAGTGTTCTTTTCTTTATGCAAATTTCGATGCATTTACTTTGGACAATATAATTTCATGTAGGTGTGTTTTATTTCATGAAAGTGTGGTGTGTTTGATTTGTACAATTTTATTTTTAGTTGTAAGTAGTCTTGAGTAGAATTATTAAAAAAAAACCACACAATTATTTGTTTGGGTGTTGTAAGAACCTGAGGAACTAATCCTTGTGAGAAACAATAAGAAGCAACCAACAAAATGGATACAAAGGTGATCATCAATTTGGGAAAATTTTCTCAAATCCTAGTTGCAATTGGGAATACTTCTTATCAGGAAGAACACATCCTGACAACAATTAAGAGTTTATCAACCTCTCCCAACATGATCGATGAACCAAATTCCTAGGAGCTACAAAAGGATTTTCTTTGTAAGACTTCAGAAGATACTGACACATTGGGTACTACATCCAAAGGAGAGAAGCCTAAAATTGAGAAGTTCTCAGTAGATCCTCTATGTACTTTTGAAATCCAACAATCAAAAGAAGGGGATCTATATTACATGATGAAGGAAGGAGAGTATCAAGCCTTCATTGAAAGTTGGTTCCAAAAGGTAACCTGACCACAATACCATTCCTTCCTTCAACACCAAAAACAAGTAAGTTAGTTCATTTTCCATATCCAGGTAATTACTATAACAACTTTTTCATATGTGGATAAAGGTATATTTTTAATCTTGCTTCGCACTTGGTTACAGTGGAAGAGTTCATATACTTGAATAGAAATGTTTTCTTTCTTCTTAGATAGAATAGGAAAATATGTATATCAATAAAAAGTTACATGTTTAGTTTATGCAACTTCGTTGGTTCATTTTTCAATAAAATGACTAATATATTTAAACTGAATTTATACTTTCTCTCCAACCTAGTCTTTCAGGATATTTATTATCACAATAGCCCATAACCTATAAAAACAAAAATACGATGGGGTAGTATGAAATTGTGACTTTTTTTAATACTAGTTTTGAAAAAATTGATAATGAATAGGTTGCGTTTGGGGTAATGGATGTCGGTTGAAGGTATTTTCTATTTAAAAGAACAAGTCAGAGTATTTAAAAAGGGAATTTATTTTGTTTCCTTTAAGGTATGCCCCACTTAAGGAAGGGAGAGAGAGAGGTATGCCCCACTTAAGGAAGGGAAAAGGGAAAAATTTCACTTTAACCTTTAAGGTATGCCCCACTTAAGGAAGGGAGAGAGAGAGGTTAAGTTTATTTGAAACACTGAATAAATCTCATACACAAATAAAACAAACTGTTTATATGGTCTGTTCCTAACTGAAACAAACAAATCTTCCTTTTTGAACTAAAAAAGAAGTGAGATATCTAATAAGAAGCAGGAAAAGTAATTACACATTTTATACAGAAGTGTTCATATTTCTTCAACTAAAGCAGGAATGAACTAATAGCAACATTATACAATAACTTCTATATGGATTCTTTCACAATTTTTTGAAAAAAGGAAAAACAATACAAAAATCATGTATAACAAAAGAAGAAAAATTGAAACGAATCTTTTTTTTTTTGTTAAAGAAGATAAAAATCAGAGATCTAACAAAACTAATTTTTATTCAAAGCCAACTATGAAGCTTTAAAAGACCAATCTCAATCATAATTCTTGAAAAGACCTATGATATCATACACGCGCAAAGGGGGGTCCGTGGGGATTTTCTGTTCAAAAATGAATTGCAAAGTTCAAACAACAATTGTAACTATCTGAAGCATGCATCTCAAATACCAAAACAAGCATTTAAGAATCAAACACCAAACAGGGCTAAGAAGAATACCTGGCACCACTTCTATAGGTGTTGAACAAGGCGTTACCAGCTTGAGCACCGCTTCTTGTACACAGAAAAAGAGCGGTGGCACCGCCTCTTGTAGGTTCACACCAAGGAATTACCAGTTCCAGTACTGCTCCTTTCACAATGAAAAAGGGCAGTGGCACCGCTTTATGCTAACAGGGAAAAGGCGGTGATAGCTCCAAAACTGCACTTATAACACAACCCAGGAGCGGTGCCTGAGACGGGGATTTGAAAATTTTAAAAATGCAACAGAACATTAAGTTATAGATTGAAAAATGACCCCAAACAATCACTAGAAAACCCAGTGAACCAAAAATATGAAGATCCAAAGGCTGATAGAGGCAAATTAATCAAATTCAAAGCAGACCTACAGATCTATCAATTGAAAAAGTAGATCTACAAACTAAAAATGAAGGTGGAGGTTTCAACTTACCAATGATCCAGAATTTGAAGTAGTCCCTAGTATGGTCGAAACTTTTATTAGCTGGAAATACGCACCTCCTATGGACAGGAGTTGGTTCCGTAGTCTGAATGGTTCAGAACTAGAACAAAACACAAACACCAAATGTTAAACTTCCCCTAGATTTGGTTAATCACTTGAATGAAATTCCATGATACTTCTCTCAAAAGTTATCTTGGCTATCCTCGCAGAAGAACCTATAAAAGATGAAAAACAACAAGAGAAAGATGATATCATACAATATAATCAACTAGATCTATGCTTGTGACCAAAGAATCAAGCAATATATACACATGAAACAATAAATATGGGAAAGAAAAGACATTTTTTATTAGAAATGATTGGAGAGACTACAACCTTTATGCGTTGGTGTTGAAAGTTCCTTCCAATGGATCTTTGCCTCTAACTTCACCTTTCCTCCAATAGTTCAAGAATTATTTTGGCAGAGTGTGGGTATGCAACACAATTCTTCCTCCTCTTTCCCATGGGGGATGAGCCATTATCTAAAGGCATGGGAGGATAGGTATGGTTGAGGATCTGATGGGTGAGGTGAAGATAAGATCCAAAAAGGGAGGATCTTGAGCTCTAGGTGGTCCTAAACCATAGGGATGAGGCTCCACGAAGGAAAGCATTGAGAAGTGTCTCGAAACTTCTCTTTTTTCCTTGAAAACTTGAGCACTTCTCCTTTAATGAAGCAGACAAGCGGTGTTATGGGGTAATGCTTCTTGCAATAAGGCTAGAAGTGGTGGCACCACTCCTTTATCATGTATCAAGAGCGTTGCTGACTTGGGTAACGCTTTTTGTCAATGGAAGAGGAGCGTTACTAGCTCAAAGCAAGGAAAAACTTTAAAGGGATAAGTTCTTCCTTCATTTCTCTAGGGAAAACTTTGAGGGATTGGAGCAAACAAGGGAATACCTATTTCATAACATGAGGGTGACGAGATTTCGGTGTAACAAGTAGCCTAAATAAATTTACAATAGTTGGATCACTTTGTAGATACAAATATTCAAGAATTAGAGCAGTAGAATTCCACCCTCCCATATACTGAGAAATCCCATCAATTTTTGGCTAGTGACAACATCTTGGTAGGTAAATGATGGACAAAGATGGATGAATTTGAATATATTAGAAAGTAGGCTTTTGTAAAGGTACCAGAGTTGATGTTGGAAGGTAGTTTTGATAATAGTTAGCTGCGCAACATCGCAGATGCTGTGCAAAGTCAAAGATGTTGTGCAAGGTGGAAGATGGCGCACAAGGAAGCTTAACTATATTTTACATATTTTGGTCATATTTTGTATATTCGGACCGCATTATGTGGATTGTGGTCATTATTTTGTAGATTTTGGTCCAAGTAGTTAGGAAGTTGACTTAAGTGGACCACCAATGTAAAGGCGTAAGCCTATAAATAGATTTAGGATTGTAAGTGTTAAGTTTCTTAGCTTCTGGACTACGACTTGGATTTTTCTGGATTTGTTGGATATCTTTGGATCTATTGGTAATCCGGAGGTAATTAAAGAACAGTTTTTGGGAATCTATATTTTGCTGCGAAGTTCAATATGACATGATGAAGATTGGACAGAAATACTGTGTCTTTTTTCATCTTCTTTTTTTCCTATTTTATGCGATCTGAATGTGAATGCGATATGTATTTGTGAATGATGCGAGGCTTTTCTGTTATAAATGATGATATCTTGATAGATTTGTTTATGCATCGATGTCTATGTTGCGATCTAAGTATGTTGATCTGATCCACAGAATGATGATATGAATCAGTGAATGTATAATCTAAATGATTGAAACTGTTAATCAATGTTGCACTGATTTGACAGTAGATGCGCAGTCCTCCTTCATACTGCGGAAACTTGGTTCCGACAGTTCTCCTTTGAACATCTCAAGTGAGACTTCATCTGCTCTGTAGGTATTGCTAAACGGGGTAAAACTTGTCTGGGTCGGTGCTCAGGGAGATCGTTGCATTTTGGGTGTCGACAGAGAGTGAATCCCTGTCGACACATTTGTGTCAACAAAGGGTTCTGTTGTTGGGACCTTGGTATGAAGGGAAGGAGGACATGTTGTGGCACCCAACGAGACCAGAAATTCAAGATTGGTTTAACCAAAGGGCATGGGATTTTGCTGAGAAAGAAAATCAGAGCCCTAGATTAATGACACATAAGTAGTTGGAGATGCACTTATATTCCGATTTACACGAGTACTTTTTCTGTGAGTTTTCGATCATCTTATATGTGTGGTTGGTGCGATTGACCTATCAGAAGAAAATTTTCCAAGGAGGTGAACTAACTGGCTGGACTCCAGAATTGATTTGTTAGTTGCAAGAGGTAGACAACAAAGCATCTAGGGTCATTGAAGTTTGGATTGATAGCATCTGAAAGGGATAAATCACTGAGTTCACGGTCGACATAGTTAAATATTACAGTGACGTAGAAATGGTGTTCTTCAATGGACCAAGAGGTAGGTTTTTGTTTTCTTTGCAATTGTCTATTAAGATGCTCATCTGCAAAAAAGGAATATTGAGTATGAACTCCATCGATTAGAACCTTGGTGTGTAGAAGTTGCGGGTATCGTGGAGACGAGGGTTGGATGGAATGATATAGGGTAGATGGACGGAAGTTACGATGGGACTATGAGAAAAGCCAAGGATGGAAGTGGCCTTACAAGAGGAGGAGAAAGGTTTCAACACATTAGAGTAAATTTGAGGTCTAAAATGGGCCTCCTAATGAAAATAATAAAATAATAGTAAAAATAATAAAATAATATTTATTAATTTTGGAGGAAGAAAGAAAAAAACTACTTTTTTTCGTTAGTATTCTCAACATATATCCTTGTTTTTTTACTCAAATTTCGAGTGGGAGGTCTTGTTGGATGCGGAATTTAATTTTGCAATCCAACAAGTACCCATGTTGCATACTTTTGACAGACCCTGCTACCCCAAAAACAAGAATTACCTGAAAAAATGTGATGATGACATCATCATCACATTTTTTCAGGTAATTCTTGTTTTTGAGGTAGAGGCGTCTGTCAAAAGTATACATTGTGCATAATCGTTGGCTACAGAATTAAATTCTACATCCAACGAGCCCTCCCGCTCAAAATTTGAGTAAAAGCACAAGGATATATGTTGAGAATATGAACAAAAAAAGTAGTTTTTTTATGACAAATATGTCAAGTCGACCATTATGGTTGACTCATTTTATTGAAATTGTATTGGTTATTGAATTCCAACTCACAAGAATTTATTATTGGCTCATTTTCTTATAAGTGCCATTTTAGACCCCAAATTTTCTCTAATGAGTGAAGAGGCAGAGGACAAGAGAGAGGCCTGCTGTGACTAAAATGTGAGACCGCGAGAGAAGACGACACAGGACGAAGCAACCCTACAATGATGAAGGAGACGACCAGGCTACACCCGAGCCTGAGGAAAGACTGGCCTAGAGCAACAACGTACCCACACCTCTGTGCACTGCATAGCACTCAGGAAGAAACACGAGTTCAACACCAACTTGTCTGATGTGTCAACAACACTCTAATAGTAGCAGATCAACAATTTTAGGAAGAAGGCTCAGGATGGAAGGAGACAATGTGAAGTTACCTATATTTCATGGGAATGAGACTGATGATCCCGAGCAATACTGGTTTCTGTGTGAAGCGGTTTGGACTATAAAGCAAGCTCAAGATGACGATGTTAGGAAGGGCCAATTGGCAACAAATCTTTGAGGTTGCGCATTGGATTGGTTCATAAAGTTTGTACAAGTTCCTACGGGGACAATAGTGAAGACTTTGGCTGAAATTAGAAAATGATTAATTGAAAAATTCAAAAAACCAAAATCTGAGACGCAATATATCACATAATTGAAGGAGATTAAGAAATATCCAAATGAGATAGTTTGGGATTTTGATCAATGATTCAAGATGCCGATGGAAAGAGTCATCTTTGAGATGAGTGATGTTCAGCATAAGGAATGGTTCATTACGACATTGTACTGCATATGAGAATGTCGTTGATGCACCAAAAGATTGTGACACAGAGCGAGACTCTCGAGATTGCGATGAAGTTGAAAGCTTCACCTTTTGGAAAGAATGCAATCGGTATGAACCAGATTCAAACACAACTAGTGAATCTGACACTCCAATTGCAAGATATCAAGAAGGGAAGATAGCATTGCGAGGAAGTTTGGTGTACTCGATGTCGCACAAAGGGACATCATAAGGATCAATGCCCGGATTTCCGAAATTACCTATTTTCGAGAGCGCCAAACCCATTAAGTTATGGTGGCATGCCATGGTGTCGTATATTCCAAGTTTATGGACATGGACATGAAGATTGTGGATATATGCAGAAGATGGTCACGAACCCGATGAATTTATACTGCACATTTTGCCGGTCTGTTGGGAAATGGGCATGAATATAGGGATTGTCGCGCATATAATTTACTCCATGACAAAACAATAGACATGTACTATGTGAAGAGAGAAGACCATCGAATGGTGCAGCAGCCACAGGTGGTATAGCCACCACCTCAACTACAGTTTGTACCGCAACCGCAGATGCAGTTTGTACCGCAACCATAGTTTGTACCACAACCACAATACAATCAGATGCAGATGGCTCCACAGCAGCCTGTTGGACAAATATTATGAACTAAGCCAACTATAGAAAATCAACCCATACAAGGTGCTTAAAGCAACCACCGGTATGTTTGGTATGGATGACTCTCATGGGAAGAAAGGCCCCGCTGCCTTTGTGGGTTTGCTATCGAGAGGAGAGTCTCACAAACTAATAGTATGAATTACTAAAATATAATTTATAATATATTCTAACTAATATGAAATTCAAAACTAATCTAAGATGCAATTTTTCAAATAGTTGCAACAAACATTTAAACGGCTGATAAACTGCAAAGAGA
>LPNX010013317.1:1220625-1299801 GCA_001517045.1 Pseudotsuga menziesii | reverse complement strand
GAACCAAAGCATGAATTTCAATAAAAATAATCAACTTCATGTTATTATGGAAAAGTCAAACTAAATGATGTTTTATCATTAATATGGATTTATTTTCTTCCATTAATGAGGTCTGCTAAGAGAGCTTCTTGTGTGAATAAAAACAAAAGGTTAATTGCCATTTTGAAACCTTATATATTAAGCTTATTTCATAAAAATATGATAACCCTTCATTTTATTTTTTTTAATTTTAATGTTATCCACCATTGAAATAATGATAAGGGTTGATCATTAATTCTTATAATTTCTAATAAGTGAACAACTTTTATAAACTTGAAGTTAAAGTTAAAATAAAAGGAGTATATTAGAAAGTAATTTCATTTATTATTATTGTTTTAAATTTTTTTTTTTAAATATGGAATTTTGCTCATAATTATATCAATGGTGAAAAATCTCAAGTTTATTAAAGCTATCAAGCTTTTTTTTTATTTCAAAATTCCAAATCTTAAAATCATAAGGTCCATTTTTAGAATAATGAAATATGAAAGAAAATGTAACTTTATAAGCTAATCAAAACTTATACCAATAGATTTGAGAGTTTATGAAACAAATTTCAAACGTGTAAGTTAGTAAGATGAGAACACGCTTTGAAAATAATGTTTAAATTTGCTAAAGATTATAAGAATGTGAAGAAGAAAAAACTTTTATAAAAATAATAATATAGGCTTGAATTTTAAGAAATCATCCAAAATCAAGAACAAAGGAAAACATATCATTTTGAAAAAAATCAATGATTAGCAAATTTATGTTAATCCGCAAAACATGTCCTCTTAGACAATTTAAGAGTTGAATCCCATATTTCTTAAGATGTAAGAGGATGCAAGCATGATTGAGGGGAACCAAGAGAGTTAAGTGATTACTAAATCATCTTCCATAAAAACTAAGTCCAATAAAAGGTAGGGAAAAATTGTAATATCAAGGAAATAAAACCCTAAAAGCATCTATCAAATCAAGCAAGATGAAATGAACGAAAACTCAAAATCTATGTATTTACAAAATTCATATGGGGTCCCCTTTATTTTGTGTAAAATCAAGGGGATTTGTTGGGGTGCCAAGACAACCACAATATACTCAACTGCAGCAGTATGTTCAAGAGCACCCGAATCCCCCACAACAACAATTCAATCAACTGCAGTGTCAGCAGCAAGGAGGATTCTAACGAGGACGAGGTGGAGGTTTTGGTTGAGGAGGAGGACAAGGTCGTGCACCGGTGCAATGTTATAAATGTGGAGTGCTGGGACATTATTAGATATATTTCTCACAATTGCAAGCACAGTGTACTTATGGTATCGTTGTTGACCACACTGTTGAGAATTGTTCGCAGCTGATTGCGAAGTGGCAGGCAGGAAACATCCTGCAGTTGCAAAAGCAGAACCAGAACCAGTTGCAGAACCAAAACCAGAACTGAATTCAAAATCAAAACCATAATGCAAATTAGAATGTGAACCAACCAGTGAATGCACCACCGAACTAGAACCAAGGGCCAACAGTTGCAACAATCTCAGCAGAACCCTGCATACAGGATGCTGATGTTGTTGTCATTACTCGTGGAGGTGCGACGACAGGGGATGATAGCCTGTTTCCACAAATTTGGCTAGTTGGGAAGAAGAAGGTGCAGTTTGACGTCGACACTAAGAGAGACACATTCTTTAAAGCACGTGATGCGATAAGCAAAGATCTGGGTATGTTTCATGTTTATGAAATGTCAACTACTTTTGATTCGACTTCGGTAGCAGGGCCATCACGAGAGCATGGTACCTTGCAGAAATTCTTTGAAAGTTGTTTGTTGCTGGAAAAATATCCCGATTCCGTCGCTGAGATTGTGATTCTATTGTATCCACCGGGGAGTGGGAGAAAGGAGTCCGCGGTGAACTCTTTACACAAGAAAAAGATGGGAAAAGAGATGCGAATGAATATTCATACTAGGGATTACGAGGTAGATTCAGTCATCTTGGATAGAGGATTGGACGCCAAAATTTTAACAAATCATACATGGGAAAAGATGGGGAGCCCAAAATTTGTTTGGTCTCCTGTGTAGCTGCGATTGGTTAACCAGGCCAGAGTAACACCAATCGAGTGAGTTTCATGTCTTGTAGTGGAGGTTGAAGGGATGAAAACTTATGCTGATTTTGATGTTATTGAAGTTTTAGATGGAGGAGGTTCATATCCCGCATTGCTAGGGATCGGATGGGCCAATGATTAATTTTAAGAAGCACATGATGACCTTTGAAAATCGTGATATCAGAGTCATAGCTCCGATGGATTCAATTGAAGGACGAAGATATAGTGAAACAGTTAAGAAAGAAGATGTAAGAGGATGGGATCACACATATAACATTTCAAAGGATTACATCCAACTGACTATCGACAGTGAACTCAGATGGCACAAATTATTGACTCCTTTCTTTGAAGAGTTGGAAATAGAATATGTGCAATGATCAATAACACAACAAATTTGAGTTGAGAGAGAATCAACTCTTGTGGTTAGGTCTGATTGGATACTTCATTTTTGGAGAGGAATGAAAAAGGAAGAAGACAAAAAGACCATAGAGCATATGTAGGAGTTATGGAAATATTCTAATGGATACAACCATTTCGTAACTTCCCAACATGTATAAAAGGAAGCAAAAAACAAGGGGAAAGGGGGAGAAAAAAGATAGAGAGAAGACTAGAACAAGAGTGAAGAGAGATCTGAATGATCTGAAGAAGAGAAGAGGAGTAGATGACATAGATAGTTAGATCCACAACATAGGTTAATGTATTTGGGTTTTGGGTTTTCCTTGTATGTCTTCTTGTTCCATGACAAGTAATTCCACGATGATTATAAGGTTGTAGAGACACGATCTTCTTTAAATGAGAAAGGACTTTTGGGTCCCTCAATTTTCTATATTTGTTTATCTTCCATGTGGTTTCTATTTAATTGTTTTAAGTAATTTTTGTGTTAATTTTGTGATGTTATAAGATATATAATGTTGCAGTATCTTAGATTAATTTTGTTGCGATCTGACTAATAAGAACTACCACAAATTGCATCCTTATATTTCACCAATACTTATCCTATGCTAGTCTTGGATGTGATATGTCTTAGACCTTCTCCTTCGTGGGATTAAAAATTCTAATACAGTATACTATAGTGGTGCATTTGTTCGCCCATTCACAATAACCCAATATCAAATTTGTGTTAATTTTAGTGAAGCATGGATCCTCGGGCTTGAATGAAAATAAATCTAAAAATAAGACTACAGAAGAATTAAAAATTCAATCTAAATTGATCATTAGATTCATGGAAGAAATTACACACACATGAGGCAAGAAAATGGTAAAAATATCATTACACTGATTATCATTGATGTCTCTCTAATATAATAGTCATACAATAAAGAGAATTTTAATGCCTTGGATAGGATTCCAAATCACCAACTCAAACTAACTCCAGTGCTAACTCGGTGTGGGAAAAATCACCACTAGAGATCAATAATGAAACTCTGTATCACTGATTCACTATACAATTAGTTAACTGAAGAGGGTAGGTTAACAAAGGTGCCCACACTCCCTTAAATCATGCAAATGGGTGCTAGGATGACTGAGAGTAAGCTAACTGATGGTAATCAAAGCATAGCTAAACATAACTGAATACCTACCAAGGTCAACTGAAGGATACTACTAGTGGAACTCATAGTGGGTTCCTAAATGATAGGGATTGGTGCCTAGGACTCGTAAATTCATTCAAAGAGGTGCAGTAAGTGGTAGGTGTCCCCTATGTGTGTCCCCCATGCACTATTTAAGTGATGTAGACCTTTTAAGCTAGGAAAATGGACAAGTAGACTAAGTGGGAAAAGGGAGGATTAATTAATCCTAACACCCATATTTAATCCTAAATTTGGACAACTTGTGCCCTAGAAACTAAGCCAAATGTCACCCATACAATCTAAATGGATAAAAATTTAATTTCTTAAAAAACAAGGAAATGGGAAAACCTCATGGGAACCCGCCCCCCCCCTCAAAATAAGCAAGTAAATCAAGAACAATAGATGAGTCAAGCATTTACACCAAGAAGAGATACGAGGTAGAAAAATATATTTTCAGTGAAGGAATTTGTGAATATACCTACAATATGCTCCTCTATAGGGAATTATTGCAGAGTGATAGGCTTACTATGTACTAGTTCTCAAATGTAGTGCATGTGTACTTCAATTTTCTTTGTCTGCTGCTTCTGAACTAGATCACTGGATATCTTTATGGTACTCTGATTGTCACAATAGAGATATACTGATGGAGAAGTGTGAATTCCAAACTCTGTCAGAATCCCATGCAACCAAACTACGTGAATAGATGCATTCATAGCCCCTCAATACTATTCTTGTGCTAAAGAGAGAGCAAGGGTTGCTTGCTTCTTGCTTGACCAACATATTGGTTCAGGTCCTAACATGAACACAAAACTTGATGTAGATTTATTGTCAGTACTATCACTATCGTAGTTTGAATCAGTATAACCAATCATATCTAATTATGCATCAACTGAATAATGGATCCCAAACTCCCTCGTATCTTACACATAATTCAAGATGTACTTTGTTGCTTTCCATTGTAGCTCATGTGGCTCCTACATGTATATGGATACAACAGTCATAGCATATGACACATATTTCCTCGAATGGGTGAGGTACAATAGGATTCCAATAAGTTGTCTGTAGAGTGTACTGTCAACCAGTGGTGTGGAACCACCTTCTTCCAACCTGATGCTAGATAGGAAGGGGAAGGGTGCTGCTTTAGAATCTATCATATGAAATATTTTGAGTAAGTCACCAATGTATCTAGACTGTGTAATCATGATTTTCAAATCCTTTTGATTTACTTTGAGACCAATGAATTACCTTAACAATACTAGATCGTTCATGGAGACTTCTTCTCTCAAAGTGACTTGATGACTCTTAATCTAGTGGTAGAGCTACTAGTAATGAGAAATTCATCCACATATAGAACAATCAACAGTAGGAATCCCCCTTTTCGTTGCATGTAGACATTGCAGTCATATCTACATCTTTCAAATTTTTGTGACATAAGGAAGGCATCCATCTTGGCATACCATGTCATTGGGGCTTTCTTTAGCCCATAGAGAGATTTCCTAAGTTTGCCAACTAGGGATGAATCTTCAATGTACTCCTCAGGTGATCTCATATAGATATCCTCTTTCGGGCCACCATGGAGGACATAACTCTTCAAATCCATGTGATGTACCTCCAACCTCTTTAAAGTTGTCATGGCCAAAAATAGCCTTATGGAGTCCATTCTTTCTATAGGAGTGAATGTCTCATTGTATTCCAGCCCAAGGACTTGTGAGTACCCCTTTTCCACCAACTAAGCCTTGTACTTGGTTTTGGTTCCATCAGTTGCTAGCTTAGTATTGTATATCCATTTGCACTAAACTAACTTCCTTCCAAGAGGCAAAGTGACAAGCTCCCAGGTTTGATTGTCATGTAACTAACCAAACTCATCATCCATAGTTGTCTTCCATCTTGGATATTGGAAAGTCTCTTTAAATGACCGAGGATATGATCCCATCAGAATGAAACACCTCTCTAGGAGAAGTGGATGTGAATGGGAGATTGCAACATGTTCATCCTAATACTGGGACCTCGTTATTCTTTTATCATCTGGATCCCTAGCACTATTCCCACGTTCTTCAATGAGCTTTTGGGCCCATTAAGTCCTTGAATTGAGAGTAGGTGTTGGAAATGGATATGGATATTCTTGAGGTTCAATATCAATATCAAGATCATTATTATATTGGTCCCCATCTTTTGAATCGAAAACATTAGACAATACATAATCATCTATAAAAGGAAATGAATGAGAAATTATACCTTCTTCTTCTTTGGATGACTGTGGATCATGCACATGATCTTCTTCAAATTGCACATTGTGCTCTATGAAGCATGTTTTGGTTGCAAGGCCCATCAGCTTGTATTCCTTAGAATCATCTGCATATCCTAGCAATATGCATTCGCTACTCTGCCTTGGAAGGATTTTCTCTTGTTACTGGGAATTTTGGCCCATGCTTTGGAGCCAAAAAATATCAGATGTGAGACATTGAGATTATGTCCCACCGAAGGTTTGAAAGGATAAGCCCCAATAACGAACTTGTGGGGTTCCTTGTTCTGAATATATGAAGCACAGTCGACTGTCTCATCCCACATACATGGATGAAGACTTATAGATTCTAGAAGGAATGTAGCCATCTCTTTCAAGGATCTGTTCTTCCTTTTAGATACACCATTATGTTGTGGTGTGTATGGGACTGAGTACCGTATTTGAATGCTTATTGATGCACAATGCTGTTGAAATTCTTTTTTGACATACTTGTTGATACAAATATATGATAGTATTTACAACATGAAATTATCAATCGAAATCTGTAGACTTGGAGGTGTTGGCATTGAATGTTCAGGATGGAGGTCTAATCTAGAAACAAGTACAAAACAATGTGAAATACACAAAAATTTCCAAACCGGTACCAAGTTGTAAAATAACTCAAATCCCTCTTTCGAAATGAACCACACAATTAAAACTAGATTTGAATTACTTTCTAGAACCTATATTACCAAGATTGAATTCTAACTTAAGAAAGGAAGTAATTTCAATATACAATCTATAAAACTAAAAGATCTACTAAATGAATTTCAAGTTTTAACTATTCTAAGTTCTCTATTGCATTCATCAAAATTCTAATCTAAGTCTATTCTTCCCAATGATTTGTCAAATTCAGATCAAATTTGGTACCTTGTATTATACTTGTACTTCAATTCAAATCAAGTCCATTATGTCCTTGTTCCTTCATTTATCAATGTCACTCATGTGGTTTAGATTGATTTAGTTTGTTCAGGGTATTTTAATCATTTATATATATTGATCTATTCCATCTGTGAACATGAAATATCTAATATTTAGTTATCAATACATCTATTGTTTCTTTCATTCATCACCGAGTCTCCAGCTATCAATTAATCCAAGTATTATTCCTTAAGAAAATAATTTAAATCTATCCTATGTTTTCCAGGGTTCTACTCTAAATTGTGTTAATTTTAAAATTAACTTAAAATAGAAATGTAAATAGAAATAATTTCTACCATTAAAACTTCTATCAAATCTAAATGAATTCTTCTATTCTCAACATGATTCTATAAACTATAAAAGAACATTGTCAAATTTGAAACAAATCCTATTGAATTTAGTAAAACTTTAAGAGACAAAACAAAGCATCTATTCTATCTATGATCTCAATAAATTCTATAGAATTAGTTTCATCTATCTAAATTATATGAAAATCTAGTTCAATCTGCTTGTATGTAAATGCATTCTACAAAATTTTAATATATACTACTTGAATCCCAATGAAGTTATAAGGAAAGAAAAAAAACTATGTTCTAACAACTTGAAACTTTTTATAAAATGAATCTGAATTCTTCAAAACCGAAAGAAACTGCCTATGCAAGCTAGTGAATTTTCTGCATAGATATAACTACTACTCAATCATTATTAAGCTTTCATTTCTTTAAAAACTTATCTATGAAGTGTTTATACAAGATTATGAATCATTACCTGAAATAAACTCACTGTTCAAACAATCTGGAAATAACGAAAAAACACAATTGTAATCTACAAAATTTTAGAAAAAGGAAAGATTAAACTACCTCTTATGGTGGGTCCTTTCCACTAGAGATATCTCAGCTTAAGAATGCTTCATAAAGGTATGCATATCTTCAATAAATCAATCAATGTTCATAACTATGCATTGAATTCACCTACATGCTCAAATCATTTCATTGACAACACAATTTCAAGAACATAATCTCATTATTACGAAGTCCATAATACATTTTAAATCATATACCCTTTCCCTCATCCTTTTGAGCATTTATTTATACATGAATTCATGGATAGATGGATAAGACCATCCCTGAAAATCAGAAATTTGTTCAACAACCTAGAAAATGACAAACACTAAATATGGAAAAATTGCGTCTGTTCTAGAGAGGATTTATCCAAATTTGTTCATAAATTCTTAAAAATTTCCCATTGATAGGGGTAAATGGGTCCATTTATGAAGTGGGTTTCGAACGATTTCACCATATTCGTCATAGATTGCTCATAAATGAATCCTGAAATTAGGTTCCTGAATTAATGATGGGAGTGTTGGATAGAATGCGGGATCAGGTACCGGATCGAGTGCAAGATTGGGTATCGGATTGGGTACCGGATCAGGTATAGGACCAATAGGATAAATATGCATAATAACCAAATATCTATATCCCAAATGATTAGATTTAATCTTTTAAATTTATGTTTTAAAAATGAATAAAATGAGATGGAATAATAGTGAAAATATACCTTGTTATAAATTTCATGGAATAACCTTTAAACTTATGAAAATGATGCTTAAATAGATGATAAGCATGAATAAATTCAATTAAAATACTTGGTTCCTTATCTGATGTATATACAGAATATGTGCAAAGTAAGGATCCATCATCTCCCCCACACCAAGGATCTTGCATGTCCCAATGCAAGTAAACAAAACTGGTACTCAAAATTGATAACATGACTAAGTCAGACCCCCGAGGTATTGACCAGTACTTGCACCTGTGGAGAAGAAGGAACTAGTTTCGGTTGAGTGTTCATAAGTTATTCTATTTGTCATTCATTTTTCTTCAATTGTCTTCTCAAGCTCCTGTTGGACCTCTCCATATCATTAACTAATTTTTGCAACGAGGCAAATTTAGCCTTCAAAATCCCATTTTTTTTCTTAATATTTCGAGTGAGAAGGGAATACTCCTGAAGTTCCCAAGTGATATGAACATCCATCTTTAGAAAATAATTATCTGCAGACAGCTCAGAAGGAATGGTGGAAGGATTTGGGATTGGAGATGTAGGAGTTGGTGTATGCAAAGGATCGAAGGAAGAATGTACAGGTAATGAAGATTCATTGGAAAAATGTAGAAGAGACATAGGGGCTAAGGAGACAGATTGAGATGCAATATGTTTTATTAAATATGGATTAATGGATATTAACTCATAATTATGCAAATTGGAAAGAGAAAATAAGTGATTAAGGCTTAATCCAAAGTACTTAATGCATCAAACACAATATATAAAGTAAAATGGGATGAAGATATATGATACTTTATCAAAACGTTAGCATAAAATCATAAGCTAAAATATAACACATAAAATAATTTAAATGAGGTGTTAAATATATGGAGAAGATTATACCCAAACTTAAAGGTGTATTGTGTTATAGTTCAATAAGATTTGCCAAATAATTCGAGTCATATGAAGATCTGGAATGTCCCATCAAACCCTTTGAGGAAGTCACCAACTACGACCAATATGATGAAGTTGTTTGAATTGGAAACTTGCTATAGCCCAAAATGACACATCTCTTCCTGTGACCACTTTCCCATGATTCCGTTGCATGCTGACACTTCATGAAAGTCACTAAAAAAACACCTAACTTGGAGAACCCATATCTGGAGTTTTGTAACTTCTTTTTACCTCTTCTGTGCACCGTTGGAAAGGTATTTCAGTTAGCCAATTTTTTTTAAGACATTAAAGTCTGAAAATGCCCATGACTACCCTAAAAATAATATTTTTTATGCATACAGGAGTTTCCTTAAGGAAACCCACGTATTGTACACGACTTGTTATATACAATACTTGCGTATGCCCTAAATACTCAACTATTTACATTGAAACTCACATATACCTCCTGCATACACAACTGTTGTCTCTGCAACCCATGTATTTCTCCTGAAAATGTCAAAAGAAGATGTTTTTCGAAATTTAGGTAGTCACGGGTAGTTATGCAACTAACTCCTTCAGTTGTAACTACTTTGTCTTCAACCCTATCTCTTCATAAAGCATATAAATAGAGGTAGGGAGGTCCATGAGAGGGAAATTAAATCTTTGCACTGTTATGCTGGTGGAATTGGATCTCTCTTTGCCCACACCTTTTCCCTAGAAGCTATACCGTTGTGTTTCAGATCTTTGAGGTTGAGTTCCTTGGAGAAGAGAAGCAACAAAACTGTATCAAGGTTTCGTGAGGTTCCCAACTTGAAGAGAAGGTATATTTGTACTTGTTTTCAATATTAATAAAGATGTGATATTCTTCTTCTTCCCAATATATTGTTCAATGTGTGATTGAATCTTTGTTTATGATCATATGATGATGTTAGCAGTTTCATTTCTTTATATGTGGTCATATTGGTTTGAGGAAGGTAAAATTCGTTTTGCAGGTCTCTTGGAGCGAGAGGAGCAAGAGGAGCAAGAAGAGAATTGAAGGGTTGCTTAGATCAACCTTTGTTTGTCAAGGTATGAACCATTCTAACCTTTGGATCTTGTTTATATTTTCTTGCAGAACCATTTGCATTTGTATTTCAACCTCAGTACGTTGATGGCATCCTAAACCCTAGCCATAGGAAACTTTCCTCCACAACAAAACTGGCGACTCCACTGGGGAAGAGCCTTGTCTATTTGGAGTTTCTCTATATTTATTCCAGAATTTTGTAAGCTTTTAGGTACTTCTTACAAGTCAGGAACACCTTTTGAGTTTGCTGGAACACCTTTCCTGCCTTCCTAGGTTAGTTTTTCACCCTTTTTGTGCTTTTTGTCATCCATATGCGACTTTTAGGATAAACAATCGCATGTCTATGTTGTATAGATGACTTGCACTACCTACAACCCGCGTGTCATACACGACCTGCCTTAACGAAACCTGCATATGCACCTGAATTTGTGTTCTTTCATCACTTTTAGGGTTTTTGGGTGATTTTAGGGATGTTTGTAGGGTCTTCAAGGGTCCTCTACATGTGCATGACTCCTGAGAGGTTGTTTTATCTTTGTTAGGTTCTCTTTGTCCATATTGTAATTCTCTTTCAAGTATTTGAACTTGTTTTTGCTACCTTCCCCCCCACCTCCTTCTTTGTCTTGACCTTGTTGGACAAGGTACTGAGCAACCTTTGTTTGTAGGTTTAGATTGATTCTTGGGACTTCTTGACGTTTGTTTATGTCAGTATTATTGCTCAGTCTCTTCATTCCAAAGTTGTTGGCTTGTTTACCTTTGTGAGCCTTCCTTCCAAGAGAGGTTATATCCAACTTTAGGGAAACCTAGGGTTTGTTTGTGGGGTTTAGAGTAGTTGTCTATTTGCTTTGCTTACATTACTTGATTGCATTAGTTGATAGGCTATTTTTTATTTTGCATTTATAAAAACACACACACACACACATGTTCTCTTTATATGCATGTAGATTATGCTTTTAGTCTAGATTGCATGGCATATCATTGTTTTTGAAAAAATAAAAAAATTGTTATTTTGTGGCTTTCAAGTTTCTATTTGAAAAGAAATATAATAGTTTTTTCTTTTTGCATTTCATTTCTCTTTGCTTAGTCATTTTGTTTCAACTTTGAGTCAAAACACCACATAAGTTTCACACCATTTTCCTCTGACTAAGAAAAACTTATTTAAATGAATGATATAATTTAAAAATTATTAGTAAGTTTTATTTTATAGGAACCTACACCAACTAGCTTAGGCTAGACTTGTGGATTAGGGAGTTTCAACTCTCCACAAGTGTTTAAATTCAGACGTAGTTGGCCAATCACTAGGTAAATCCTCTTCTATATTGATTGTATTTGGGAAGATCCTCTCAAATGGGAATTAAGCACGAGGCCACGTGGAGGATTGGACTGAGGAGATAACCCTTTGATTCCTTGCCAAAGCATAGACCAAGTTTTTTGTGCATCTCGGGACTTTTGTCAATACCACCCTTTATGCCCTGTGTGGTGCCAATGTTGATAGGATTTCAGGATTTCCTACCCTGCCCATGCATATGAATCAGGATTGCAACTATCCCCCCATACTGTGAGTATAGTTGTGGTAGCCTTTAGTCTTTTTTGACATCCAGGGTTCATACACAGGTATACTGGAAGGCTATTTCTAGTTGACCTTGGACGGGATTGGAAGGTAACCCCGGTAGAAGGTGTGCGAGGGAGGTGGGTGATTCCTTCTCTTGTGCCTAAGAGCATCTATAGGGATGCCAAGTAACCATATCTCAGTTTTCTTTTGGAAAGAACATCTTATACATGTTTGTCTATTTGGATTTAGGAATTTTTAGTAAGTGATGTGTGTTTTTTCTGTACTTAGTTTTCCTTCAGGTGTGTGCTTTGTACTTTTGGTTTCTTGTTGACCTTAGACTTTGTCTTATTGCTTGAAACTATGGCTAACACCCCTTTGAACACCAACCAAGATATCCCCATGCTGGGACCTCCTTGCACTATTTCTCTCATAGAGAATGTTGGTATTCCTTTGATGGCCACCATGAATCTTCCTGGACTCACCCTAGGGTTACCAATGTGGTTGTTTTCCTGATAGAAGAAATGGTTGGAAAGAGAAGACAAGAAAAAGGGTAGTTCATAATTCTGATGGGTTCTCCCTATGACATATGGATTTACCCCAAACTGGCTCAAGGTTAACATTCCCACCCCCTTATCCTTAGGAAAATCATGCCCCCATCTCATTATTTGTTGCATTGACATAGATGGCTTTGGGTTTTTCATTAATTTGCATATTTACATGATGTTTACAAACGTGCTTTACTTAGCACAGAAACCATAGGCATCAACCATGATCGCATATATACCAAACATTGATTAATGACAGGGCCTTGGCCTTGAGTTCCTTGTCATGATTTGATATAATATTTACATCATATACATTAATACAACGGGTTCAAAACCGACGTGTTAGACTGTCCCTATAATTTAGGAACCCACTCTGTGTGCCACAAGAAGACTCTTTCAGTTGACCTTGGTATGTATTTAGTTATGTTTAGTTATGCTATGATTACCATCAACTAGTTCACCCTCAGTCATCCAGGCGCCAGTGTGCATGATTTAAGGGAGTGTGGGTGCCTTTATTCACCAAACCTATTTAGTTAATTGTTTGTACACTGAATCAGTGATCCAGAGTTGCATTAGTGATCTCTAGTGGTGATTTTTAACACATTTTGTTAGCACCGGAGTCAGTTTGAGTTGACAAATCCAAATCCTATCCAAGGCAATTGAATTCTCTCTATTTTATGACTATTCTATGGTAAAAAATCATATCCTGAAGACATCTTACATCCAATACTAGCGTAGGATACATATTGGTGAACTATCAGGATGCAATTTGTGGCAGTTCTTATTATTGAAATCACAACAATACTCATGTAATCTACTAAAACATTATATATCTTATAACATCACAACATTAACATGAAAATTACTTAAAACAATTAAAGAGAAACCACATGGAAGATAAAAAAATATAGAAAATAGAGGGAACCAAAAGCCCTTTCTCATGAAAAGAAGACCATTGAGATAAAAAAATATAGAAAATTGAGGTACCCAAAAATTACTTTCTCATTAAAAGAAAACCATCGACAAGATGTCTAAGCTCCTTGAAAAAATAACATTTCCCTCCCTGAAGGTGCAAAGAAGTTTGATGTTGATAACAAGACATAAGAACATGAGAGGTGCCATGCATTGAAGGCATGATTCACTCAGTCAAAGGCCTATCTCATTGATTCTGGAGCTCCCAACCACATGGTTTCCTCCAAAGAATCATTCACCTCTCTAGATCTCCATGGAGGACCAAGCATCATATGGGATATGATTCACAAATTCCAGCTGTTAGGAAAGGCTCCATTAAAATTGAGCATGGAGAGTTCCAGAATGTGGTCTATGTTCCCTCCTTGGAAACAAACATGTTATTTGTGTACCAGATGACACATACTGGATCTCCCAAGAGAGTCACATTTGATCCTGAAGCAATGGAGATTTCAGAAATATCTACTAGACATTTGATAGCAAAAGGAGTTTATAATCATGCCTTCAAGGCATATGAGTTTTCTCAACTTATTCCTAATTCATGTCCTAGTGCCTTATTGATCATTCCAATAACAAAATCAAGTTGTGGCATGAAATATTTGGCCACCTGAACTTCAAGTATCTCTAAGAGCTGCATAATGAAAATATGTTTGAGGGATTTCCTCTCATAAAATCCTCTGAAAGAGTGTGTAATGGTTTCTTGGTAGGGAAGCATCCAGTGAAAAAGTATTAGGTTGGGAAACATCTAGAGAAAACATATGAGCTTGGGAAGGTAAGAAGAGATTCCTCCACATTATATATAATTCACAGTGATGTCTCCAGACTAATCCCTACAATATCTATGAATGGACCTAGATATTTTATGATCTTCATTGATGTCTATTGGGTATACTTTCTGAAGTAGAAGTATGAGGTATTTGAGACCTTCAAAATATTCAAATCCTTAGCTGAGAACACTCTCAGAAAGAATATCAAAGAACTTATATCTGATAATGGTGGTGAGTATTGACGGCTCCTTGTTTTGAACATATTTTGTCTATACATCATATAAGGAGCGAAGTCTTTTAATTGATTTTTCTCATGTTTATCATCTATCTAAGCATCATTTGCATAAGTTTGAAGGATATTCCATAAACATTATAACAAGGTATATTTTTACTATTATTTCATCTCAATTTATTCAATTTTAAAACATAAATTTAAAATATTACATCTAATGATTTGGCATATAGATATTTTGTTATTATGCAGATTTCTCCTGCTGGTCATGTACCTGATCCTGCACCTAATATTGCACTCAATCTGACACTCCCATCATTAATTCAGGAATCTGGTGAAACCGTTTGAAACCCACTTCATAAATGGCCCCATTTACCCCATATGATGGAAAATTTTAAGAATTTTTAAACGGATTTTGGAGAAATCCTCTCCAAAACAGACATGATTTTCCTAGATTTGGTGTTGGTCATTTTCTCGGTTGTTGAACGCATTTCTAATTTTTGGGCACAGATCTTATCCATCTATCTATGAATTAATGTATAAATAAATCCTCAAAAGGATGAGGGAGAGGGGAGAGGATTTGAAATATATTATGGAGTTTTAAATAATGAGATTATGTTCTTGAAATTTTGTTGTCAGTGAAATGATTTGAGTAGGTAGGTGAATTCAATGGACAGTTCTGAACATAGCTTGATGTATTGAATATCTACATACCTCTCTAAAGCATTCTTAGGTTTCTCTATCTCAAGTGGAAAGGGTCCACCACAAGAGGTAGTTTAGTCTTTCCATTTTCTAAAATTTTGTAGATTACAATTGTGTTTTTTTTTTGTTATTTCTAGATTGCTTAAACAATGAGTTTAATTTTAGTTAATGATTCAAAAGGTTGTATAAATAGTTTGTAGATAAGTGTTTAAAGAAATGAAAGCTTAAGAATCATTGAGCAATTTTTATATCTATGCACAAAATTCACTAGATTGCGTGGGAAGTTTTTTTTGTTTTGAAGAATTTAGATTCATTTTATAGAAAGTTTCGAGTAGATATAACATAGTTTTTTTTTTCTTTCCTTAGAAACTCATTGGGATTCAAGTAGTATATATTAAAATTACATAGAATTAATTTACATACATAATTTAGATAGATGAAACTAAATCTGGAGAATTTATTGAGATCATAGATATAATAGATTTTTTTTTGTTTCTTAAAGTTTTATTAAATTCAATAGGATTTATTCCATATTTGACTATGTTATTTAATAGTTTATAGAATCATGTTGATATTAGAAGAATTCATTTAGATTTGATAGATATTTTTTTTTGTTGGCAAAGGGGTGGACCCCCCCTGACTAGCAGGGTTTCCATTGGCTAAGAAACCACGAACCAGGGGCATCTAAGCTGTCAAAATTACCCAGGGATCGCACCCGGCTTAGACACACCAACCCTTAACATGGTTGTATTTTTTGGTATCTGATGGGATTAGAACCGATGACCTTCCAACTTAGAAAATGTATTAACCATACCCCGCCACCAGCTGTTCTACATCTCGCGGACATATTTGATAGAAGTTTTAATTATACAAATAATTTCTATTTAGATTTATGTTTTAAGTTAATTTTAAAATGAACACAATTTAGAGTAGAAACATTGTAAACATAGGATATATTTAAATTATTTTCTTAAGGAATAATGAAGAAACATGTATGGGAAAAATATGATGGAAAAGGAAAAACCTTAATTAATTATATTCACACAAATAGTACCATTATATAGTACAAATAAGAATTCCACCTCATGGAGAGATTTGCTATAGATTCTAACACCTTTGTCGCAGTGACTAGTCTAGGAAATCTTATCCAAAATCCCTTAGTCATCATTTAGGATAAATGACTAATATCCTAAATAAGAAATACAAATAAAGGTGACAATATTAAATTTGTGATTGTTAGGCTAATCCATAAGGCTAACATTCCCCCTCTCAATCGCAAGTTTATGTATATGTATCAACTAAGCAATAAACAATAATGCTGAAGTTGATATGTTGAATCTTTCAGAAGCCTTCATTTATGCTTTATTGAAAAATATGCATGAAAAACAGTCAAATTTTTATTTTGAATGGTTCAGTTGAAATGAATTTAAGAGAGCTGAATTTCTAGAGTGAACAACTGCCATGTCTGAACATTCTCTATTTGCTTGACAATTCCATCATTTTCCAAGTGATTTAGGTGGAAGAGGTTAGTGTCTTCTGCTAATTGGTGAACATATAGTATCACCATTATACAATCAGCGAATCACTGAAAATCCAATCATGCCAATGCATGATGTATTTGAGTCTATCATCTTCAGACTTTTGTTGTTTGTTTCCCATTTGGAAAATTTGGAGTCGACCACCTACAGACTTTTGTTTCCTATTTGAAAATTTGAAGTCTATCATCTACAATATTTTATCCATCTTCATAGTAGTGTATCAAAGTCTTCCATCTACAGACTTTTGTCCATATTCAGATGTTTGTTTCAGAGTTTGCCATCTATAGAATTTTGTTGTCAAAACTTGAAGAATGACAACCATTATCAATATTCCCCCCTTTGTTAGCTGAAAAGTGAGAAGATATGGGTTTTCATGTGGGTTACCTTGAACCAATTCACCATTGTATCATAACTACTCTCCATTTGTAAACAAAGTATTTTGTAAATGTACCCCCCACCCCTTAAGATGCAAGAGAGTACTGTTGTCAATAATATTGCACCTTCTGTAGATAGAAGTTGTTCCTATGGTCTGAATGGTTCAGATCCAGAACAAATAAGTGAATGACAAAGCATGAAGACCTTCCCTGAATGTTGTAAGCACTTGGAATAATGCTTTGATGATGAACCTATGTACCTACAGAACATGTCAAACAAACAATAACATCAAAGCTACCAGAACATCATTTACACATCCATACTAGTGACGAAGGAATCCAGTAACATATACATGCGAGATCATTAAAAAATCAATGAAGAAGCTTACAACCATTTCCTTAGTGTTTACAAACTCCTCCAAAAGACAAACACCTCATCCCCGATAGCTCCAACTTGCTTTCTTGTGCTCTCCAATGGATTGGGCTAGATAGTCAATTCAATAACGTAACATTACCATTCAGTTTTGTCCCTCAACTATGGGACATGAGATTGTATTTATAGGGCTCAATGGATAGGGATAGTTGAGATAATTGTGGGTGAGGTGGCCATAAGATCCTACCAAGAGGGATATCGACTCCAACCAACCCATATTGATAGGGATAAGGGAGGACATGACGCTCATGTTCTAGAAGCCTCGAGAAACCTCTTTTTTTCCAATTTTACCAAGGGTACCACTTATGTTCCTTTATGACAGAGTGGTGAAGGGTAAGAAATTCTTCAAGAACATATCAAATACGTGGTGGCACCGCTTTTCTATAACAAGACTCAGGAGGTGCTGAATAAGGTACTGCTCATTAGCTAAAGGGAAAATGCGGTGCTAAGGTTTTTTCAAGTAGAATTGACAGCCAGAGCATGTTTTCCACTCCAAGTTTGGGATTTAGGGAAAACATAAGTGTTAAGGATCTCATCACATGTTGGTGACAGGATTTGGTTATAACACAATGCCTCCCAAAGCATGAGGCTTAGAGGGATATGATACACGAGAGATTTGAGAGAACAAGTTGTCACTTCGAGGTAAGAGTTAGCTTGATCAGAGAGTGTCATTTAGTAGGCATCTGCAATACAACAATACTTTTGAATCATAGATAAATGTAACCAAATCATGGCTGCAAACCAATACAAGACAGATCCATGAGAGGAATAAACAACCATGGCTACTAGAATACAATGTAGATCCATGTGATAGAGGACTCAAACTTGGACATAGCTACCAGACATACAATGTAGACCTATGTCATACAGACGCAAATTTGAGCATAGCCATGACCATACAAATGTGGATCCATGCTAGACATACAAAACTCCATCACAACCTAGGGAAAGCAATGAGTGCTAAAAAAGTACCTAGGGTCTTCGTCTCGCTTTCCACAAAGTACGATTCTATCCATGTGATTACAATGCTCTAAAGTCAAACATGGTAGAAACCACTTGATTACCGGCCAATGATGTGAACTGCTAACAAGTGAGAGGGAGATCACCATTGATGTCAATGATTCCCAAGGTACCCTAGTATAATTTACTGAGTGTGAATAGATGTCTTGATGTCAAACACCCAGTCGATTCTATCGATCAAAGGCCAATGATGTGAACCTCTGTCGAGAGCGGGAGAATCTGTCATTGAGGCATACAAATATCAAGGTACTAAATTTGTTTCTAAGACTATTTCCTAGATGATGAGCTGATGTCAACAGGAATAGTCTCATCAAAGGAGGGCCATGATGAATCCCACATTGACAAAATGAAACTCAGAACAAAGTTCTGGAATGATTTGAATGAGGTAACCATAAGACTAACTCAAAAGTAATGACACAGAGACTGTTTTGAATGCAGAGGTAAAACTTCTTCAACTTCCCCTTGAACATCGGGCTGCATGACAAAAGACTTGGTAGCATGACTAGACCGGACAAACACACAGTGCGACGGTGGACAATGCATTCTTTTGAAAGACTCAAAGGAGTGAAATGACTCATGAAAGTGGATAGTCATGATAATTAGCTGAATACCCAATTGAATGAAATGATATACAGACAAGTGACATGTTCAAAGGAATCGACAAACTGCCATTTATTTGCAAAACTATTCCCTTCCCATAATTTCCCCATCATGGTTGAAGAGTGACTCTTTTCGTTTTTATGAGTTCAAAGCTGGTAACAAACACTCATTGTAGCTCATCCAAAGACAAGTCCAAACTCATATGTTTTAGGAACTTGAGAGAGGAGGGGTTCGTTCCCAAAACAGGGTCTCTCACTGTTTAATTTAACAAGTCCAATGAAATTTAACTCGGTATCGTTCATGTTTAGAGAGTCTGAACAACCATGGAAGAAGACTACACAGGGTCCTTTTTCGTAAAATAGTTCATTTGAATAGAAAAAGTGATAACCTACCATCAGATGAATGAATCTTCAAGTTCTTTAACGAGCGTGAAGAAGAAAAGATCGCTTGACAATCTTTTCGTATTTAAGGAACCTGAAAAGAGTTTAAAGAAGACTCCAATGGGTATATTTTCACGATGAGGGATTTTACGAGTATGAAAAGAATCAAAAAAGGACTCATACCTTTGATGCTAAGTTTGGAGAGCATGACAAAAGTGTCATAATAAATTCTCAAAGACTTTTTCCGTTTTATGGTAGTATGAAAAAGTAAAAAACAAACTCCCAAAACTTCTACTGCTATTGTTCTTTATCCTGCAACGACTTAAAAACAACTGTTAAACTCTCCAATAAATGACATTAAAGGATCATGACTGATAGATTTTCAAAAACTATGACATGCCAAAACCTAGAATGCTTATAAAAGTTATGTAAATAGTAAAAAACAAAACATTTTACCATTTACCAATAGTGGAGAGTCTTTGGAGAAGTTTCTTGGTCATATTTTCAGCTAGTGATTTTGGAAGCATCTACTGTTGGATTTATGCACTGTCAGTTCCAGGTAAAAGCTTGAAAATTGTTCTTTCATTTCATGCTCTCATTTTTTTTTGGAGGTGTTTTGGGCTAATTGAGCGAGCCCTAAAACCATGAATGCAGGAACCTCTCTTATCCTTTGCAGGATAAGCGGTACCCTGCAAGAACCATGTCTAAAACACTTCACATAGGCGGTGCCGGCCGTGGGTAAATAAAAACACATGTACAAGGAAAATTAGCTGAATTTTTATGATTCAAGTGGTTGATGATGTTTCTAATTGGCCTTGTGATGGTTTTTGGGGAGGTTTCTATTGATAAAAAATGGTCATTTGGAAAGAGAAGAAACATGACAATGATGATGCATTTGCTAAACAAAACACGGGTTGTATAGCCACGTTGAGAGACTGTGGTCTTCTAAAGTTTTTTTGCACACCCAGTATGGTGTCACATGAGCGCTTATTAGAGCATATTCTTTGTATGTGGAATCCGGAGCAACGGTATTTTGAGGTGGGTGCTCATGTATTGAAAATTGAAGTAGAAGATATCTATTTCCGGATAGTCCAATCGAGATGGGGTGCTCCCATCTCTTTGACTAGTTCCCATGCAGGGGACATCACCACCCAGGAACTAATAAATTGCCATTGTATTCCTAGGACCAGAACATCGGGGAAGAAAATTGCCATAAAAGAAGTGGTGGATGGCCCACTTCGCATAGTTTTATTTACCATCTAGAGAGTGACAGGGAGCCAAGGGGTACATCAGGCATATAGAGCACATATTCTCTATGCTATAGAGGCTATGGCGCCCATAGTCTTCAACTGGGCGGAGGCTCTACTTCCGATTTTCAAAGATCAGTTGACCAAGTGTCGACAGGGGGAGTTGAAGCAGTTCAGTTTTGGATCCATTCTAGCGTGTTTCTTTTTCAAGTGAGTTCCCCAAATGAGACCCTAGGTAGTGTTTACAGAGTTGAGGGAGAGAGACCCTCGCATGCTGAGGTGGGTCCAAATCATGGCCTGCACAGGGGCTGGTAGAGGCAAGGTGAAGTTTGGAGACCCGTTTTTTCGATGGCTGAGAGACTAACTCCTCATGGTTGAGGACTATGCATACATGGGCACTGACTTCAGTGGTGACCTTGATCTACCGCTTCCACCTGGTGGATAGTGGGGTGATATTGGTAAGAAACAAAAAACCCTAAAATGGAAATTGTGTTTTTATGTTTTGATGTTTTATATTTTTTATGTGTAGTAATGCGACTTAAATGTTTTCATGCAAATGTCAGAGTAGCACTACTTGGGGGATCCTCTCCACTAGATAGGCAAGCTGAAGCTCGCTTTTTTCCACAGGGCGATGATGTGACAGGGGATCTAGAAGAGAACCTTGAGAGGTTGACTCTAGACATCCCAGATGCCTCGATTGACGACCTCCCACTGAGGTACCAGAGGCCCACTGTGGGAGTACCAGGTCATTTTAATAGACTGCTACATCGAGTAGCTCGGGCGGTCATGTGTTACCATGAGAATCACTAGATGTATTTACTGAAAGCTGATAGATAGCTTCAGGATTTTTGTATGATGATTTTTTTCCTGAAATCTTGAGCACTTCAGATGAGGTCTCGTGACCTATTTTTTGTAAAACACTTATATATATATATATATACAGACTTATACTTTTGGTGTTTATATGTATCAAATGTAAAATGTATTTATATGAGTTCTATGTGTATTTTATAGTTTATTTACGGTGAACCATGTTTGATTTCCACGTCATGAATGGGCAATATGCCAGTCTAGGATGTAATTTTCGAACGAGTCGGCAGCTGAATTATCTTCCCTAGGGATATGCCTATAGGTAATAGCTTCAAATGACCTCTCCAATAAATGTACCCTCCAGAAGAGACGGAGAAGCACGGGTTTCCTAATGGTATAGACATGGTTTAAATGACAAACCACTAGTTGTGAGTCCATCAAGACTACCAAGTTACGAACATCTTGGGAGGCAGCTTCAGTCAGAATACCTATAACTGCTCGATACTCAGTGATATTGTTGGTAGCGGGACCAATACAAACCGTTCCTGAACTGACCAAATCGTAAGTTGGGTAATAGAGAACCCAAGCAGCTGAGGCAAGATTCAAGGTGTGGCAACAAGCACTATCAGCGAAGCCGTATAAATCCATCTTCTCTACATGACCAAAACATGGTATAAATAGATACAGACACTAAACTCAAAACCATATTGAAAATACTTAAACACACTAACTGTCAAGTAATATACATATATATAAGGTACTATACAAGAAAGATCTAGGCATAGTACCTCTTCAGGTACAACCCACTACAAGGTTGTCTTAAGGGGATTCCATCATAGTCCACAAGATCATAGGCCCATTTCTCTAAAACTTTGGAAATGACAAAAGGACCGTATCACATGGATTTGAACTTCCCTTTTCCTAGTTTGTCGTATCTCTGATCATAGGTTAAAACTAGGTCACCTTTGTTTAAGGAATGAGTTTGGAATGACTTGTCATACTATTCCTTGATGCGTTTCTTGTGTGCCTCATTGGCTAAGGAAGCATCTCTTCTATATTCATTAAGGTTTCTCAAGTAGAGAAATATTTCTTCGTTTGCAGAAGTGTCTGGGAGAAGCTCGATGGCAAGTTTCAAGGATGGAATTTGACATTGAATAGGCAAGACAACTTCTAGTCCATAGACAAGCTAGAAGGGTTTGAAACTAGTAGCTATTTTTACCAAAGTCCTGTAAGCCCAAAGAGCATAGAAAAGAATATGGTGCCAATTGTATTTATGGTCTCTAGCCATCCGATGTAGAATTGTTTTCAAAACTTTGTTAATGGCATCAACTTGACCATTATCTTGTGGATAATAGGGAGTTGAGTTTTCATGACGAAAACCTAGCTTGGCACTTAGTTACTCCATCATTTAATTGTGTAAATGTGATCCATGATATGTGACTATGGATTATGGGACTTTGAATCTTGATATCACATGATTAAACAAGAAGAGAGTGGTAGTCTTACCGTCCTCTGCGTATGTAGGCATAGCCTTAGCCAATTTTGTAAAATAATCAATGGCTACGATGATGTAACCATGCCTGCCAGCTGAGGTAGGCTTACATTGCATGTAATCGATCCCCCATTTGGTAAAAGGGCCAACGACAACGATGGGGTGTAATAGAGCAGGGCGAGTGCACTTTTTCAGATAGAACTGTTGACAGGGTGGGCATTTCTTAATAGCCTCGTGATAGTCTTTAAAGAGTGAATGCTAGAAATAGCCAGCACGAAGGATTTTTTGGGCCGTAGCCATCCCAGATAGATGACCACCACATGCTCGAGAGTGGTAGTCGTTCAAAACTTGTTCAGCTTCCTCATGGGTAAGTCATCGCCAGAGAACAAAATCAATACCATGTCTATACAAAGTGTCATTCAAGATGCGGTAGTATTTTGCATGGTTACGGATATGGTGGTGATCGTCATGCGATAGAGTGGGCTGAAATATTTGTGTCTGGAGATAAATGAGCAAATATCCATACCATGGGTCAGTAGTGCTTATCAGGAATAGGAATTCATCCGGGAATGAATCACTGGGCTCAGATTCCATTGAAGCATAGGGAAAATCACACATGAGCTCAACAAAGACCGAGGATTTCTTTGATGCATATTTGGAAAATTCTAGATCAAACTTTTGTAGAATGACTATCCATCGGGAATACTTGCCCTCGAGCACCTGATGAGTCAGGATGTAATACATAGAGTTTTGGTCTACCAATATGGTGGTTGTGTGGAGCAAAATATAGTGACGAAATTTCTGAATAGCAATGACCGTGGCCAATGCTGATTTCTCCATGCATGAGTATCAAATTTTGGAATCCATGATATTCTTACTAGCATAGTAGATCACATGCTCCTGACCATTAGGATTCTCCTGCACCAAAACCATAGCGATGGTAGTAGTGGAGGAAGCAATGTATAAGAGAAAATCCTTTGAATAATCTGGGGGGTGTATCATGGGTGAATGAGTCAAAGCATGTTTGAGACTATCAAAGGTCCATTGGGCTTGGTCATCCCAAAATAACGGAGTTTCCTTCTTAAGGAGATGCATATAACCATATGTTTTATCTGCAAAATTGCAAATGAAACGACGGAGAAAGTTTTCCTTCCCTTGAAAACTTTGGAGTTCTAGAAGGTTGGTTGGGGCTGGTAGGGCTAGAATAGCGGTAATTTTCAATGGATCTATCGGGATGCCATCCTTACAAACCAAAAAACCTAATAGGCATCCCGTCTTAATGCAAAAAACACATTTATGAGGATTGTTAGGCGAAATATATGTCGTAATAATTACGTTGCAGTGCAGTTGCCCAACTATTTACTTGTCAATCCGGGGTACGTAAACTGACGAAGCACGTGCACTGTTTGTGCAAGACTAAAGTTGATCTAATCTAACTTAATCTAAATTGCTGAAATCAAATTAATCTAGGAAAGCATTGAAACACTAACTAGGAAAGCATGAAATTGAGTAAAGGAAATACAACATGTGAAGAGCTTAACAACAATGACATAAGTGAGCTCACATCCACAAATTAATAATCAAATGACAAATATGAAAGCATGACAATGAAAGCTTGAATCACATTAAGAATCTCAAATCAAAGACTAATCTAACAAGTACAAAATCCAATCCAATCCACTTCAATTACTACCCTCCTACAAGCTTAATCTAACTTAATTACAACTTAATATTTAATAATTATTATTCCCCCAAATGAAGAGAGAGCACTCTCTTTTATACATGAAGGAAATAACCATCTCATAATGAGAGATCCACTATTCACTCAACCACTCAACTACTTTCCTATTATTACAAGATATGATCCCTTCAAATCCTCCACATATCTTTCACAAATCCTCCACATATCTCTCAACCAAATCTCCATGATCTTCTCCTTAGAATATTCTTTGCATAACTATCTCCTTGAAATGATGGAGGAGATATACATGAATTCTTCTCTTTGAATTAATCCTTTACATATTCCTACACATTACAAAGCTCACACATAATTGAGATATATATATGAAAACATGTATATTTTCTAATATTTAATCATAAATTCACTTTTAATACTAAAATGAATAAAGTGGAAAATAATAATGTAAAACCCACAGATATGTATGGAAATGGTATGATAAAAGGTTAATGGGACGATGAAATGTGAGGAATGTGGAAGATAAAGTGGATGAAAAAGGGACATTTCTGAGACTCAACATCTCCCCCCAACTCAAGGTGTTGCATGTCCTCATGCAACCATGCATGGATCTTCTGAAGAACCTTTGGCATCTAAACTTTGGCTTTGATTGATGATGCCTTTTTAATGATGAATGTTTCCAAGATATAACAGCTCATGAGTAACAGCTGGCATTTTCCTATGGTTGGTTCTTGTGTAACAACCATGAATATAAAGAATGTTGGTTCTTGTGTTAACAACATTCATTTCATGATGTGAAATGCATGAGTAACAGCTCACATTTTCCTTATGGTTGGTTGTTGTGTGATAACGATGAATGTAAGAATGTTGGTTCTTGTGTTAACAACATTCATTTCATTATTTTTTTCACTTGCTGTTATGATAATAATTGTAACCACACACTTCACTGGAAATCATAAGCTATCAATGTGCATAAAATAGCATCACTGAGTATAAGAAATCCTTTTCGCAATCTGGTATGAATCATGCCAATGTATATCAATGCATGAAGTAAAGTGCATCAGGGGATCGTTGGAAAAGAAATTTTTGGGAATGGTAAATGGGATGAAAATGAAATGATGATAATGGGAAAATGTGGTGATTATGACGATAGTTCCCCCCCCCCCCCCCCCCCCCCCCCAACTGAATTGGTTGCATGCCCTCATGCAACATAGTGTAGGTCATGGAAGGGAAAAGGAAATGAAGTGTGGTGAGGGAATTTTCCAAAATATTCAAGTCAGCATAGAAATAATTTCATGATTAAAGCTTAGAAAACAACATACCTCCACTCACCCAAAATGTAGATGAACAATGCAATAGGAATGTAGTTGTTGCGGCTGCTAGATCAGAGAATCGTGACTAGCACTATAGCTGCAACTACTGTAATGGCTGGCCAAAGGATATGGGACTGCGACTGCTGGAAGATGGAAGGTGTCACTGGTGTAGGATCATGAAAATGTAGCCATGAATGGCATCGTTGCTTGTAACGTGAAAGATGGCACTGCTGTAGGAGCATGTGAAAGGTGACTGCTACTGTAGCAGCACTACTGTAACTGCTAAAACAACAACTATCGGAACTGATGTAACTGTGGTAGCAGCGCGCGACTGCTATAACAATGATGGTTGTAACAGCAACTGCGGGAACTGCAACAACTATCACTGCTGAATCAGAGAATGGGAAGTGGAGGAATATGAACTGGTGCTGTGGAACTGACAGACTCTCATAGATGAATTCAAGCTGCTGTAACTGCTGAGGGAATCAGGAAAAAGTGTATAGTCTTCATCCACTGCAAACCTGATGGTACAATTCTAATCATGTGAATGGATGTGTCGATGTCGAGCATGAAGAGAAATCACTGGATTACCGACCATTGATGAATGTCGTTAACCAGTGCGAGGCAACTCACCATTGATGTCAATGATTTCCAAGGTACTCGAGTACAACTTGCAAAGTGCGAATGGATGTGCTGAGGTCGAGCCACTTGCAGGATCTGATGATCAAGGGACATTGATGTATTCCCATGATCGTCAGCGAGAGAACTTGCCATTAAGGCATGCAAGCCTCTAGGTACTCAAAATGGACTCTAGTCTATATCCTAGATAAGGTGTTGAAGTCGATGTGGCAAGACTGTTGAAAGGTGGGCCTTGAGGAATCCCACATCAGTCAACGCGAGTTTATACAAAAGATTTGGTAGGACTATAACAAATATCTCAGCAGTGACAGGGTTTATGGAAATGAAATCAAGGGAGTGTAATTGTGGAAAAGGAGGTGACTGGTTTTATTGAGAAGGTAAACTGGCATAGAGAAAGTAGGAAAAAAGGAACTAAAAATGATAAAGGAAATGATGTATGCTGCTCAGAAAAATAGATGTATGAGAAATCAGGAAGGATAAAGTAATGGAAAATGGCTGCACCACGGGGATGATCAATCTGTTGTGAAGGAGGAGTGCAAGGAGATATTTTAGGATGCAAAAGGGTTTTCCAATGATTTTCATGTAGCAGCAAGTGTCAGGATGTTCATGAGGTGTAACAGCTCCTTCAAGCTGGCTTATCATAGCATGTTTCTCAAAAGATTTTGTGATTTTTGAAAATCACTTCAGCATGGAATGCGAGCATCTTTGTTCCTGCAATCAAACTTAGTACTAATCCTGCACTTAAAACCTCATGAGAGAATCGTAGAATGCAAAAATAAGTAGGAATGGGGCAAAGCGAAGAAAATAAAATGCATTTGTATACCTGTGCCTTTGCACTCGTGTAATAATCAATTACTGCATGAAGTGACTTTAAAAAAAACAAATTAAGATTAAGCACATTGTGTTCAGGAATTAGAGAATGTCCATTTGCGTTAGTTTTACAATTTGTAAGAGCAATATGGTCTCTAAAATTCGAAAAGTGTAAATGTGTGGTTGAGATCCACTATCGAATGTTCAGAGTAGGAGTTGCACTGATTTGGTGCATTAATCACAATTGCTGCTTTGCATGATCAACCTGTACATCACTAGATAAAATATTCAAAGCATTCAACTCCCTCTTACAAATAGCAACCTGTAATATGCTTTGTGCAAAAACACATCAATCAATTAAACAAAGTCTGGCACTCATCAATTATTGTGTGCAAGTTTTCATGAACTCGTACAGGTCGAGTAGGGAGCTGTGCGTTGTTCATCCAAAATGTTAGGCAGGTAGGGAGTTGTGCGTTGTTCATCCAAAAGGTTAGGCAGGTAGGGAGCTGTGCATTGTTCATCCAAAATGTTAGGTAGGTAGGGAGCTGTGCGTTGTTCATCCTGATCATGTTTCTTTCATTCATCAAGATAATCCAATTGCATTAAGTGTAACACAAGCATTAGAAAAAAAAACAAAAGGCGTTTAAGGTACAACACGATAGATTATGATCTTAATACCTGAAAATCGTTACAACTTTACCGATTGAAAGGAGAAATAGTTACCTAGTCTTATGCGGGCCAAAATCCAGACCTGTGAAAGATATCATCTCCAGCAGCAAGGGAATCAACATCTTCAACTTTGTATGAGTATGCAATGGCAGTCCGTAAAATAAACTCTGAAGTAGTCCAAGTAGCAATGTTAGGCAAGTAGAAATGACAGTGCAGGCTGTCCAATGTGCAGTTACATTCATGGAATTAGCAGGCACGTGTAGCTACACTCAAATGGTTGTTCAACGCGCAAGCTGTTCAATGCGCAACTATACTCCAATGGATGTTCAACGTGCAGGCTGTTCAATGCGCAGCTATACTCAAATGGTTGTTCAAAGCGCAGCTACACTCAAATGGATGTTCAAGAAATTATAGCCTATCCTTCCTAATATTTTTCCCCCAAATTGTGATCTGCAATAGCTGGAACACGGTCGTAACTATTGGCAACTTTGGAACCAGCCGCAACACCAAATCTGGAAAATACCCTCTCAAAGAACCACCTGCATATCGCAAACCATAGCTTTGTTTGGTGATTTCCTCGCAAGTCAGGTAAACGAGTATATTACGAGTCAAGTAAATGAGGATATTACGCACAAAACCCATGTCTCATATTTTTGAGATTCATTTCCATATGCCCGAGAATCAAGACGCGAATCAAGGTGTTCTTATGTGGCATGCGTTTTTGGTTAAGGCTGTAACAGCAAATCGAAATGAAATTTTCACACAAACGGTGACTCGGATTGGGCTGAAATTTTGTAGGTAGGTTTCTATGGTCAAAACACGTTTACACACCAAAAATAGGCCATATCTACTTCACATATCTTGAAAAAAATGAAACATGGCTGAAGGTGACTATATTGATTTTATTGAAAACCATGCACTAAGTTGGGCTGAAATTTACGGAGCTTTGGGATCATAACATAATGCACTTCCTGTCCAAAAATCAGAATAATCCAGATCCTAGGTTGTGAGATATCTCTATTTCAATTTTTGCATTTTTCCTGCAAACCAATGAGAATTTTGCAAGGCCGCATGGGAAAAATTGTTTTGATTTGCAGGTTTATTATTTGCTGGGCTTTATTCGAAGTCAAAGAATGTTCGAGCAGGTGGATGAAGTGTGCTGATACAACAGATTACAGAAATGGTTTGGCCAGTAGGCTTCACACAGTTTCAGCCATATAGTTGCAGCATGGAGTGACAGTTACAACCTAGAATTTTCAAAGAATGAATGTTTCATTTTTCATGTGTGTTGCAGGTTATAATTCAAGGGGTGTTGCGGCAACTTAAACCAGAAACTATTGCAGCAGGAAACACATTTTTGCACAATTAAATGGAATTCAACCAACCACATAGTTCCAGCATTCGTTTGTGTAGACCATTTTTTATTTTTTTTAATTTAAATTTTCGTTTTGTTTTTATTGTTCATCCTAACGAAACTAGTGTTTTATTAATTACAGATGGAGCATGGAGGTGCAGATTTAATATATATTTTTTTCTGTTTATGTTTCAGAAAAAAAATAGAAAATAAAAGAATTTATTCTGCAAATTTATTTTGCAAATTTCTGAGTTAGGAACAGCAGATTAGGCAATTTTTTCATCGTCAAAAATCTTCCTGGAATAATTTTTAATCATCCCTAATTTTTGATCCTCGTGACCACACGAAGCGCAGAGGAGAGCATACTTATTCAACACTAAAGTAAATTTGAAAATGAAAGCAGAAACTGAAAATGAAGACCTACCTACTCTATGCTAATTAGGATTTAGAAATATGCTACGTGTAGTCAAACTTCCAATGGAGCCATGCACGTAAAAGTAACAGTAACATGTTCAGTGGTAATTTTTCAAATGAAAGATAAAAATTTAGAAGAATGAGTGAGTCTTCTTGCTGTAACGACAAACTAATTAAATAAAAAGAAAAACTAAATTGATCTAATTGCGTACTTACCTGGAACCATCTTTCGATATGGATTTCGTAAGCGCATTTTCCCTCACTCAGATCATGCTGCAGCTCCTTGCCATCTTCCTCAATCTCTTGTTCGAATGATTGTTCATCATCAAATATGCAGGAGTCTTCAGATGTTGATTCCTCGTTCGTTTCTGAAGGAGTATTTAAACATTCAGCTGCTGTCAGGATCTCCTCTTCCAGAGAAGAGGAGACTTCGATTTTTGCAAGGATGTGAGCGAGTTGTTCCAAGCTGACACTCATAGTTAAATCATATTGTAAAAGGGGTTCTTACATCATCCAAATCAAAATCTGAAAACTGAAAATCACACTTGAAAATAAAACACTCTTGTTAAAACACATGAAAACCTCTTCACAGTTGCAGAAATTGAAATTGCAAAAACATGCTTGCAGAAATTGAAATTTATGCTAATTTGCAGAAATTGAAACACACTTGCAGAAATTGAGATTTACACTAATTTGCAGAAATTGAAATTTATTCTAAATTGCAGAAATTGAAACACACTTGCAGAAATTGAAATTTACTCTAAATTGCAGAAATTGAAATTTATGCTAATTTGCAGAAATTGAAACACACCCTTCATGCCCTTACCCATATGTCACCTCAGAGTTAGGAGCACGAATAATCACACTTGCATGAAAAAGAAATTAATACCTCAATCCCTTGTGCTTCCCCGACAACGGCACCAAAATGTTAGGCGAAATATATGTCGTAATAATTACGTTGCAGTGCAGTTGCCCAACTATTTACTTGTCAATCTGGGGTACGTAAACTGACGAAGCACGTGCATTGTTTGTGCAGGACTAAAGTCGATCTAATCTAACTTAATCTAAATTGCTGAAATCAAATTAATCTCGGAAAGCATTGAAACACTAACTAGGAAAGCATGAAATTAAGTAAAGGAAATACAACATGTGAAGAGCTTAACAACAATGACATAAGTGAGCTCACATCCACAAATTAATAATCAAATGACAAATATGAAAGCATGACAATGAAAGCTTGAATCACATTAAGAATCTCAAATCAAAGACTAATCTAACAAGTACAAAATCCAATCCAATCCACTTCCATTAAAACCCTCCTACAAGCTTAATCTAACTTAATTACAACTTAATATTTAATAATTATTATTCCCCCAAATGAAGAGAGAGCACTCTCTTTTATACATGAAGGAAATAACCATCTCATAATGAGAGATCCATTATTCACTCAACCACTCAACTACTTTCCTATTATTACAAGATATGATCCCTTCAAATCCTCCACATATCTTTCACAAATCCTCCACATATCTCTCAACCAAATCTCCATGATCTTCTCCTTAGAATATTCTTTGCATAACTATCTCCTTGAAATGATGGATGAGATATACGTGAATTCTTCTCTTTGAATTAATCCTTCACATATTCCTACACATTACAAAGCTCACACATAATTGAGATATATATATATGAAAACATGTATATTTTCTAATATTTAATCATAAATTCACTTTTAATACTAAAATGAATAAAGTGGAAAATAATAATGTAAAACCCACAGATATGTATGGAAATGGTATGATAAAAGGTTAATGGGACGATGAAATGTGAGGAATGCGGAAGATAAAGTGGATGAAAAAGGGACATTTCTGAGACTCAACAAGGATTGAGCCGTATATTATACTGACAGCATCTCAGAAAAATGTCTCTAAGATGAATAGGGTGGTCCTCCCGTCATCGCGAATGAGCTGCAAGGTAATCAAGGTACGGTTCTACAATATGTTTTATATCATGAAATGCATAGGACATAGCCCACTCGAAAGTGGATCCAACTTTTTTCAAGCCAAATGGTAAATTCCTATATGAAAATGTTCCCCATGGGAAAATAAATGTTGTCTTGTGCTGATTGATAGGTAAAATCTCAATCTGATTATAACCTAAAAAACCATACATAAACGAGAAGATGACACTTTTGGCACAGTTGTCGATAATCTGGTCAATATACGAAGTGGGAAACTTGTCTTTGGGACAAGCTTTGTTCAAATCTATGAAATTGATGCAGACTCTAATGGTGCCTTGCTTTTTATTGACAGGGATGACATTCGATACCCATTCCATCAAGGGTATGGGATAAATAAACCCCACTTTTAGAAGCTTTTCTATTTCAGCTTTGATAGCTGTGGCTTTCCGTGGATGGACTTGTCTCAGTTTTTGCCTGATAGGTTTTGCAATTGGATAGGTTTTTATTTCGTGAACCACAATGGATGGGTCTATCCTTGGCATTTCTTCGTAGGACTAGGCAAAGACATCTTGTAATTCTTTGAAAAGTGCTCTATATGCTTCAGATTCTTCTGCTGAGCAATTCTTCCCAACATGAACATGCTGAAGGGTGCCAGGCTTGGCTGATATGTCAATTGGATTTGTTTGAGTAATGTTGCATAGGTTTCCTTCAGAATTTGTGTTCTACAACAATATAGGAGTTTGAGTTGTTTTGAAAATATCAGTAGTAAAAATGGATGCAAAGGTCTATCGAACTGGTGTTGGGGAGGAACGAGGATCTATGATGATTATCCTCTCATATAGGTTCATCTGTACTCATAATCTCCATAATGGACTCATCAAAAGGAAAAGTCTCGAAGAGATAATCCAGAGTAGGAAGAGAGGGTTCTAACTAGTAGGGAAGGTGGTAAGCGTCTGTAGCCACTAGATGAAGGTCATTAGTGTGGTCATTGGAAAGGGTTTAGATAACGTTGTACATTGCTTCATGCGAACTCAAAAAGTTGGGCTCAATAGTTTGCTTTCCCTTTGGATCATAATCAAATGAAGAAATCATACTTACCATCGCTGTGTTTATGTTAGGAGGGTTTGATGAAAAAATCCCCATTAGGGAAGAATCCTTCAGCATGCCTACCCCAATCTACTAGTAAGGAGGAGGGGACTGGCCTAACATAGGGATGTTATTAGCCGTAGGGGTAGTAACATACAACATACAGAAATCGAGCTGGTCAATGGTTACAATCCTCCCTAGATACAAAAATTGGACAGTTTGAAATATCATCAAAGCGACAATAGTCATGGTGTAAAACCAATTTCTTCCTAATAGGAGGTTGTAGTCTAACGGGGCATCTAGTACTTCCACTTGAATGGAGACGGTTTTTCCCCCAAGCTCGACTAAAAGGGCTGGTATGAGACCATGGGGCTGGAAACCTTGTCCATCAAAGGATTTCAGAGTCGTTGGTGATGTTACAAGCTCGGGAGAGCTAATAGCATTCCAACAAGATAGGGACAAAACTGAAGTTGAAGCTCTTTCGTCTAAGATAGTTCTAATACCTTCATTCCGACTACTTTTGTTATGATTTGGTAAGCAAGTTTGTGAGGTAGTCTAGACTTATAGTTCTTGACATTAAAATGAATCAAATTAGTGTCGTCCGGGTCTAAAGCTCCTAATGTGGTTGAAAAGTTTTTTGCGCTGCATTGGACAACTTTGGAGTACTTCCAAGGTAGAAATTGCACATGGTGCCTGAGCAAGATCTTCAACTACATTATAAAATTGGGCAGCTCGGGCATTAGGATTAAAAACAACCTTCCTAAGAGTACTCTTGGGTGGGTGCAAAACCATGTCGATATTAGGTTTCTCAATGGTTAGGGGACCAGTAGACGAGGACTCGGGAGAACCAGTAGAGGAAGCTTTTCTTGAAGAAGAATTGTCTTCTTTCTTTTTTATGGGTTTGTCATAACTCTGAACTCGAGTTTGCAAATTAATAGTGTCCGAAGACATCATGTGAATTTCCTTTGAAGAACTAGAATTTCCCTGATTAGACATGTGGCCTATCACCTACTGTTGAGAGGGAAAAGGATCTGTGAGAACTGCTGGTGCGAGATCAATTTTTACAATTGAGTGATTTCTTCACAACAAGGACACTCTTTGGTGAAGTGGTCACCTCTGCATAGCAGTGATGAATATTTCACTTTTATTTTCCCTTTATCATTCTCATTGATGGTTGGTTTTGGGTTCTCTTGCTGGTTTCCAAGTTTTTTGTTTTTGGATTTACCTTTCTTTTTATTATTTCCAGGCGTTTGTCTACTCTGAATTGAATTTACCTTGGAGGAAACCTTGGGATTTGAATTAGTAGGGGTGGACGTTTGGGGTTGCTTGGCAGGTTTTGTTGTTGGAAGGGACTGGATTGAACCGACAATCCCATCAACAGGAGTTTCTGCTAGTGGCTTGGCAGGATCAATGCTTGGGAGAGGAGCTTGAGGGATCAAGTCATACAATGTTCCGAACTAGAAATATACCAAGTCCAGATATTGGACTTGACTAATGGATTGCTCTTTGGTAACGACACCGCCCATGGCTACATCTCGGGAGATTGAAGGCAACAAATATTTAGTAAATCAATCAGCTAACAATTGATCTAGGATAGGAGCCTTAATAAGTCTTCTCTGCCTTCTCTACTCATGGATATAATATGATATGTGGGTGGAGGTTTTTGATGTAGAGAAGTTAAGAGATCTGTACCTGTTTCATAACGGATAGTAAGCTGAAAGTGTGTAAGAAAGAAAGTTGCCAAAGAACCAAAATCCACAAATGAATGTTGTGGAAGTTCAATGTACCATTTCGCGATGGTACCAGTCAAAGTTCACTGGAAGAGTCTTAAACGAACTGAATCATCCACTAAGGAGTTAGAAGAACACCACAAATGGAATCTCATGACATGTTTTTTTGTATCATCTCCTTGCTTCCCATCGAATTTTGGAATGTTCGATGGTAACTTTACTGGAATGGGAGGCCATGAGGGGTTATGTTGAATGGGATCATTAATCAACTTGGACAAATCAGGAAAGTCCAAAGTTTCTAGGAAAGGTAACTAGCGATTAGGTTGTACGTAATGGTAATATTTATAGGGCATATAAGTACCGGTAGGACCGTAAGTAGACTAATAGACAGGTTGTTGAAACTGTTGTTGTGACGAAGAACTGCTGGAAGTTCCACCCACAGGGGGTTGATTTCTGGGATTGAGACAGTTAGGACCATCAGAGCCTCAAGGAGGAGGACCACCACGGCCTCCGGGACCACCAGGAGGAGGACCACCTTACCCTCTAGGACCCTTGGGGGGTAAGCCTCTGGAGCCTTCAGAACAACTAGGAGGAGGGCCACCGGACCCTCCAGGACCATTAGGAGGGAAGTCACCAGGCCCCCCAGGACCACCAGGACTATTAGGACCATAAGGAGGAAAGCTACTAGGCCCTTCAGAACCATTAGGCCCCCCAAGGGGAGGACCTCCATAAGGTGGTCCTCTGGCACCCCCCATAGTATGTATAGGTATCCCTCCCATAGCTGGCATGTAGGACCAGTTAGGTTTCCCCCATGGAGTGAAAGTATTACTGGATATGGAATTCCAGCATAAGGCATTCCTATAGGAGTGGGTTGGTAATTGATATTTCCTACAGGTACTTGATTTGTTGAATAACCATACCCCCAAGAGATTTGATTGGTTACAAGTTGTGCCCCTAAGGGCTGACCTAAACTAGATAGGGGGTTGACCACATTTATATGGGTAAGAAGGACATAGACTGCATATTGCTCGATACTAGAGGTATGTCCATGACTAGCTACAATTCCAGTGACAGGTAACATAGGTCATGCCGAGGGTTTCCTTCTGGCACTAGAAGGTATTGATGACACATGAATTGAATGTTGTTCCCTAGGTGTGAAATACCTAGGAGGATTTCGTACATAATAAGGGAGGTGGCGGGGTTGGTAGTTGGACCTGGATTAATATGTGGATTCATAACGCGATCTAGAATAGTTTCAATGGGTTTCATAGAATCAGCAAGTGAGTGATATCCCATAGGCCAAGGGCCCGTATTATGAGGAAAAACTGTTGAGCGAGGTGGTGGTGTACCCAATATGTTATCTATTTTCTTCTAAATTTATCTTGCATGGAGAATAGATTCCTGGTATTGTCTACGTTCTTCTTCATTTGGTGAAATTTCTTTAGAATAGGTTGGATGGGTTCCAAAGGAAGAAATGGCCTATCCCATAGAGGTATCCCAAAATGGAGCATTGGGACCATAATATGGATGGGTAATATCATCAACATGGCCTTCTATGGGAGAATGGAATGAAATATTACCCCTAGAAGGTTGTTGAGCCAAGGGAGGACCGTGCGAAGGATATGGATCTCCGCTTTCTGCAACCACATTTTCTCCCACATGGGAGTTGGTAGCAGCTTCTTGGTCGATAGCTTCCATAGGATCTTCTCCCGAAATAGGAGTAAATTAGGTGGCAAGCTCCGTACTCTTCTGGACTGTCTTAATTTAGCTAGTTTTTATAGTTCTTATCTAACCTAGGGTTTCAAAACTAGAAAAAACACACCAAAAATTCCCCTACTCAAGCTACAGGCCAAATAAGCAAACTTAAATGACAGGAGGAGTTCAGATAGTCCGGTTTCTCACTAGGATTATCAAGAAGGTGCCACTCATGATATACCACAAGGGTACGTGCGTAGTAATCTCCCTGAATGTTATTTTCAGTGTATGGCTCTAGGAAAGATGGCCAAAGGGATTTTCTCAGATAGATAAAGTATCCTAGTGGGGTCTCCTGATATACGTAAGGTACGTGGGAGCTCAAATCGGCAGTAGTGTTGTCTAATGCACAACCGTTCACAAGGGGCCTTCCTATATACAATCAAGTACGTGAAGTACATTTCTATATATCTCAAGGGTACATGAAAGGTCGTTCGCTATACTGATGGTACGTGGAAGAACTGCGCAAGTCTCGAGATGTAGTGTGGATGAGTAACGACAACTCCTACGCTTAACGACGCCCGAACACATCTCTAGCCTATCACTCAAATTTCTATGTAAATTTTAAGCCTATAACTATCATTAATTTTAAAGTGGACGGTTAGGTGAATGCATGGAATTTTGATAGAAAAAGTAAAACCATGCAGATATGTAGATGCAAATATTTCACTTTACTGTTTGAGGTATGCCTACTTATGGGAGGGAGAGAGAGTATTTTCTTTTCGTTTTGAAAACCAAAAAATTCCCAAACAACTACTTTGAACAAATCAAATCCAAATACAAACAACACCTTCCAAACTCATTTTTCTATTTGAAAGCAATCAGATGGGTAAGATTCTCTTTTCCTAAAAGAAAAACATCAAGCACTCTACATGCATATGCAATCTATTTTTTCGATTTTTCTTTTAAACATAGATAGATCTAACTTAAAACCACACTATTTTTCTTTTGATGAGATAGTTCTAATGCAAGAGAGACAAAAGAACAAAAGGAACTTGAAATCTTGTGAGGCTAATCAGAGATCCAGTGCCCTATGCTCAGTAAAATAATGACCTATTCTCAACAAAAAAAATTCTTTTTTAAAAGCAAAAATAAGTCCTCTATGGAAAAAACGAAATTAAGATGATAAGCAAGTGGTTTTTCTTTCAGTATTTATAAATGAAATGAAAAGAGATCGAACTAAAACCTAATATTTCAACAATTCCTTTCAGAATCACAACCAACAAGCATGAAAGAAAATGAATAATCAACAATCCAAACTTAGCTTTTTAATTCTTTTAATCAAACAAATTTTACCACAAAATTTTCAACCATGAGCATTCAGATTCAAACAAACAAGCCTGACAGTGCATGGCTGAAAGCAAGCAAATTCTACTTTTGCAAAAAACCATAAAAAATAAGTTCTAGAACAAGGCCTACTTGGCACCGCGCTGAAGGGGTCTTGGACAGAGCGGTTCTGGACGAGCATCGCTTCTGGATCACTGGACTCAGGCGGTGGCACTGCTTATGGCTAATGGGGTTCATGCGGTGGCACCTCTTATTGCCTACAACACATGCACGGTTCCCTGAATATATCCAAAACACAAAGAGAATGATATTTCAATTAAAAAATTGCTTAGATCAAGGTAAATACTGATGAATTGATGAAAAAATAGAGCATATAAAGTCAAAGTAGTTCATATCTGAACAAATCTGAAAGTCTCAAACCAAACTTCACTAACTCAAATGGTAGATCTGACTGAAGAGAGTTATAGACTAGATCTTGGATTCGGCCAAGTGTTCAAGGACTGAGGAAGATCAGATCAACTAAAATTTGCTTTGTTCCCCAACGGAGTCGCCAGATTTGTTGTGAGGAATATTGTACCTTCTGCGGACAGAAGTTGTTCCTCTGGTGTGAATGGTTCAGATCCAGAACAAATAAGTGAACGACAAAGGATGAAGACCTTCCTTGAATGTTGTAAGCACCCAAAATAATGCTTTGATGATGAACCTGTGTACCTGCAGAACATGTCAAACAAACAAGAACATCAAAGATACCAAAACATCATTTACACATCCATACTAGTGACTAAGGAATCCAGTAACATATACATGCGAGATTAGTACAACAGATATGTGGGACGGAAATCAGCTTTGCATTAAGAAATCAATGAAGAAGCTTACAACCATTACCTTAGTGTTGACAAACTCCTCCACAAGACAAACACCTCATCCCCGATAACTCCAACTTTCTCTCTTGTGCTCTCGAATGGATTGGGCTAGATATTCAATTCAACAGTGTAACATTACCATTCAGTTCTCTCCCTCAACCATGGGAGATGAGCTTGTATTTGTAGGGCTCAATGGATAGGGATAGTTGAGATAATTTTGGGTGAGGTGGCCATAAGATCCTACCAAGAGGGATCTTGACTCCAACCAACCCAAATTGATAGGAATAAGGGAGGAAATGAGGCTCATGTTCTAGAAGCATCAAGAAACCTCTTTTTTCCCAATTTTACAAAGGATACCGCTTATGTTCCTTTATGATAGAGCGGTGAAGGGTAAGAAATGATTCAAGAACAAAGCATATACATGGTGGCACCACTTTTCTATAACAGGACTCAGGCAGTGTTGAACAAGATACTACTCATCAGCTAAAGGGAAAAGGTGGTGCTAGGTTTTTTCAAGTAGAATTGACATCGGGAGCATGTTTTCCACTCCAAGTTTGGGATTTAGGGCAAACATAAGTGTTAAGTATCTCATCACATGTTGGTGATAGGATTTGGGTATAACAAGTACCATTTATATTTCAACTCAAAGTGGGCATGTGGAAACATCCACATGTTATCTCATCCCATGAGGGCCATGCTCAAAAGCTACGCCATAAGGGGACCACTGGAGTTATATTTTATCAGGTACAAAAAATACTATGTGATACAAGATGAGTCTTTACTCGAGATTGTACTCTTTGGTAAGACTGATGTAATTTCCTGGTTGTTGATATCCATTTCCAAGGATTGATCCACCCATAGTAAATCTTTAATCTTGTAGGCTTGTTTCTCTTGGAACATTTTTCTGATGCATGATTACATTTTCCACAATGCTGACAAGGATGGAGATCAAAACATTGATCTTCCACATGACCAATTCTTTTACAATATTGGCACTTGACACTTTGAATCTTAACTGGAACATGTGAAATCAAATTTTCATGAAGAAATCCTGCACTCACAAATTGAATTGGTTTGGAATAGTATGGAATATGAAAAGTCTGATCATTTTCATATATGAGTCCTGCTATGTGCTTGTTGTTAATAATTTATTTCCAAGGTCTAATGATGGGCTTGGAAATGTCATTTCGAAGCTGTTGCTTTTAAATTATTGAAAGTTCATTCTCTACATGTTGCTTCACCATTGAAATGTTTTCTTCATTGAACTCTGTTCAAAAGAAAATGCTTGAACTATAGGTTCATAGATAGCTTCATCTTCAATGGAAGCTTCAACTTCATTGGATACTAATTTTTCATTTTTCCCACTAAATTTATGTTGCACTCTTTGTTGATATGCATCATCATCATAGAGAGGATCGTTCTGAACAAGAATTAGTTTAGAATGTTGTTGATGCTAGAGCAGATTGAAATCATCATCTTCAAAATTGTTTATCTAGGATTCCTTCTCATCACTAGATAAGGAATCATCAATCACAGTCTTTGTTTTACAAACTTGTATTAGGTTATCTATATCGCAAGTAGCGCCATTCATTTTCTTTTCAAGAATTTGTAGTTGAAGGAATTTAATCAGTTGCTCCTTCATTTCAAGTTGGTCTTGAATTTCAACAACTTGAGTTTCCATTTTTTCTAAGGATTCTTGAAGGTCTTTGATGTTTTTATCATCATTTTGAAATCGCTTTCCTCCTTTTCCCATTGTCACGCTTGCTTGCACTTGCTTGTTTTCACGCTCACCTGAATTTATTTCATGCTCACTTGATTATATGCCAATTTTAGGGTGTCGTGAACAACCGATCATGCACCCAAAAATGTATTTTTACAATGATTGATGGACTATGTTCAACAATTTCCATTAAGATTCAAAAAATCGGAGGGTGTCAGGTTCAACAAAAAATGCACCCAATTACAAATTCAACTTGACTTTATTTCGAAAATACAAGTAAACTTACAAAAGGACTATTGCAAGTATACTGTTCAACTAATGTTTGATTTAAAATTTGATTTTATATTCAAATTTAAATGCTAGTTGCTCCTTAGATTGATGTGTCCATTTGATTGTATACCATAATTCCCTTTAATTTGTGGATGAGTTTTGATGTTGTGGAAACTTGAATTATGTGGAGTGCTTGTTTGTCAAATTAAATGTGTCAAAGACTAGACACATATTACTATCTTCAAGCATATGTAAATATCATGTGACAAACATAACACAATCATCATCACACACAAACTCGAAGTGTACCTAAGATCCCATTATTCATTTCAGGTGGATCTAGGTTACAAGCATTATCAAAACAAGAGCTTTAGACCCCCTTATTCAAATTTTAGGATAGGTCAAGGATATATCCATCACCAAAATATATAAAAAAATTGATAAAGTTACTCTTAGTACTCAAGAGTTTCAAGTTTGTATTTACAATGAATTTCACTTTCAAAAACTTAGAAAGCTTTTATGACCTTTTTTTCAATTGACTCTTTGTCTTTTGCTTTTTGTCATTTTTTTTAATCACCTTTGTCCTTTTAACACCATCCATTTCCCTCTTTGTATGATAAAATGATGCATTAGATTCCTGCTTACACTTCTCAGATCTTTGCTTAAACTTCTCTTTAATAAAAAAATTTCACTTTCAATTTGTAGATATTTCGGATTCAAAGCATGATCCAAAAATTCAATTAGCTCTATGGTGTTATTCTCGCACCACACACATATAAAAATGACGCATCATGTAGAGGTTATGAAATTGAAGTTGGAACATGTTTTCTTTGAAAAGAATAGAGAGGAGGAGAAGCCGAGTGTCAAATTTGCCAGATCGAATTGGAGTATATTATTTTGCATCTAATGCATCCCAACTACAACCAATGTCACTGGATCCTCTCTCGCGTTAACAAAACCAAGACACAACACATTATCATTGGCATCCACCATGGAATTTTCTCTCCAGAAGGTAGCATTGCTCTGCAACACAAGGTCGATCTCTGACACATCAGGCCCTACGCATGTTGAGACCACATTGGTCGAGTTGAAACATGCATCGAGAGGGGCCACTGAAGCAACGTGCAGGAGATTTTATTGCGCAATGAAGATGTTGACAAGGGAATTGTAGTTAAAGGTCACGACTTGCATGGCATTCTTCTTCTTTTTGGAATGCTTCATGGAGCTTCTCAAGGAGATTCACATATTTTGCATAGGAAAATACGTTTCAGTCTCCCCTGCAGGTTATGAGGTTCGACGCTGGTGGAAGGAGATAACTGTGGAGTATGGATGTAGGAGATTGTTGATGTGGCTCAAATCACTGGCAGATTTAATTTCTAGATTGCTGGCATGAAATTTTTGTTGATGTGGCTTAGATCGTAGATCAAAAACCCTAGCTGATGTAAAACGCTGGAGGAGAAAATCACAGATCACTGGGATTTTGTTTGATGAAGATTCTTGGTCACTGATGGATTTGGTAGATTTTTTGGGATTTGTAGTGGAAGATAGATCATCGACTCGGAGAAAATTGCATATGGTAAATCGTTGGTAAATCACTATATTCTCTTTTTTTTTAAGCATTGGCATATCACTGGCTTGAAATTTTTGCTTGATCGTAGATTTTTTCGATATGAATTGACTTGGAACAACACATCCACCAACTCGACCTTTTTCATAGCAGGTGTAGGTAACAGCACCGAACTTCTTGAAAATGGTTCTTGAAAATGGACCTCCATTATAAATTAACTGAAATCATCTTCACGTAGAGCTGGTCTATGCATTTCCCTTCTCATGGACTAGTTTTCTCTTCAGCGTTCTTTCATCCTCAAGTAGTGATGGTTTCTAGGCAGCTCCTTGCCTTTCTTTTCCTCATCCATTATATAAAAAAATTGCAGATAGAATCAAATCTATGGAGAAGATCTATGATTGAAAAATAAACCTATAAATTGATAAACCTGTAAATGGAGCAGATCTAAAGCAGAGCGCGACCAAGGAAACACCCAGATATGAGAGAATCGATCCCATAATGGTAGATTCCATAGTTTAGAAAGTCACACAGCTTCTTTCAAAATGGTTTTAGCATCTTTAGCATAGCTCATCATCATCCACCGTAGCATGTACTATCGACTCATAAGACTCTCACTCATTAACCTCATGGGTGACTACCATGAGATTATAAGGCCCTAAGGACTATATCGTTCTAATACCAAATGAAGAAACATGTATGGGATAAATATGATGGAAAAGGAAAAACCTTAATTAATTATATTCACACAAATAGTACCATTATATAGTACAAAGAAGAATGCTACGGAGAGATTTTCTTTAGATTCTAACACCTTTGCATGGTGACTAGGCTAGGAAATCTTATCCAAATCCCTTAGTCATCATTTAGGATAAATGACTAATATCCTAAATAAGAAATACAAATAAATGTGACAATATTAACTTTGTGATTGTTAGGTTAAGCCAAAAGGCTAACAAATAATACTTGTATTAATTGGTAGTTGGAGACTGGGTGACAAATGAAAGAAACAATAGATGTATTCAGAACTAAAGACTAGATATTTCATGTTCACAAATGGAATAGATCAATATATATAAATGATTAAAATACCTTGCACAAGCTAAATCAATCTATTCCAGTTCAATGACATTGATAAATGAAGGAACGAGGACATAATGGACTTGATTTTAATTAAAGTACAAGTATAATACAACGTACCAAATTTGATCTGAATTTGACAAATCATTGGGAATAATATACTTAGAATAGAAATTTTGATGAATGCAATAAAGAACTTAGAATAGTTAAAACTTGAAATTCCTTTCTTAATTTAGAATTTGATCTTGTTGGTTTTTTCGTCAATACTGAGAGGGGGGGAGTGAATCAGTATTGTTATCTTTTTACTAATTAAACCACTTTTTAATCTATCATTAGAAACACATAACAACAAGAATACATAGAACGCAATTTTAACGTGGAAGCCCAATAGGGTAAACCACCAATACATCCTATTACTGCAAAATTGTTATTTACAAATTTTTTGTCTACTACTACAAACAAGGATGGTATTACACCCTATTTACTAACAACTATTGGAAGGAGGATATGGCCCCCTTGTTTATTAGTTAATACTGAAAGGATGCTACGACACCCTATTTACCAGTAGCCACTGGAAGGAGGTTACGACCCCCTGGTTTATCAGTTGCTACTGAAAGGATTCTACGACACCCTATTTACCAGCTACCACTGGAAGGAGGATACAACCCCCTGGTTTATCAGTTGCTACTGAAAGGATTATACAACACCCTATTTTTTCAGCTATGAATGACATGATGCTCCTACACCCTATTTACCAGCTTCTGCTAGAAGGAGGTAGCAACCCCCTGCAGGCCTGTTGTCTACCCTAGAGCCACCCTGCCACCCTAATATGTTTTGTGTAATATGTTATATTTCTTTTCCCTCAATTTTCTGTCACACCCACTGGTATCTGTTTCCAATATTCTAATGTGGACTCCAAGACACTTTCTCTCTCATACTTCTATGTATAAGTACCTTCATGTTTCCTATGGACACATCTCTTTATTCTGGAAACATACCCTTTCACAATCATGCCCTTTCAAATCTAATAGTCACACCTTTTCAACAATCTGTGATTAACAATTTTTAAATTAAATAATTAATTAAAAAATTCTTGATCAATTCTAATTTGTGAGCTGCCTTCTTCTCTAATTGTAGGATTCGTCAAACCAATGCCTGCGTATTTACTCTCCTCCATTAGCAGGAATACTCTATCTTTAGACATTCAAGATTCTCTTTTTCTCATGCTTGTGGGCTTCTTTTCCTCCTCTGTGAGTTCTTTGTGAGATATCTTCATTGCAGACTCATTTGTACATCTTTCTCTCAAAAACATGGGCTTCACCTTCCATCTATGAGTTTGATGTTGGAAATTCTTCTTTACCATTTATGGATGCACCTCAAAATTTATTTCAACAACTCAGCTTAATGTTTTCTGGTGCTTCTGCAATCTCCTTCTCTAGAATAAATCCATGCCATTGATATAATTTTGAGTCTCTCCAGTCAGTTGATCTAGCACATAGATTTCCCCCTCGAAATCATATTTCCGCACCATGGTTTCCTAATCAACGAGTCCCCACTGTTGATCTTCATCAGGCATTTTCTTAACCATTGATCTGAGGTAAGATGCGGATTGCGAGATGCAATATGCAAGATGCTGACTGTCTACTTTTTCCTTTCTGCAAGCTCCTTTCCACAAGTTCCTTTCCCCAAGCTTCTTTCCGAAATATTTCTTCCACACCATTGATCTCTTATGGAGTCTTTCCTCACCTTCAATATTCTGGATTGTGGGTTCATTAGAGAAAATTTGGGGTCTAAAATGGGCCTTATAAGAAAACGTGCCAAAATAAGTTTTTGTGAGTTAGAATTCAAGAACCAATAGAATTTCAATAAAATAAGTCAAGAACAATGGTTGAATTGACATATTTGTCATTAAAAAAAACTACTTTTTTTGTTCGTATTTTTGACATATCTCATTGTGTTTTTACTCAAATTTCGATCGGGAGAGCTCGTTGGATGTGAAATTTGATTCTGCATCCAACGAGTACCCACACTACATACTTTTGATGGACCCCTCTACCCCGAAAACAAGAAATACTTGAAAACATGTGATGATGATGTCATCATCACATTTTTTCAGGTATTTCTTGTTTTTGGGGTAGCGGGGTCCATCAAAAGTATGCAGTGTGGGTACTCGTTGGATGTGGACTCAAATTCCGCATCCAACGAGCTCTCCCGATCAAAATTTGAGTAAAAACACAAGGAGATATGTCGAAAATACGAACACAAAAAGTAGTTTTTTTCTTTCTTCCTCCAAAATTAATCAATATTATTTTATTATTTTAACTATTTTTTATTATTTTCCTTAGGAGGCCCATTTTAGACCCCAAAATTTCTCTAATGCATAAAATGTTTAAACGTTACTTCTGCAATCTCCTTTCCACATTTCCTTTCGCATTGTTGATCTCTTTTTGCAGAACTAATCTTAATTGTCCGATCTTGATTGTTGCAGAACTTCATCCTTCCTCCTATATTTTGTGGAACTGATCCTTAACCGTCGGATATCCTGTTGGATGCTTCCTGACCATTGATTTTAGATCGAATGTAGATATCACCATGACTTTGCGGATCTGCGCGATTTGCTTGTGGAAATCCTCTGCTATTGTTTCTAACATTTTTGAAGACTTATAAACACTCTCGCAGATATAGTTTCTCTGTTCTTTGATTGTTACATATACTCTATCTCTTGTTCATTTTACTCTTCTGTAGTTTCACTCTTCATTTTTCTAACCATCGTTGTCATTCATACTACATGTGTACTTCCACTCAACCTCTAGTCTTTCTTTCATTAACCATTGTTTACATCATACTGTCAATACTATTTTAGAAGTCTTCAAATCAGTCATTCATGTTGTCTTATCATCCATGTCCATCTCATCCGTTGCATTTGTTATAAATGAACTTTTATGACATCATCATTCGGATACCATCATATGTGTCATGCCACATCCTCAACTATGCCATGCCATGCCATTACTACCTTAGTATTTCACTGAGTTTGTCCTTCCATCGTTATTAGGAAACCATCATATTCCATGTCGTCATATGTGTCATGCCACATCCTCAAATTTTCCATACCATGTCATCACTACCTTAGTCTTTAACTGATTTTTTCCTGCCATCATATCCATTGGTTATTCCTTTGTCATTCGTGAACACCTTTGACATCAATGACAACTATATACTCAACATATATTGGTAATATAGGTTCTAGAAAGTAATTCAAATCTGGTTTTAATTGCGTGGTTCATTTTGAAAGAGGGATTTGAGTTATTTTACAACTTGGTACCGGTTTGGAACTTTTTGTGGATTTCGCACTATTTTTTACTTGTTTCTCGATTAGACCTCCATCCTCCACATACATTTCCAGCACCTCTAAGTCTATGGATCCTGACCGATGATTTAATATTGTAAATATTATCATATATTCTTAGCAACATTTTTGGCGTCGTTGTCGGGGATGTGCTAAAAGGAGTTGAAGTCTAGGTAGATAGGGGTAGATAGGTTTCCTTTACATTACACAGCAAGGGGGAGGGGGAAACAATAAGACACAAAATGAATTCATTACATGATTTCCATGGTGTAACAGCCTGACGCATCCACTTTAGTGGGTTTCCCTAAATCCTTGTTGTTCCTTTCTCGCAAGTGTGTTTTCTTTTCCGCACGTTTGGTTTTTTTTTTGCAAAAGTGTGTTTATCTTTCCTGTAATGCATTTTTACTTTCCTGCAATTTAATTTCATGCAAGTGTGTTTTTCTTTCTACATATTTATGTATTTTACTTTCTTACAATTTTATGCAAGTGTTCTTTTCTTTCTGCAAGTTTCGGTGCATTTACTTTCAACAATATAATTTCATGTAGGTGTGTTTTATTTCATGAAAGTGTGGTGTGTTTGATTTGTACAAATTTGTTTTTAGTTGTAAGTAGTCTTGAGTAGAATTATTAAGAAAAATGACACAATTATTTGTTTGGGTGCTGTAAGAACCCAGGGAACTAATCCTTGTGCGAAACAATAAGAAGTAACTGGAAAAATGGATTCAAAGGTGATCATCAATTTGGGAAAACTTTCTCAAATCCTAGTTGCAATTGTGAATTATTCTTATCAGGTAGAACAAATCCTGAAAACAATTAAGAGTTTATCAACCTCTCCTGACATGACCGATGAACCAAATTCCCAGGAGCTGCAAAAGGATTTTATTTGTAAGACTTTAGAAGATGCTAACACACTGGGTACTACATCCGAAGGAGAGAAGCTTGAAAATGAGAAGTTCTCAGCAGATCCTCTATGTACTTTTGAAATCCGACAATCAGGAAAAGGGGATCTATATGACATGATGAAGGAAGGAGAGTATCAAGCCTTCATTGAAATTTGGTTCCAAAAGGTAACCCGACCACAATACCATTCCTTCCTTCAACACCAAAAATAGGTAAGTTAGTTCATTTTCCATATCCAGGTAATCACTATAACAACTTTTTCATATGTGGATAAAGGTATATTTTTAATCTTGCTTCGCACTTGGTTACAGTGGAAGAGTTCATATAATTGAATAGAAATGTTTTCTTTCTTCTTAGATAGAATAGGAAAATATGTATATAAATGAAAAGTTGCATGTTTAGTTTATGCAACTTTGTTGGTTTTTTTTCAATAAAATGACTAATATATTTAAATTGAATTTCTACCTTCTCTCCAACCCATACTTTTAGGAGATTTATTATCACAATAGCTCACAACCTATAAAAACTAAAATACGATGGGGTAGTATTTTAATAATTGTTCTGAAAAAATTCATAATGAATAGGTTGCATTTGGGGTAATGGACGTCAATTTAAGGTATTTTCTATTTAAAAGAACAACTCAGAGTATTTAAAAAGGGAAGTTATTTTGTTTCCTTTGTTTCTTTATAAAAGGATGATTTTTCTATAAAGAAATTTTCTGGAAATTTCCTAATTTGATTAAATTTCTGAAAGATACTCAAAATATGTTTGCTAGTTGTGTTGAGTTGTTGACTTTTTGTCTTAAGAAAAAGATGAAAGAAAATGATTTTATTATATATTTGGAGACCTACTATTTTCAGTCTTACAAGACTTATTCTTCTTTGCTTATACAAATTTTCTACCATCTAGTTTTGTCTCAAGAATTTTAACTTGTGAAAACCATAGAATACTAGTACACTTTGACTTGGTTTTACACTTGATTGATCAAACACTTTTACAAGTAGTAACTAATAACAGCATTGAATTATTATTCTAAGAGACACCAAAATAAATTCATAGGAAGATGGTTGTTAATATTAAAGAATCTCTTGGTTATTATCCATTGGATTTAATACAAATAATTGTAACCTCTCCGTTGAATTAATATAATTACAAGAGTTAATCGTTCATGCAACCAAACCTTTACAAGCATTGTTCTAGAAAAATATTCCAACCGAATACCATTTCTTTCCTGGAAAAATTTTCATATCTTCTCCCCCATTCATATTGGTGGAAGGAAGTTATTAATATTATCTTTAAGGTGAATTTGGGACAATAGCCTTTGATAGAAAAGGGGCATAAGAGGTTAACCCTTCGAGATGCTGAATAGGTCTGCTAGAAGTGGGTACTGACCTATGGGATGACCAAGAAAACCCATTAGGGTACTAAACATTCCGTTTGTAAATGTGGCATGCTTCATGGGGAAGATAATTATTGGATATTATAGTTACACCATCGGAGTCTTGAACATGCTTGCTGGCAATGGGTTATGACTTTAGTACCTATTATGATGTTTTATACATGCTTGTATGAACAAGGTACTCCTGTAAGAATTAATAGATATGTTAGGTTAAAATTAAAATTAATGACTCTTATTTAATAGCCATGGGATAATCTTTTTAAGCTGATTTAAGTCTCTACTCCCCTATCCTTACTATATAGCAGGATTACACCTCCAGAGTGTACTTATGTTTAATGATTCAATGGACTTAATTGTGAACCTTATCTTTATCACTTGAACATTATTATGTAGAGATGGATCAATTTGACTCGTATTTTATGGGTTTCATTTTGTGGAACTCTTGTTTAAGCAAGACATACCATTTTATGATGAATTTATGTATAAATAAAGAAAAGTAAATATGTAGCTATAAGTCAGAATTGTAGGACTATATTGATAAATGTTAGGTTTCTTTTAAATATGTTTCATTATGATACTAGTATGAAATATGTTGATCAATTACCTTTCTGTTTATGACCAGTTGCATAAGTACAAGTTGGATCTCATTATGAAAAGGACCTGTTGGGGAAAAGAGAAGAAATTTTTAAAAGTTGGAAGTGCAAAGGAATATTCTTTACAACACATTCTTATCCTCAACATCATATTGATATAAATAGCAGCAATCTTTCAAAAATTCTGGGGATATTTCTACATCTTAACTGCAGAATTATTGGATGGAGTACCATATGAAGTACTGTATGGAGTACCAGAAGAAGTGTTGGATAAGGTTCTGGATTGAGTACTCGTAAATCTAGAGACTGCATAGGTAAATTTTCCAAGTTAACATTGGCTAGTTAATGATTGCTGAAATCTAAATATGGTGAAATTCAAATCTATTTCATGGAGTTTATCAATCAACAACCACATTAACCTGCATCTTTCATGAAGATATGTATCGTAATTTCTTTTGGATTGGTTATTCTATTGGTTTTCAACTCAGTGATTATTACCTTCACTAGGGTTGCTCTTATATTAGAAAGGAGGATATGATTGACCTAACTCATTTTTTTATATAATATGATCAATCTCCAAATATTTGATTTGGACAATGATCTATGATCAGAGTTCAATCCATTATAGAGTGAACTATATTAAGTCTGGTTTATTTTGCAACACATACTTAAGTTCCCAAGTTGATTAAATGGAATCAACATTAAGTAAATATATAAATTATTTAGTTCTAACATCATTTTGGCACTTGATTAATTGGACCAGTTTTGTTGTAGAGGAAAGTTTCCTATGGCTAGGGTTTAAGAGGCCATCAACGTATTGGGGTTGAAAAAGAGATGAAAATGGTTCTGCAAGCAAATATAAACAAGATTCGTATATTAGAATGGTTCATACCTTAAAAAAATAAGGTTGATCCAAGCAGCCCTTCAACCCTCTTCTTGCTCCTCTTGCTCCTCTCGCTCCAAGAGACCTGCAAAACGAATTATACCTTCTTCAAACCAATATGACCACATATAAACAAATGATAATCAAATAAACATGGAATAATGATCTGACTAACATCATCATATGATCATAAACAAAGATTCAATCACACATTGAACAATAATTTGGGAAGAAGAAGAACATCACATTTTTATTAATCTTGAAAACAAGTACAAATATACCTTCTCTTCAAGTTGGGCACCTCACAAAACCTTGATCCGGTTCTGCTGCTTCTCTTCTCCAAGGAACTCAACCTCCAGTCTCTGCAACAAAAGAGGATATATTGCAGGGAAAAGGCGTGGGCAAAGAGAGATCCAATTCCTCCAGCATAACAATGCAAAGATTCAAGTCCCCTCTCATGGACCTCCCTACCTCTATTTATATGTTTTATGAAGAGATAGGGTTGAAGACAAAGTAGTTACAATTAAAGGAGTCAATTTCACAACTAGCCAAACTACCTAAATTTCAAAAAACGTCTTTTTTTTGACATTTTTAGGAGGAATACACAGGTTGCGGAGACAAAAGTCATATATGCAGAAGGTATACACGAGTTTCAATGTAAATAGTTGTGTATTTAGTGCATACGTGAGTATTATATATAACAAGTTGCGTACAATACATGAGTTTCCTTAAGGAAACTCACGTATGCATCAAAAATATCATTCTTAGGGTAATTTTGGACATTTCAAACTTTTACATATTCTATAAAGTTTTAGCTAACTGAAATACCTTTCCAACGGTTCAAAGAAGAGGTCAAATGGAGTTACAAAACTTCAGATATGGGTCCTCCAAGTTAGGTGTTTTTTAAGGGAATTCCATGAAGTGTCGTCATGGAAGTGTTAACATGCGATGGAATCATGCGAAAGTTGTCACAAAAAGAGATGTGTCATTTTGGGATATAACAGATGCCCCCTAATGTATGAGGTTATATGGAAAGATGATAGCTACAATACATTATAAAGGAAATAGCTGGGTATGGAGAGAGCAGAGAATCCAAGGTCAAAAGGCTGGAACGAAGGTACCTGAAAGAGAGATAAATGTCAGAAAAAACTGATCTCTAGGACATACAATTCCATATACAAATCATCTCCATAAAGATACAAGCGGATCCAACATATGTATAAGTGATGAAACTATCATGGTCGCTCAATATGAAAAAAGGTGCCATATCAAATTTAAAGGAGTCATGGCCACAAATGAACAAGGTGGATCCATGCTCAACAATTGATCATAGCCACAAGAATACAAGGTGGATCTATGTGTTAGCAAAATGTCATATAAAATGTAACAAGGTCTTGCACAGCTTGGGCAATTGTAAAATATGATGATGCTACTGTCAGCCGAAGGTATTCAATCCAAAGAACCAAAAAATGTATGAATACTAACCATGCAAATAAAGGAGTTGAAGTCAAACATGGAGGAAATCATTTGATTACCGATCAATAATGAGAACCGTTAACAAACACGAGGGAAACCACCATTAATGAAAATGGTCCCCAAGGTACTTAGTACATTCTAACAACTATGAATACAAGGAATTGAAGTTTAACACTAGAAGAATCCATCGAGTATGATACATTAAAGTATTCCCACTACCCAATAGTGAGGGAAATTTCCACTAATGAATGAAATCCTAAAGGTACTGTCATAAAACTCTAAATCTCATTCCTAGAGCAAGAGGTGTTGTAGTCGATAGGAAGAGATCCATTGGAAGGAAGGAATTAAGGCATCCTTCATCATCCAACATGAGGTAAGTCAAATACTACTTGGATCTGGAATTGGTACTAAATTTCATGAAAAGAACTACCGAAGACATCATGTAATGAACTGATACCAGGTAATAGCCGACACAAAAGGTCAAGGAAACTGCAGAATGGCCGACAAAGGTTTAATCCTTGAACAGTGAGCATGACACAAAAGTGACTTAGGCAGATTTTAATAAAAAAAAATACCAACGACAAAAATATGCAATGTAGGAGACATTGATAGATTCCCCATATAATTGGAAAAGAAACCAACCGGACGAGTAAGAAACTCTGAATCAGGATAAGGTCAAAATACTAGGATCCAACTGTTAATAGACTCAAAAATGGTGCTTTGTTCAAGGAAACAAGACTTTCTTCCATGATGTAAAATACATGTGAATGAACTTGCCTTCCCCTCTTTCTTGTAAAGGTTTAACGAGTCCAAGAAACCAAACTCAGGACCTTCTTCATTTTTGGAAAGCTCGAAGAAGAGACAGAAGAATGCTTGATAAAGCACTGATTCGTGGATTGTACGAGCCCAAATTAGTGAATGCTTGATGGTGCTTTCATAGTTTAGAGAGTATGAAAACTCCAAAAAAAACTCCAAGGGGGAATGTTTTCATCCAATTTAGTCTCTTGAGGCCGGAAAAGTATAAAACAAACCACATAAGAACTCTCTTAGCTTCTAAAGAAGTAAGGCACACCTTTTTCGTACTTAGCCGGGGAAGTCCGAAAAATGTTAAATTACCACCTACCCAATGCTCCTTCAAAAGAAACATATATCCTAAGTTTAATGAGTGCAAAGGAAGGCAATATCACTCGGAAATATCCATTTGATTACAAGAAATGGGGATTACAACAGTAAACTTGATTCTTTGTTCTTTAGGGTTTAGTGAGCATGACAAAGACATAAAGTACACTCAAAATATTTTTCATGTTTGGGTCTAGAGCACGAAAAAGATAAAACTAAGCTCCTAGCGGGTGTTCATTTTCCGTGAGTTAGTCCCTCAGGTCTGGAAAAGTGATAAAACTATGCATGAGAATACTCTTCTCAATTTTGAAGAAAAGATATTGTTTCTTTCTCATATTATTCCACATGGTCTGAGAAAGTGATAACCTACCACCAACGTGGATTCCCATTCACATATTCTTAATGAGCCTAAATGGACAAGTTTTGTCAGCAGTCAAGTCTATTTTGAGGAGTTAGACGTGGACCTAAATAAACTCCATATCTTTCCCGTGAAGTTTTAACGAGTCCGAAAAATTCAACTTGCGGCCTCTTTACTATTTTTAATGAGCTCAAAGGAGAGCAGAAAGAATGTTATATTGCAATGAGATGAGTGTCATAGGCAGGAAAAACTAGTTCCATGCACAAGAAACAAACCTACGCATAATGCAAGGAACATGGGCAGGATAAAGACACTTGGGAAACGTCTCCTCAAAGTAAAAGGTGTCAAGTTGCAAAGGTAAACTGATACAAGGCTGAGCGATGATGAGAGCGAAGATGAGGGCTTATACAATGAGCTAAAAGTGTGGAAGCTAGAATCGGGCTCAAAAATTGTGAGCATGATATATGCAAATGCAGTTACAGCTTAAACAACAAGGTGAGGCCAGTAAACAACTGTGAATCCAACTAAAAATATTGTCTCTAAGAAACAACAACATCATAATCACATTCAGAAGAAAAGATTTGATGCAGGTCACTTTGGCAGAAACACATGCAGCTTTGCTATCTTCTACAAAAGGGAAAGTCAAGGCAGAATCAACCGAAGAAAATTCTATAGCACCAATGCTCGAGTGTTTATAATCAGTAATATCAACATTAGAGGGAGAGGAAAAATCAACAAGGGAGATAGAATCTGTAGGAAAAAATTCAGTATCATAGGATTCGAAAAATTTGTAAGAAAAATCAAACTCGTCAAGATCACTAACTTGTTGTTCGAAGGGAGAGTCAAAAGACTAAAAAAGACCAACATAGGAAGATTGATCCATGGGAAGATCAGGCTTACTAAGAAAATCAGGATTAGACTTAGTCACAACCAAACCGACATCCAAAATAAGGTCATATTGTATTAAAGACTCTAGGAAGACTTCATCCGAAGGAAGGAGATCATCCAAAATAGGACACATGTCTAAAATTTCAAATGGATTGACAGAGTGGAGAGCAGGCTCCACAGTCTGTATAGGATGACTCACTTGGTCAACTACTGGGACCAAGTCCCGAGAAGGTAAGCATGAAAATAGAGGCTACTTCTCCCTAGAAATTGAATGCAAAGGACATGAGGTGACATAGCTCACCTATGGCGGGGTAGTGTCTATAGAAACATTAGGAAATGATAAAGGAAATACCTAGCCTCTAGTTGGGTCAGGAGATGGATCAAGAAAATCCAACTGATCGATAGTGACAATTTCTTCACCATGATTAAAGTACATCACACGAAAGAATGTTGACACAACAGCTTGCATGGCATAGACATAACCATGTTCAAGGACCATATTGAAGTCCAAGGGGTCTTCTATCACCATGAAGTCAACTAAGACGGTCTTCCCACCCAAAGTAACAGGTGTTTGAGCAAGAATTACCAAGGCTATACTAGTTCTTCTATCAAACGCCAATAATTGAGTAGCATTCGACACAAGGTTGGGAGATCCCATGCCTCGCCAAGCATGAGTAGACAAGATACTAACTAAGGCTCCTTCATCAACAATAAAACAAGTAATCGTGTACTGTCCAACTTTGACCTTTATCTGGAAAGGTGCATTAGAAAGAAGGCGCGGCTCAACTAAGCTATCCCAATCAAAGGAAGCAATATGAGAGCTTGGTGGGGGTTGATCCGAAGTGAGTTTAGTGCCCCCTTGTAATGCCCCGGTTTTCACCTTGGTTACATTAAAAAGGTACATGATGTATATATTGTAATTAATCGTGGTGTGAAGATAAAGGAAAAAGCCCCACCATCAATTTGGTCGTGTATGTTTCGGTAATAGGAATTGTTGCCGATGGTATATCATGCTATTCAACACATCATAGTTTTGGCATCATGTAAATATGCACATCAATTAAAATAAACCTACAGCCAGATATGATAGTGCAACGTTGAATGAAAAGGGCATGATTCCTAAGGTTAAGGGGGGGTTGTCCGACCCGTGGGGGTCATTGGGAGTTTTCCATGTGTCGGCCACCCATTTAAAATTTTGCTGTCGGTTAGTTGGGAGTAGTATTGCTAAGTAGTGGTGGGTGTGATGGGACTGTCAGTCCTTGCCTATGTGCCCACTCCACCAGCAGACTCTCCTCTTCATGTCGTGTGGGGTAGATGAAACATTCTCTCCACTCTCCCACGATTCCACTCATGGTTTTGGTCTTGTTCATTCTCTGTCATTTTCCCCATCCTCACGCAGAGAGTCATCCACTCACTTTCTTATGCACAATAATTCTGCGTTGTCTTTCCCCACACAGGGAGCTGAAGAAACCATTGTTGTCACTTAGGATTTTCGGGTGTAGAAGCCATTCATGCTTGGGGTTGTGTGCCTGTGTGTTCCATACTATTTTCGGCGGTAGGTGTATGTATCCTTTCTTATTGTGTCCATGTATGTTGCTGATTGTGGTCTACGTTTATGTTTTCCCTTGTCAATGCTGGGAGTTTGGCTTCTTTCCCATTTGTGGATTGTGTAACGCTGCTATTGTTTTCATTGTGAGATTTGGGGCTGTTGTTCTTCCCCTAGTTTTTGGGTTGCTGTGTATGCAAGTTCTTTTTGGGGTTGCTGCTGAGTTGTTTTGGCCATGCTAGGGCCAAGAACAACTCTGAGTCATCTTGCTGAGTTGAGTTGTGTTCACCTTTTCGTTTGGGATTGTCATCCTGTTGTCTTCATCTTCTTCACAGAGATGTGAACTGTTTGTTTTACTGCGGTATGCAGTGGTTGGTATTCAAACTATTGAGAGTAGGATTAGAGGCTGGGTATGCTTGAGAAAGCTGGTGTTTGGATCCACTCAAACAGAGTTAGGCTGCTGGATTTCTTCTCCACAACACTTGAAGAGTATTGGAAAGGGAAGTCAGGGCGGCCCGAGGGACTGTGCAACAGAGAAAGGACTAATTCCTGGTGTCGGGTGTGTGGATGTCTTTGAAGTTAGGTTAACTCTGGTGTAGGCATCCTTAGCTCTCCATTGAGGCCACCAGCTTAGCATTTATCCTTTTCTAGCTCCTTGACGACCTAATAAACCCCACTGTGTGGGATTGGATGATTTGTGTACCTTGGTTATGTGTAAGCCATCTTTGACCCTTATTCCTTAAAGAATCATGCCTAGCTCGAGGGTGGCAATGTTGCTGAGAGATTGATGAGCACGCTGGCCTGTGGTTGGATGGAATGTTGGATGGAAGTTCTCCCCTATCTTGGAAATGGGTTTCGGGTGAAACTCCATTGGACATTTTGGAAATGGCTCATCTACACTACATGTTTAGTAAGCAACATGAGAGAGATGGTATAGATTATGTCAGTAAGACATGTGTGGATATGAAATGTAAAAAGGAGTTGGGATGGAAAACCGAGGGACTATCAACTCAGAGAAGGGAGCCCCCATTCCTCCTTAATGAAGGAATACTGCCTCAGTGTTATTTTTTCAACATTAAGCTAGCATTATTAGGATCTTTAACTGAGAGAATAACAAGCACAACAATAAAACACAAGAGACAATGAACACAGTGTTTTTCCTTGGGGAAACCATAAATGGAGAAAACCCCGCAACTTCCTCAGAGATAGAATCAGCACCAAAATAGAAAAGCCCAAAACAGTAAGTGATCTCCCGACAACAGTAACCTTCTTCATATCTAGCCCCGGTGTCTTCTCCTTCCTCAACTATGCGCTACACTTGAGTGTGTATGAGATGTGTGTTAAATAGAGAAGTCACTTCTCTATTTATACTACTTCCTGACATGACTAAAACCCTACTAGGGCTGACTTCACCAAGTGATTCTAATAACCCTAGTGCCCCGAAACTGTGGGGACTTTAACCCTTAGACAATAGGAGGGTTACCCACAATGACTTGACATGACTTGTTTACATTATAGATCCTCCTGATCGGAACATCGGGGCATGGCATAATGACTCAATTAGATAATAGATACATCCTGGAATAAACATCGGGTTACAAGACATAAGATACATAGATGAATACATTCCGAAGTTACAAATACATCAACAATCCCTCTTAACTAGGAAGGTATTCTTTCGACACAATTTTCAGCATTGGTATTCTTCTCTGCATCAACTGGATCATCTCGTCATCTTCATCTTCAAGCCATCTTCGTCTTCGAGTCTTTGAGTCTTCTTCATCTTCGATTCTTCTTCATCTTTGAGTCTTCAAGTCATCTTATTCTTCAAGTCTTCTTCATCACGGGATCTGCATCATCATGACTATTGGCTCATCACTATTGGATCATCATCACATATGGATCATCACTTGATCTAGATCATCATCAAGTCTGGATCATCATGTCTAGATCACTTGATCTAGATCATCATCGATTCTGTATCATCATCACATGCTATCTCATAATGGTGCTATCTCAATTCTTCTCATCAAAAGAAGTTCTACAGAGTCAATCCTGTAGGCATACCCTTCATCTAGGTCTTCATCAGCACTTATATCTAACACTTAATTTAGAATGGCCTGCCTAGCTCTTACATCTGACCCCATCTTATCAGAAAGGAATTCCCAGCACTCACATCTGACCTCATCTTGTTAGAAAGGCCAGCACTCACATCTGACCATGTGTAAACACATTGCACCAGAATGGCTCAGCGCTTATATCCAACCATGTGCAAGAATATCGCATCGAAAAGGCTCTGCACTTACATCCTACCTCATCTTGTCAGAAAGGCACAGCACTTATAGTCGACCATGCTCAAAAGAACCACATCGAAAGGGCTCAACACTTACAATCGACCATGCTTGAAAGCACCACATCGAAAGGGCTCTACACTTATAGCTGACCATGCTCAAAAGTGCCACATCAGAAGGGCATGTACTCACATATGATCACAGAGGAACTGATCCTACCATCACATTAGAATGGCCCCCAGTCCCAGACTGAGCTACCTGGTAACTGACCAGGTGCCTCCATTCCTAGAATGGCAGATTCCCTTACATCTGACCTACTCATTAGAATGGCCAAAAATCACATCTAACATGGGAGGAAGTTAAACCTTTGGCCACGACAAAATCATTCAGCCCTTACATCTGATCAAGTGGGAACACATCCCTCTCTCACATCAAAATGGATTCTCAGTCCTAGACTGAGTTTTCCTGGTAACTGACCAGGCACCTCCATTCCCAGAATGGAAATAGCACTCATATCAGACATGGAAGGAACCTAAATCCTCTGACCATGATAGAATGTCTCAGCCCTTACATATGACCATGAAAGGAACTTAATCCTCTCCTGAAGTACTCAAACTTCACCCTATCTATCTGATCATCCATCGCAACATACTGGATCTTCACTACTCCCCTCTGTACCATATCCCTGATATAGTGATACTTGATCTCAATATGCTTCAACTTGTCGTGGAACACTAGATTCTCTGACAACTTCACACAACTCTAGTTGTCACAATGTATACAAGTAGCATCCATTTGGAGATCAAATAAATCAGACAGTAGCTTCCACAACCATACTACCTCACAACTAGATGAACAAGCTACAACATACTCTGCTTCAGTTGTACTCAGTTCCACACAGGATTGCTTCCTACTAAACCAAGAGATCACACCTGATCCCATACTGAAGCAACATCCTAAAGTGATCTTCTTATCGATGGCACTTCCTGCCCAATCTGAATCAACATAACCTTGTAGGTTAATCTTCTAATTCAACTCATACTTGAGCCCATAATCAACTATACCCCTCAGGTACCTTAGAATATGATTTGCAGCAATCAAGTGAACATTTCTCGGATCTGTCAAGAACTGGCTCAAGGTGTTCACAACAAAGCAAATGTCTGGTCTCGTGTTTGTTAGGTACATTAAGGACTCAATCATCTGATGATACATCGTAGCATCAACCGACTCTCATGAAGCATCGCTCAATAGTTTCAGGTTCGATGCCATAGGTCTGGACATGGCTTTGTAGTCCATCATCCGAAATCTCTTCAAGATCTCTACTGTATACTTCCCTTGTCCAAGGAATATTCCATTTGCACTCTGCCACACCTCCATGCTTAGGAAATAATGCATCGTACCCAAGTCCTTCATTTCAAACTCAACAATAATATTTCTCTTCGTATCAACAATCAACCCATCCATGCCTGTCACAAATAGATCATCTACATATAGTAGGAGCATCACTGGGTTTCCATCTTCAACCTTGTAGTATAGGTTGGAATTTGCTTTACTCTTGGTAAAGCCCAAACTAGATAGAAAGCTGTCAATTCTACCATACCAAGTCCTGGGTGCCTATTTCAAACCATACAGGGCTTTCTTCAATCTACATACATGATATTCTCTATCATGTGTCTCAAAACCGAGTGGTTGTTCTACATACACTTCCTCTTCTACTACACCATTCAAGAAAGCAGTCTTGACATCCATCTAGTGTATCTTCCATTTCATCATTGTATCCAAAGCTAGTACCAATCTGATGGAAGTGTATTTGGCTACAGGTGCAAAGGTTTCTTCATAATCTATTCCTTCTTTCTGAGAGAAACCCTGAGCTACAAATCTTGCTTTATACTTTTCAATGCTACCATCTGCAGCATGCTTGATCTTGTAGATCCATTTGGAAGTTACAACTGAATTCCCTTCTGGTCTTGGGACAACATCCCAAACATCATTCTTCATGATCGATTGGTATTCTTTGATCATATCATCCTTCCATTCTTTTTGTTCTATCGCTTCTTCATAAATGGAAGGTTCTTTATCAATGAAATCACATAGTAAAGCTACATACTCGAAACAGGATTTGGTCCTCTTTCTTTCTCTGTGATTCTCTTCTAGAGCCCCATATCTTTCTGCACCATGGATGATTTCACATACCCAAGTAGGTTTCCTCTTATGAGGATTCTTCTCCAGAGGTGGATCTACAAGTCTTTGTGGTTCTTCAAATTCACAATTTTCATCTTAAGTTTCTTTGTTCATGGTTGTATCATGAATTATGGGTGCTTCTGCTTCTTCAGGTTCTTCAGCAAGTCTCTTTCTAGATTTGTTGTAAGTTGTGTCTTCATCAAATTTCACATCCCTGCTGATGTAAATCTTCTTGTATCCTGGGAAATATATTTTGTAAGCCTTCGAGCTTTCAGAGTATCCCACAAATATACCCTTCTTTCCTGAAGGATCTAATTTTGTTCTCTTCTCTTTTGGAATGTGTATGTACACAAGACAGCCAAATATTCTGAGATGGTTGACTTCTGGTTTCTTTCCAGAGAAGAATTCTTCAGGAGTCTTGTTCTTGAGTACTCTATGTGGACTACAATTCTGTACATACACTTCTGTTCTGGCAACTTCCACCGAAAGATGCATAGGAAGATCTTGATCATGAAGCATAGCTCTTGTAGCTTCCATGATAGTTCTGTTCTTCCGTTCTACAATCCCATTCTGTTGTGGATTATAAGGAGTGGAAAACTCCCTCTTAATCCATGATTCTTTACATAGCTCTTTGAATTCATTTGAAGTGAATTCTCCGCCATTATCTAATAAAAAAGTCTTGATCTTATTTTCAGTGTGATTCTCGATTAAGGCTTTGAATTCCTTGAACTTTCTGAATACTTCGCCTTTGTTCTTCATGAAGTAAACCCATGTATTCCTAGAAAAATCATCAATGAAATAAACATAATATACATACCCGCTTAAAACTGGAGGACATTGGACCGCATACATCAGAGTGGATGATTTCCAATATTCCTTTTGCCTTTCTCTCGCAGCTACTTGGAAATGTCTTCTTTGTGTTCTTTCCTTTTGCACATCCTTTGTAGACCCCATCATGTTTGCTTGTATTTCTGGAAAACCTTCAATAGCTTTGCTTGCAAGAGGTAGTGCTATGTAATTCACATGTGCAAGTATTATATTCCATAGTTCATTTGGCTCTACTGTGTCATGGACCAAGGCTTGTTCTGGATGGACCTTCAATTTGTACAAACCTCCTTCTTGTTTCCAATCACTATTGCATCATCAATAGTTTTTCCTTTTGGCCACATAATAACTTGACCATCTATGAATTCAACCCTCATTCCTTTTGCATCTAATGCTGATATGGAGAAAAGGTTCTTCTTGAGTCCTGGCACAAACAAAAATTCCTTCATTGTTATAGACTTTCTAGAGTCTAGCTTATAGGAAGATTCCCCACTACTTTTTATTGGATATTGGTAGTCATCTCATAGATTCACCTTGTGAGGTTATTCATGTTCTGACAATATCACAAAGGATTCCTTGAATCCAGTCATATGTTTGGAATCCCCACTATCTATAAGCCAATCATCACTTCCATGAGTAATGTTTCCCGTGAGAGAGGAGATCAAAACATATTCATCCTTGCTTGAAGAATCTTCACTTTCATATCTGGTTCTCTTTGATGAAGGTTCATCATCCTCTACAGCATGAGCATGATGTCTTCTTTTGTTTCCCTTCTTCTTGTGAGAGCTACTTTTGTTCTTAGGAAAATCGCTAGCAAAGTGTCCTGTTTCATCACATGCATAGAAAATGTACTTAGACCTATATCTAGGATTTCTAGAGTTATTCCTATGATGAGAGTACTTACTTCTGTGATGGATGGATCTGGGTTTCTTGGATTGTACTGTGAGAGCTTGATCTTCACTTCCCATCTTCTCTTCTCGAGTTGCTATCCGAGCTTATTCTTGATAACATTCTTCCTACTATTTGCTGAACTTGACTAACTTCTTTCTGGCATAGATCCCTTGAATGAAGGAGTCACATGTCCTAGGGAGACCATTCAAGGTGGTCATCACAATTTCTGCATTCTCCACTTATTCATCTACCACTTCTAATTGTTCTTTGATCTAATAAACCCTTGTGAAGTAAGACTGAATGGTCTCTGCATTTTCGATCTTCACATTCTTTAGTTGATTCCTCGGAGTCATCTTCCGGTTTATGTTCTTCCCTTCAAACAATTTGGTTAGGGCATCAAACATAGCTTTAGGTGTCTCAAGAGAGGACACCTGTGGGATAAGGTGATCCTTGATAAAATCAGCAATGATCCTCTTTTCCATAACCAACTTCTTCTTATGCAAGGCCTTAACCTTATCTCCCTCTGGAATTGGAACCTCCTCATGGATGTAGGAGTCCAACTCATTCTCTTCCAAAACCAGGGAGATCATATACTTCCAGGCTCGGAAGTTATCATCTCCCTCAATCTTTTAATCAAGCTTGGTATGATGAGACATCTTAACTAAGGACTTCAAATGTAAATACAAAAGATTTAGATCTTACTAGGTCAAGATGTTGGATCTGGATTTGGAGCTGAAATCTTTTAGTGCTGGATCAGGAGAAAATTAGGGTTTTGCTTTTTCGGAGTTCTATCCAACCAAATGCTTTGAAATTGATCCCTAACTTTAATTTTAGGGAGGAGATCAAGCCAGGCCTAGGCTCACTGAAAAATTCCTCTTTTGTGAAAATCCCTAATTTTCGGCAGCAGAGTCGAGTCCAAAACTGCAAAAAACTCAGAATTGGATTATGCTTCGATAGAAAGATGCGCCCTAAGGAGGAGAGTTATTCCGCCTTACTTTTGCTGAAAATATATGGAGGAAGATCCACAAACTAGGAAGCCCTAGTTTTTGCAGCTGCACAGTGCCTTATTCTTAGGTTAGCTCTGATACCATGTTATTTTTTCAACATTAAGCTAGCATTATTAGGATCTTTAACTGAGAGAATAACAAGAACAACAATCAAACACAAGAGACCATGAACACAATGTTTTTCCTCGGGGAAACCATAAATGGAGAAAATCCTGCAACTTCCTCAGAGATAGAATCAACACCAAAATAGAAAATCCCTAAATAGTAAGTGATCTCCAGACAGAAGTAACCTTCTTCTTATCTAGCCCCAGTATCTTCTCCTTCCTCAACTATGCGCTACACTTGAGTGTGTATGAGATGTGTGTTAAATAGAGAGGTCACTTATCTATTTATACTGCTTCCTGGCATGACTAAAACCCTACTATGGCTGACTTCACCAAGTGAGTTTAATAACCCTAGTGCATTGGAACTGCGGGGAATTTAACCCTTAAACAATAGAAGGGTTACCCACAATGACTTGACATGACTTGTTTACATTATAGATCCTCCCGATCGGAACATCAGGGCATGACATAATGACTCAATTACATAATAGATACATCTCGGAATAAACATTGGGTTACAATACATAAGATACATAGATGAATACATTCCGAAGTTACAAATACATCAACACTCGGCAAATGGATAAGTGTTCTATGACCCTAGCTAAGAATATGCATGTCAAATTGTTAAATTCAATATGCAGAGCATGTTTTAATTTTATTTCCATTATGGTAGATTGCTTGAGTATGAATAGGGCCTACATGGTTCACATTGGAAAGGGGTGTGCACTTTCCCGATGTTGAATCATGAAAGGGTTTTCGGTATTGATTACACCCTAGGGGGTGGATGCACTCCTGGTGTCTCAATACTTGATAATGAATGATATAAAATGTGATTCCAATTTTAGAACAATAACAATGATGAGTTGCTTATATTGTGTGTGTTGTCAGGCTAAATAGATGCAGTCTGGTTTTGCACACTAAATGGACTATGGCTTGGGCTCATCCTACCTCCTATTGAAGAGCACAGAGAAGGAGACATTCCCAAGGGACTTGAGAATAGAGAAGGGGGTGGTTTCTTGTGTTGTATGGGGTAGTGGAATTAGAGCTCACTACTAGAAATGAAAGCTGGAAATGGTAATGATAAAGTTTCCTTCCCAGTCGGCATAAAGATGTACTGGAAGGAGATGTTGGGCTAGTATATGCCTGGGGATCCATAGTAGATCCTGGACCTGGAAATGGTCATTTATTCTTGATATAAGTGCATGTGTTATTGTTGATGGCCTGATAAACCCAATCGCATTGGCTTGGATGATTGTTTGTGGATATAAGTGAATTGTTTATATAAGTGTATTATTGATATAAGTGCAGGTGATTTGTTGACAGTCTGATAAACCCAAATGAAGGTTTCCTTGACTATGTAATTATTTGATGTTGTGGAAATTGTGGAAACGGTACAGTGTTAGCTTGACTACCTATAGTCTAATAAACCCAGCTATTAGCTGGCTTGGATGAGTAGCCTAATAAACCCAACAGTGTATTGGCTTGATTGGCTGCAGCCTGATAAAAGCAATTGTATATTGGCTTGGTTGGACGGTCTGATAAACCCAACTATAGGTTGGCTTGACTGTGCCTGATATATATAAAAGGATGTTGTGAAGCAGCCTACGTGATGACCTAACATCCAAGTCCATAGGCGATCCCAAGTCTTGCAAGGTGAAGCAGGATCCTGTGGACCAAAGAGGAAACACAAAATACAGATAAGTATTGAATTATTTTGCAATTTCTTGCTTATGAATATACATGTGTATATGATTTGGTTATGATGTTTTAAGCTATTTTTTAAGAGATTAAAATTGATGAGAATAAACTAAAACTGTCAATTTATTCAATGTTTGAATATAGGTATCGTTGGAAGCGAGGACTATGAAAGCATCATAGGGGTGCATGTGGACATGTGACTGTCCCGAAGAGCTCAGAATGAGTAGTGATGAAAAAGGTGCTAGTGATACTGTGAAGTTCCTAGAAGCCAAGACAAACCATGTGGGGAGGCTCCATGGTTGAGAGGTCTGAAATAGACCAGAGACACTAAGTGTCATGATCAAGAGGGATTGGTCCAGCATTCACGGTGAAGTGAAAGAGGCTGAGATCATGAAAATCCATAGCGGTGGTGTGGGTTCCAAGATGGAACAAAACAAAGAGGGGAAAAAATCTTGCTGCTCTCTCTTGCCCTTTTAATTATATATAGATATATATTTATGCATTGTGAAAACAAAAGATTGTTAAATGCATGTATGACTGAAAATAGAATGTGTGTATTTGATTAAAGTAAATTGTGAATTCTAGAATGGTTAATTCCTTGCCTAAGAATGGACATGAATGAGCTCATGTGCCTGTTGGGAAGGCATGAAAAATATGAAAGTATCCTTGATGATACTTGGAATGTCATGCCAATTAGGCAATTAATTGACTGATTTTAATGCCTATATTATGCTTGGTCTGCCAAAATTTCAATGGTGCATTTGACAGGTGAGAAAAGTGAAATCCAGTGGTGCACATTGATCATGGCAACAAACCAAAAGCTGCTGGACTTAGCTGGAAGTCTCCTTCAAATGATTTCTAGGACGCAAGAGAATCTTGGAGAGATGCTCAAGATACAGAAAAGGCAGAATGAGATGAACCACCAGATTTTGCAAGACTCTATTGGTTTGCAAAGGGAGGTGAAAAGAATTCTGGGAAAAATCCATAAAGGCAAGGAAAGTGGATCAATGATGGGACATTCATCCAAGCAATCCATTAAGAAATGTTCCAGGAATGAAGACTCAAAGGAAATTGAGCAGGTAAAGATGAAGTAGCCAATGAAATGTTGGAAATGTGGAGGAAATCATTTACGCCGAGACTGCCCAATGAGGGAACATAAAGAGGGCAGCAGCCACACAATTTCCTCAACTTGGGGATGAGCTGAAAGCTGAGAACCAGCAGGAGAAGCTCGTGGAAGCTGAGGGGCTTAGTCCTGAAAGTTCAAGTAAATAATTGAATGTGGGACAGATCTGTAAAATTTTAAAATTTTGGATGTCCAAATTGTATATGTGTTCTTCTGTATTGGAACACCGAGGACGGTGTTATTCTAAGGGGGAGGGGATTGTATTGCCCCAGTTTTGACCCCGGTTACATTAAAAATGTACATGATGTATATATTGTAATTAATCATGGTGTGGAGATAAAGGAAAAATCCCCACCATCGATTTGGTCATGTATGTTTCGGCAATAGGGATCATTGCTAATGGTATATCGTGCTATCCGACACATCATAGTTTTGGCATCATGTAAATATGCACATCAATTAAAATAAACCTACATCCAACTACGATGGTGTAACATTGAATGAAAATGGCATGATTCCTAAGGTTAAGGGGGGGTTGTCCAACCCATGGGGGTCATTGGGAGTTTTCCATGTGTTAGCCACCCATTTAAACATCTACTGTCGGTTAGTTGGGAGTAGTATTGCTGAGTAGTGGTGGGTGTGGTGGGACTGTCAGTCCTTGCCTATGTGCCCACTCCACCAGTATACTCTCTTCTTCATGTCGCATGGAGCAGAAGAAACATTCTCTCCACTCTCCCATGATTCCACTCAAAGTTTTGGTCTTGTTCATTCTCCATCATTTTTCCCACCCTCACGTAGAGAGTCATCAACTTACTTTCTCAGGAACAGGAATTCTTCGTTGTTTTTCCCCATGCAGGGAGTTGGAGAAACCATTGGTGTCACTCAATATTTTTGGGTGCAGGAGCCATTCACGCTCGGGGTTATGTGCCCGTGTGTTCCATACCGGTTTTGGTGTTAGGTGTATGTCTCCTTACCGATTGTGGCCATGTATGTTGTCGATTGTGGTCTGCATTTATGTTTTCCCTTGTCAATGCTGGGAGTTTGGATTCTTTCCCATTTGCGGACTGTGTAATGCTTCCATTGTGATATTGGGGGATTTTGTTGTTCCCCTGGTTTTTGGGTTGTTGTGTATGCAAGTACCTTGTGGGGTTGCTGCTGAGTTGTTTTGGCCATGCTAGGGCCAAGAACAACTCTGAGTCTTCTTGCTGACTTGAGTTGTGTTCACCTTTTTGTTTGGGGTTGTCACCCTATTGTCTTCATCTTCTTCACAGAGTTGTGAACTATCTGTTTTACTATAGTATGCAGTGGTTGGTATTCATACTGTTGAGAGTAGGATTAGAGGCTAGGTATGCTTGAGAAAACTAGTGTTTGGAGCCACTCAGATAGAGTTAGATAGCTGGATTTCTTCTCCATAACCCTTGAAGAGTATTGGAAAGGGAAATCAGGGCCCGAGGGACTGTGCAGTAGAGAAAGGACTAATTCTTGGTGTTGGGTGTGTGGATGTCTTCGAAGTCAAATTAAATCTAGTGTAGGCTTCCTTAGCTCTCCGTTGAGGCCACCAGCTTAGCATTTATCCTTTCCTAGCTCCTTGATGGCCTGATAAACCCTACTATGTGGGATTGGATGATTTGTGTACCTTGTCTATGTGTAAGCATGCTTTGACCCTTATTCCTTGAGGAATCATGCCCAGCTCGAGGGTGGCAGTGTTGCTAAGATATTGATGAGCACGCTGGCCTATGGTTGGGTGGAACGTTGCAGTGGCATAGCTGGTTGCTGGACAAGATATTTATAAGATAAGCATTCTTGTCCATTTTACTTATACATTTACATTTACTGTCTAATGTCTAATGAATCATTATGATGAACATGTTGATGTCGGAATGTATATGTTTGCTTCCGCTGTATATTGAGTAACTGTGCATCCTTGTATGTTTTACGCATCTTAGAATGTTTTATGTTCTAATAATTTTATATCAGCATTATATGTATGTTTATCTTCATGGGGCTATCATCCCACTGATTTTTTGTTTGTTTGGTAGCGTCCTCTTCATCGGTCAGAGGGTTGGGGACGTTACACCCCTTGTTCAGTAATTTCTGAACTAGAAGTGAAGAAAATGGACTAGCAAACACTTCACTCTCCAAATGAAGAGTGGGATTGATCGACAATGGAATCGATTCAACCGCTTCATGAAAGTCACTCTCTGAAGGGAGAGTGGGATTGGATAAAGATGACATTGGTTCAATCACATCATTATCACTCTCTGAAAGAAGAGTGGGATTGAACAAAGCTGATATTGGTTTGACCACTTGATCAACCAAAGGTTTAGTAGGTTGTTGAGAAATTATAGGTTGTTCAGGAGAAGGAAATTCTTGAGTCTCGGACCACACTCTTCGCACCTCTGCAATAGCAGGGCATTGGTGGGTAAGATGATCTCCCTCACATAAATTCCAAGGGAACTTAATTTTGCACTTCAAATGACCAGTTTTCTCAATGGTTTCAACATGACTAGCAGTGGCTAACTATTTTCTCTTAGCATGACCTACAGAGACTGATATTTTGCCCCGAGCATGACCACCAGAGGCTAGGTGACTGGGTCCAACCTGACTAAGAGAGGATGGTTGTTGAGAGACTTTAGAATGTTCAAAAATGGGATGACCATGAAACCAAACTCTTCACACCTCTATGATAGAAGGGAATTTATAAATAAGGTGGTCTCACTCACAAAGCTTACAAGGAAACTTGGGATTTTGTTTTGAATGGGTAGTCTTTTCAATAGTGTCAACATGACTCAACAGTGGTTGAATGATTGTATTTAGCATGAACCACAGAGGCTGAGATACTGCCCCCAGCATGACCTGCAGAGGCTGAGAGATTGGGTCCAACATGGCCTTTAGAGGTTGGATGGGCACCACCAGCATGAACAACAAAAGCTGAATGGTTAGGATCAACATGATTCATAGCATTTGAGTGTGTTCCCCCAGCATGAACCACAGAGGATGGGTGGATGGATCTAACATGACCAATAGAGGTGGGATGGGGAGGTTCAACTTGACATACATAGGTTGAATGAGTACCCTCAGCATGAACTGCAGAGGCTGAATGACTGGAACCAACGTGACCTAGAAAGGTTGGAAGGATCCCACCAGCATGATCAACAGAGTCTGGATGGTGAATATCAACTTGACTTGCATAAGTTGAGTGTTTTTATCGAACATGACCTATTGAGGTTGGATGGGTGCCCCTGGCATGAACTCCAGAGGCTGGGTGGTGAGGTTGAACTTGACCTATAGAGATTGAACGGGTGCCCCCTTGCTTATGTGCCTTCTTCCTATTCCTCCTTATTTTACTTCTTTTGGACTGTCGGTTCCTAGTATCAGTACTTTCCATGCATGAGGTAGAAGGAGGAGGAGAATCAAGTACATGTGAAGGGGAAGCAGTGTTTTGATGTCCTTGATATAAGGATCTTACTTGAGAAGCATCAAGACCTTGTTTTGGAATGTTGTTTTTTTCTTGTATGGACAAGAAAAAACTAGAACCGTATGCCAGTTTGACTCACACATTCACGTTTTGGTTTTACTCTCACATTTTGGGAACTGCAGGACGTTTTGGATCATTCACCATATTCGTTCTCCATTTGCGTGGAAGCTTTGCAGCTGATGATATCTTCCTATGTGTATCCTTCTCGTTCTACAAGTTTTTTTCCTTCAAAGGACTATGATTGCTTTGTTGCAACTTTGTCTCAAACATTAGAGTGTATGAGACCCCATTACACATGTTCCCAATTAAGCCTACATTGTGGAGTCTCCATGTGGTTGTTGTGTTGTGCACCCTGGTTTGGGTCTGAACTATGCAAAATACTTAGGAATGGGATAGATGTAGAATGTGCCTAAAAAACCTAGTGTGGAACCTCACAATAAGATAAGAGTGGATGGTAAACCTGCTATGCACATCCTGAAGAGTACTAGAAGGGAAGGTGTAGCCTAAGGGACTATGGAGCAGAGAAGGGGACACTTCCTTGTGTTGGGTGTGTAAGCAGTGGGGAAGCCAAGCCCAATAGTTCTTGTTAAGGTGTTCTTAGCTCTATAGATGAGCTCACTAGCTAAGTAGTTCTTCCTCCCCATTGCCTTAGAATTATGATAAACCCAACTGGAGAGATGGCTTGGTTGGTAGCCTGATAAACCCATATGTTGGCTTGTTTGTGTCTTGTTTTGTTTGACCTTATGAGTAACCTTTGGCTGGACAGTTTGATAAACCCAACTGTGAATTTTGGCTTGGCTAGGTATCCTGATAAACCCAATAGTGAGATGGCTTGACTGTGTACGGTATAATAAACCCATCCATTGGCTTGACTAGTCCTTAAAGGTGAATGTTGGCTTGACTGTGTTCAGTCTATGATACCCAATTGTGAGATGGCTTGGATGAGTGGCCTATGAAACCCATTTATTGGTGTGTTTTCCCCTACATCCTGATAAACCCAACTATGTTGGCTTGGCTGAGTGTTATTGCACCCTTGGCTATGTATGAGTATGCTAGTGTTCCCTTATTCCTTGAGTAAATCATGCCCAACTCGGGGGTGGTGATGTCGCTGACAAATTGATGAGCGCACTGTCCTATGGTTTTGTGGAACATTGCAGAGACATAGTTAGTTTCAGGACAAGTTCTATTCAAGATAAGTATTCTTGTCTATGTTAAGCTTTGCAATTGTATTTCTTGTATTGTAATTTCTTGACGGAATGTGATGAACATGTTGTTGTGCTAAATTGATGTATTGTTTTTTTGAATAATTGCAATTATAGGTATCAATGTATGTTTCCTTCAATACATTTCAAACTAAGTTGAAAGGTATATTGGTCAGATTGGTAATGTCCTGAATGATCAAATTGAACCAAGACTTTAGTTAAAAAGTTGAATTTTCTGCTAGAAATCTTCCTTTTCGCAGTCTGCGATATGCTGGATACCGGTTGGCAGATTTTGGTTTCCGCAATTTTCCCTTCTACAAATTCCTTTCCACAACTTGCAGGATGTTGGATGTATTTTTGGATAATTATGGCTCTCTATAGTTTTAATTCCACAATGGTCCTTTCCGATGCGGGATGCGGGATGCGGGATCACGGTGTTGTGATTTCCACAATTCCCAATCCCAGAATTCAAGTTTCCACACTGGTGATCTTCGTAGGATGATTGTCCATTGTTGATCTATTCCCGATGCGGGATGCAGGAAGTGAGATTGAAATTTTTGTAACTTTATGATCCCACAACTTGGGCTTTCTGTATCCTTGATTTTTGCGGGTGGATTCTGAGCCGTAAAATTGGTTCTAGCTGCGGGACCGTTTGGGATAGTTGATTTCTGTTGCGTTTTCTCTCTACCGTCTGATCTCCTCTGAGATATTTCCTTGCAGATTGTTGAACTGGTCAATGGCATATGGGAGGGAGCATGATAGTGTTGGAAATGTTGAGAAGTGGTCGCGGCCATGCCCTATGTTTCGATGAACAGTAAAGGTTCTCAATGAAATTTTTTAATTCCACATGATAATGGGGTATGGGTATGTGACATTATGGTATTAGAGCGAGGTTGCAGCATTGGACCTGGATGGGCCAGAAATCAGTTAACAAAGCTGTCAGCTATAGCATTAGACCTAGATAGGCCATGTGGCAGTAAGTAAATGGTTTTGATTTTGAATTACTGTGTATCTAAAAAATGGTGCAGATAACACATTTTGCAGAGTCATAGTACATTTTCAAAAAGTGGGTTTTGGCTCAGCCATGAGAACCTATGATAGATATGAGGCACAAAATTCCTACGAGCATGCGCAAGATGATATGGGGGAAAATGTCCAAGCTGGAAATGATGATAATAGAATCTAATGGAAGGATATTTCAAGAGACGTCGCCAGACATTGTAGCCACCATGAGAATCCTGATTAAATCTCAGGAAGAGCAGCATCAATTGAATGCTGCCATGTTGCGAATTTTTACAGACATCCAACAATGGATGAGCTCAAGACGACGTCTAGCAAAAATAGAAGGTAGTAAGAGTAGTACCAGAGGAAGAAGAAGAAGAAGAATTTCTTCTAGTAGATCTCTTGACTCAAAATTATCCACTGAGGATTCCATCTCTTCATCTCACAGAGAAAAGAGAAGGATACATTATAGGAACAACTCACGGGATGAGTTTAAGAAGGTAAGGCCACCTACCTTCAATGGTGGGAAAAAGAACGGTCAAGAAGCCGAGGCTTGGCTTCTTGGGATGAGGAAGTATTTCCAAGTCCAAGATTATTCTGGAAATATGAAGGCTAGAGTAGCCATCTTCAATTTGACTACAAGGGCGTCCATAGGGTGGGAGCACTACAGGAAAGTGAAGGAGATTAATGAAATAAAAATTGTGTGGAAACAGTTCCAAAAGTATCTCAAGCAGAAATACCTCTCTGACATGTACTATGATGATGAGATCAAAGAATTTCATGAGCTTAGGTTGGGACAGTAGGCCATGGAGGGGTATGAAAATAGGTTCCTAGAGTCGTTGAGATATGTTAGGTATATCAAGGATGAGAAAGTGAAAATCTAGCATTTCTTGAGTGGATTACCTCAGTCTTACAAAGACAAAATTGAGTTTTATGATCCTAGAACTCTGGAAGAAATAATAAGGAAAGATAAGTATTGCTATGATCAAAGTAGAGGCAAACTTGACTATCATAATACTTGGAAGGACAAGAAGAATGAGAAGTCTAAATAAAGGAAGAAGGATTTTAAACCTTCTAACTTTAGGAATTAGCAGAAGCAACTATCCCAAGCTAAAAAGTAGCCAACTAGAGTGGTGGGAGAAAAGCCAAGAGATCCACAACAGATCATAGAACCACTCCAATATTGGAGGTGTGGAGGACCCCACATGCGCAAGAATTGTCCACTTGAGAATGAGAATGCAAGGCCATCTTACAACCTTCAAGAGGTAGAAACAGTGGGTTAAGTAGAGAGGGTCGTCCCTAGGATTTACACAGCGCTGGAGGACCTCCAGGAAGATCACTAGTCAACTGTGGTTGAATTTGCAGGTAAGATTGCTGAGCAATCTATTTCTATTTTGACTGACTCTGATTCTACCAACAGTTACATTACTCCTAAAGTAATGGAGGTTTGTACTTTCAAGAAAGTAAGGCATAGAAAATCATGGTTAGTTCAGCTAGCCACTGGAGCTAAGAGAAAGGTTAGTGAAGTGGTGTAGAATTTTCCATTAGTGATGAATGGATGGGTTGCTTATGTAGATCTGAATGTTCTACCCCTTGGTTCCTATGATTTTCTCATTGGAATGGATTGGTTAGAAGCTCACAGGGTAAAGATTTACTATTACCATAAGAATTTTGAATGCATGGATGAAGCAGGGAACCCGAGAGTAGTAAGAGGAATTCCAAAGGTAATTTCTATGAGGCAGATTTCGGCAATGCGGCTGAATTTTTTTTGTAGGAAGGGTTTCTAGTTGTATGCAACTCATGTTATGGAGGAAATGAAGAATGAAACTATTAGGTTGGAGGAATTCCAAGCACTGCACGAATTCAGGGATATTTTTCTTGACAATATTCCAGGGCATCATCCAAAGAGGGACATTGATTTCATGATTGAACTTGTGCCAAGAGAAGCACTAGTGTCCAAGATGCCCTACAGAATGAGTACACCGAAAATTTTAGAGCTGAAGATGCAGCTGCAAGAGCTGTTGGAGAAAAATTATATCAGACTAAGTGTGTCTCCTTGGGGAGCACCAGTTTTGTTTGTAAAAAAAGAAGGATGTTACACTTAGATTGTGTATTGATTATAGACAGCTGAACAAAGTCACAGTAAAGAAAAAGTATCCTTTGCCTAGGATTGATGACCTCTTTGATCAAATGAGAGGAGAAAAGGTATATTCCAAGATTGACTTGAGGTCGGGTTACCATCAGGTGAGAATCAAGAATGAAGACATTCATAAGACAACCTTCAAGACAAGGTATGGGCATTATGAGTTTGTAGTGTTACCATTTGGTCTCACAAATGCACCAACTACATTTATGTGCCTTGTGAATAGTGTCTTCAGCAGGTATTTGGACAAGTTTGTTCTTTTTTTACTTGATGAAATTCTTGTTTATTCTATGAATGAGGAAGAACATGAAGAGCATTTGAGATTGACATTACAATTTCTTAGGGAGCATTGGTTTTATGCACAGTTGAGCAAGTGTGACTTCTAAAGAGATAGAATTCAGTACTAGGGTCACATTATCTCAGAAGAGAGTATATCTATGGACCTTGATAAGATTGAAGCCATTATGAATTGGTCTACTCCAAGAAATGTGATGTATGTAATATCTTTTATGGGACTTGCAGGATACTACATGAGATTCATTGAAGGATTCTCCAAGGTTGCACATGCCATTAATTTATTGAAAAAGGAGTGCATTAAGTTTGAATGGACAGTGAGGTGTGAGAAAATATTCCAGTGTGTTAGAACTCAAAATATACCCAATGTTGTGAAAGGTAAGCTTAAGGTAACAACAAAAACCACATTTAGAAAGAAACTGGCTTTTATTTCCAGAGAGCGATCTCTCAGATATAAATTTAACAAGGCCAGATATTGGATTCAACAATTTAAGTTATGCGAATGGTTGAAACAACACATATAACCATTGGGAAATGCAATAAAAAAAGATAAAGATGATACAAAGCTTCATACACAGAATTTCAACAAAGGAAAGATAATCATTCAGTTACAGTCATTCATTGATTTCAGGCGATAGGGGAGAAACATGAACAGTCCATCAATATAGAGCATCACAAGATGAATTCCATATCAAATTTAGAAGAAATGTTTGTGAATAGTTGAAACAATAGATAGAGCATAACATGTATGAATTCCGAAACTATTAAACACTACGTTCAAATATGAAAGAAAACAGAATGGAAGGTAAACACTTAGAAAATGTTCACAAGGAAAGAAGGTACAGACTGTAACATAAAAAACACATGAATCTTTGAAGATCGGCTAGCATTCATCTCTGTAATTTTATTCAAAAAAAAGTTCTCACAAAAAAATAGTCCAAATTTATGGGTTCCAACCCCCAATACCTCAAATAAATTCAAATATATACAAAAATAGTTTCTTCCCAAGAAGATCAATAACCAACTAATCTATTAATCATAAGTTTTTGTAACCATATCCCTAATAACTAGGAATAATAATTACATGCTTTGATTGAAATAACAGATTACTTGATTATAGCAAACTCCGTAACTACAAGGCATCACGAACAAACAGCTTCATGAACTGCAACACCTTTCTTCATGAATGTAGTATGTATTTGGTCTTCCCAAAGTTCTCCACAAGCTTCCACTGTTCCACATTTGGAGTGTCATACTCTGTCATCTCTCTTATTGACACCTCCAAATCTACATAAGCTTCATAAGACATGGTTGGTAATCCTTTTTTAATAATTAAAAACCTATCCAATATATCAAAGTCTTTTGTCAAACTTTCCACAATAACCTTTCCTGTTAACCCTTTGACTAAATCTTCAAATTTGGAATGATCCATGTGATTTTGTACCAATAAGATGTGATATTGTTCCTAAGAAAACAACCATCCTTAGTCATCCCAAAAAGAAGGGAGACCATCATGAAATAAATGTTTAAAAGCAGTCTTGAAATCCTTTATTTGAGAAGACATTTTATTCACCTTATCTTGCACCACTTTCATGAGTTGATGTTTATTGATAAAATTCTTTTCCCATAATACAATTGCTACCCTATATTTGATGCCAATGTCCTGCAAATTTTGATATGTTAAAGAATTTGAGAAATTCACAGCATTGTGAGCAATATTTGTTGGGCTATAGGGTAGACCCGGGCTTTATACCATTAACTTCGCACCAACAAAAGACCCACAGTGTTGGCCCTTTTGGCAACAACCTGCGAACAGATTGCAGTCTCACCCGAAACAGCTATGGGGTGCCGCAGAATCAGGTTTCTGCAAGAAGAAGAGGGATATTACTGTACCTTAGCCTTTAACAACTTATATTCATATACACAGAGAGTCAACATTCACATATATAACTTCGCAGCTAAATAAACAGACAATGACTTGCATAACCCTTTACTGGGAATTCACAGCGAATTTATTTAGTTAGCATTGACCTTATTTATCAGATATATAATTATCAATGCATGAAAGACATAACAGAAACAACACAAAGAACCACAACACCAAATATAACATGGTTCACCCCCAGTGTAGGGGTTACATCCACAAAACTGTGTTTTATTCAAGTCTTTACTAAAATCACAGTTCTGATCTACGCACTCAGCTGCAGATCCTTTCAAGTCCTTAAAGTTGCGCACACAGCTGTAGGCCTCTGCGCACACAGCTGCAGATTTCCTTAATCACCCAAAAACCCTCTATGCACACAGCTGCAGAGGTTGTCCACGCACACAGCTGGGACTTAACCTTCTCTTACAAAATAGCCTTAGCTTCGCATCAATTCATCTTACATCAAAAAGCCTAACCTGATTTCATTACAAGAGTGCTTATTTATAGTGCACTTATTACAAAACCATGGACTTAAACCATGCACTAGTACAAAAGCGCGGATTTTTCCACGGAGGTTTTCCACGTTTCTTATTTTTGGTGTAAAATCCGATGTAACAGAAATGAGGCGTCGCTGTATCCACGCCTAGCCGTCGCTATATCCATGCCTGAACTCGTAGCTGTCGCTATATCCACGCCTGGACTCGTAGCTGTCGCTGTATCCACGCCCATTAAAAATATCATATTTCTCCAAAGTTTCGTTCTTGAAAAATAATACTTAGAAAGGTTTTTCAAGGGTTTTTGTTGGCAAAAGCATAGACCTTCCATTACAAAGCGGGTTTGGGGGAAGTGGCAGTTGCGGCGGGCCATCGGATCAAGCAAGCAAAGATAAACTCTTCCATAGTAAACGAGCGAGTGAGCAGAAGCTTTTCGTGAAGCTCACTTAATGGAGTATTATGTGTAATCCACTCGTCTGTATCATTTAAATTTTTGGGGGAGTATATGTATGCTAAGGTAGGCCTGTTTATGTCTAGCGGGAAGAGAAGAAGAAGGATGAATTTTAACAATGTGAGAGTGCCGAATGTACCGGGAGGGGGAGGAGCTGCATGGGCGCTAACTAAAGCCATAGTGCTTGGTGGGCTTGGCCTTTATGGGGCCCTAAACAGTCTGTACAATGTTGAGGGAGGTCACAGGGCTATTGTCTTCAATAGGATTGTCGGTGTCAAGGATAAGGTGATCTCTATGTTTGATTTCATATCTCTTTCTATTTTATTCTTTTATTTTTTGAAGATGCAGGGTTGATATAGCTTTCCCTCAAATCTGAATCCCATGTTCATTCTTTTTGAATACGTAGAGCTGGTGAATCTTGGACTTCACCTAAAACGTAAGTGCATGCTTATCAAGCATACTTGTTCTCAACATGGCTTAGGAGGCCCTAGGTCTTAATAATTTTCTTATACATCAATACAACCAGACAGAAGAATATAAGATTTCCTCCCACATTATGAGAAAGAAAAAATTTTCAACCCAATTATATTAAATCTGGAACATCAATTTAGACTTCAATGTTGGGTGTCTAGATTTTTGCAATGAAATTAGAGGAGCAGGGTCTCTAGTGGATGTTAGCGTGATGCATGAATGTATTAATCATGACAGTTTCCCTATTTGTATTTTGTTTCTGCTAAGGCACTTCAGACAAGTAAACATTCTAATACAGAATATCATGAAGGAAGAGGCGGCGATTGGAGACGAAAGGTCATAGAAAAGAGGACTTGTACCCTGACTTATGCCGATTTAGAAATCTCATCAGTTGCTCCTATTTTTTTGAAGTTGACTTATTTACAAGTCTTTATGGTTGCCTTTCATCCCATCCATTTATATATTTGCATGGAACAAATTTTCCCCTTTTTGTTGTCAGGAACTCAATTTCCTTCTTGGTCTATTACTAGCAATTCTTATAGTTAATTATGCATTGCATTTACTACTATGTAGTTGGAATGGGTTTCCTGCAATTGCCGAAGAATGTTTTCCCTGTAATTAAAACTGCCTAGCCAGGGAACCTTGCTTGGGGCATTTCCAGGGTGACTTGGAAACAACTAAGCCATTACTGGTCAGCATAGAAATGGCAAAGAAACTTAGGAAAAAATATTTGGTAGCTTCTTGTAAGTTTAACTTCCTTTTGGATTGTTTTTCCATAAAACCAGCTCTACGTAACCAAATTTGAATTAAAAGTTTAAAACCAACTCTTTAGTATCCCTGATACTGAATCACTATGAAAACAATCTGGCTCATAGTTAATATGTAAAAAGCTTTGAATGAAGGAGTTGATAAACCATTTTTGTGAGTGTTATAAAAGGTTTAAATTGTACATGAGGGAACTTGGTGAGCAGCTAGGAAAATGCGAGAGCAGGTACGGAAGAAAGGAATAAGCCTTTTAGTCTATCCAAATATCAATACATCAACTCCATCATGTAATTGGACCATTTCATTTCAGTAGCTGAGGAATTATCAACTGAAGATAAGAAAAGCTTAGCAAGTCATCTGATCTCTGGAGATCTGCTTCAGTGCATCTTCCACCATCCAATGGGATTAACTTGTCTCATAATTAAATTGATCCATCTTCACTCTTAAAGTACTGGTACCAGGTCTGCCTTGGATCTCTTTCTGTTATAAATTGTGTACCCAAAACAGATCCAAATGGATTCAAGGACAAAATTATTTTCGATCTATTTTTTGATATACACATTGTACCAGAATGGATTTTCAAGAGGCCCAATGTAGATATTTTATGAAAGCTAAAGGTCTCTGACTTTAATGCCAAACATTCACCTCTTTGACTATAGGTTTCCTGGATCTTAACCTTGTGAATTTTCAGCCTCAGGGCTGTTTTGAAATAGGGTATAAAACAGCAGTGGAAAGAGTACAATATTTCACATTTTAACAGCCCAATCTTTTAGGCAATCCAAGGGGAAAAGATAGGAAACAACTTGGATAACTTTCAACCTCCTAGGGCAACTTATCCCACATAAACCAGATTTGGAAATTTACTTTTACAGCAGTTATAATAGTAGTAACGCAACAGGTGTAGTAGCAACAAAACAGTACTTAATTTATTCAATGATGATGCCAAATCACTTATTCAATGATGATGGCCGATTATTGGTGTGCTGTTGCTAATTGTGTCGTAAGTGTTTTTAATTCAATTAGAATATTAATATGTCTACTGATGGCAAAA